>OZ023332.1:26374105-26649105 GCA_964007535.1 Brachyptera risi | reverse complement strand
TCAAATGGCTCGCGTAGGAGGTTTTGCTCATCGGATTCAATCCCATGATGGTGGAAAATTGTTCAAACCCAGAGTAGCCTTTTCCCATGTGTGTCATAGCTGCTGCGGCTCGCCGATTCACATCGAACCCAGGACGCGATGAACCGGTCGACATACGGGCTGACGTATACACTGATCTATTGATATCTCCACATAGTTCACAGTGAAGTGACAATTTGTGAGCTAATCCAGCTGAGTGCGTCTTAGTAACAGTCAAACTGTGCACTTTACAGATGGAACAAACGCAGTGACTCAATAATTCAGAATATGTATCAATATTTGCTATAATATACTCTACAGTGTTATCAGATGGCATGGTAACAGGATTATCCGCAGTAGCGTACACTGCCTGTATACGCTCACTCTTCTTATTCGGGCCAGTGACAACGGGCGTGGGCTCACGTTCAGAAATATTGTCTGACACTCCAGTACCGATACTTGTTGAAGGCTGACACTCCTCAACAGTCAAGTTTTCTAGTTCTTCCACACCTGACATGTATTCTGTGTCTGAAGAACTCTCGGAAGCTGCACCTGGGCTTATCGGTATTTCTGCCAGCCCGGGAATAGGCCTAGGCCTACGTTTGCTGTTACTGGGTACAGTTAGCGTACCGGTACATATGCCTACATCTATTTGTCCAGCTATAAGTCAAACAAGCAGTCATAGTTACATAACAATCATATGCCCAACAGATGAGTATTATGAATGAGTATTGTTGTTGTAATTTTAGGCTTACCTGTTTCATTCAAAACATCATCCACTGGCCTAGGGCTGAAAATAGCTCTCTTTTCAGAATTGACCCTAGCAGCATTGGATATTTCTTTCTTTGTTTTCTTTATATACAATTTCTTGTTTTTACCCATTTCATAAATGACTCAAACCAACAGAAATGACAAAAGACTGTAAAACGTGTGAAGTGAAACGCAAGGGAAAAAGTAAAATCTGGAGTTTCGTTCTAGATGGTTCTAGTCTGACAGTTTGAATTTGTGAACCAAAGCTTCTTGGATACTAAAAAGTAAAAACAGTGAAATGATTGCTCAAGCAAGTGGTGATACCTATCAGCAAATACACTAACCTTGGCAACATAAATTGTGGGTGATTCAAAAGTCTGTAATCAACTGAAAATATAGCTACAAAATGGCTTCAAAACAGCGAATTTTGGGCCATGAAACTATACATACAGGGACTATAAATCGAAAATTGATTAGTTGTGGTAGTATTATCAGTAATATGGAGTAAAAAAAGAATTATAAATACATAACAAATTAAATATATGAAAAAAAAAAAAAGTGAAAAAAGTGAAAATTTCACTGGCCTCCTCCCTTAAATGATCGTGAAGGTATCAAAATGATAAAATAGTTGGCTGGGCTATATAAATGCAGGTAAAAGACAACTTTATCGTCGTCTATCGTATACATAAATAAATTATAATTTTTTTTCATCTTTTTATGGTTCGGGAATGACATTAACCACTCCCACAGGTATAATAATGTTCTTATCAAAAAACCGACCTGTCCCCCACGCCTTAGAACCTCAATGCATAATAACACACACACAAAATATTATGTTATATTCATAATAACATGAAATGTATGAGTCATGATAAAAAAAAAGGAAAAATAAGTTTCAAAATGAAAAAGTTATATAGCTTTCAGATATGATAAAATGATGACATTAATGTGATATATTGGTCCGCATTGAGTCGTTTGATTCTCATAATCTTCTGTACAGCATATATAATTATCTATATATATTGTCTCGTTGATGTTCTTTATGTAGGCCTGTAGTAAGATCTAATTTCATTACTTCGAGAGTTTCTTGACAAACAAAGGTAGAATATACCGTGATGACATCGGTTATAGAATTGAAAATGTTGAGATATTTCCATTTCAATTCGATGATATATATCAAATACTTTAATAAATAATATTTTAATGATGAATATTTTAATATTTCTCAATATTTTAATAATGAATCAACACGAGAAATTATAACTGACTCAAACTTAACCTCAAAAATAGATAGACTACCTCGTGGAATAGATAATGGACAAGTTTTTTTTTTAAGTGGTAGTTGTTGGCATGACATCCACTGAAATATCAATTAGAAGAGACGAGATACAGATTCAGTCATTTAAAAGTCTTTCGGATGATGTAACGTATACAGATTGTATATTTAATACAGGATTGGGTGGGTAGCATACTATTTCAGGTATTTATAAAAATTAGGTTCGTTCAAAAACATTGCGTATTCCCCTCTGTGATACTAAGGCAATATGGTCATCTATTTTTATCAGTCCCCGTATGTCAGTTTATCAGAGCCATAAATCACCGTATACCATGTAGGCCTACAGTACATATAGACCGTATATCAGTAACCTTATGGCAATGATCTTACACATAATAAAATATAACAAGCACAAATCAATCTGATAAAAATGTATAACGTTGAAAGAAACTTGAAACAATATAGAATTCAAGAGTTGAATAATACTTCTTCTAATAAATGTCAAACAAATTAGAACACCAGTTGCATGTCTGGCAGACCTAACAACTTGAAAACGAAAAATTTACCTCTCAGTTCAAATGAAATCATAAAACAATTCAAGTTTGTTCTTGCCTTTGAATTCATTAAAACACGATTAAATTCTATGAAAACGAAAGAAGACATCAACTTTTGTAAATTTTCGTTACCTCCTAGACCTAGAGTATTGAATGAGAAAGCCAGAGTTCTCAATAAATGTGTTAGTTGATAGATTACTGAGCCGTCATTATGTCGTCACTACGTAAAAGCGCATGCGAGTCAATTAATCGAAAGATCAGTTTTTTGTGATTGTGCATGGTGGTAACTTTCAAACGATACTAGATATCAACATTCTGAGACGGAAGAAACACAAATCTTTTTAATACCTCCAAAATGATGTGAAATGAAATTAATAACTTGTCGAACGTCTTAACACAGCTGAAAAATGTTATTTTATTATTGTATAGCTCTGAAAATTAAGCAATAAAAGTTGAATGGCACTTATACCATCTTTAAGGTATTAAAATGGTATGTATCTCTTTGATATTAGAATGTAATCAATAATTGAAATCGTAGGACTGTAAGATCGTAAAATCGTAAGAATCGTTGAAATTAGAATCGCAAGAAAGTGTAAGATCACCCTTGTGGTGCCCCGTTCAAACGAACCCAAACATACATCCATGGTATTTATTGGAAAATAATGATTTTGTGTAACTTTTTCGAAGTTGATAATATATATATATATATATATATATATATATATATATATATATATATATATATATATATATATATATATACATATATATATATATATATATATATATATATATATATATATATATACATAATCATATATCGGAATTTTGATATCTCATACTGTTCAAAAGTTATGATCAGAATTCTATTTCGCTGAATTGACTTTAAGCTCTCAAGCCTTCCATTCTGATCTGATTTTCCGTCATGGTTTTTTGTGTTATTTCTCAATCATTAAATTAATTGCTATAGCCTCCTCCATACGCGAATAAGATTTTACGTCAGACAGTTTGGCCCTGAACTGAATTGAAAAAATACATGGGTTTCTCATTTAGATCTTATCCAATTTGAAGGAAACTATATTAGAATTGAGTATCCTCTTATCAGAATAGACTTTTAGATGTAAGAATTCACAATTAATTCTGGTTTCGTCTTTGTTTCCTCGTACATTTAACGGCATTGGTCTCATCGTTTCGTATTACTAGGCAGAGAGAGCGGCAGTGGCGTAATTATGATTTTTGGGCCCCGGGGCAAAGGACTCACATGGCCCCCTCCCCCCAAAAAACGATATAGCAATTAGAATGATGAAATTTCGATATTTTTCAACATGCAACCTCTATATTCCATGTTTCTTCAATTAACTATAGAAGACGATTAAAGTACACTCAAAATTATTATCGAAATATATTCACAATTATGTCACTCTATAATGAAACAAAATAGTACTATTGAAGGTAAAAATTAAATGACACTTACTCTTGAGAAGAAGCATAGTTGACTTTTCACCAAAATGTAGTCAAAGTAGCAAATTAAGCCTCATATTTATTTTGAGTGCTGTACGCTCAGTGAAAAAATATGACAGTGTTTCTGATACGATCCTTATTCAAGAATATACTTGTTTAATTGAGTTCAACTTGAATTTCTTCTTAGTAGAATCATTTTTCAAATAAGTCGGTTATTTTCAAAGTAATTCCAGATAATATTGAAAAGTATTTTTTTCAGTTATATAAATACATTCTTTATTTTTCGGTAATCATTGAAACGTATTTCTGATAATACAGCATGGGCCACGGCCCCGGGGCGGCTGCCCCTGCGGTAGTTACGCCACTGGGGAGCGGATTTCTCGACACAATCTATTGCAGACGGATCATGTTCGAAGATATTATAATTGGCCTTGATTCATATCTCTTCATTCACTTTGAGTAACTTATACATTCGGACACGTTTTTTAGTTCGGTCAAGAGAGTTGAATGATGTAATGAAAACCAAATGCAAATTTTTGTTTGAACCAATGTTCAACGTTAAAATGTGATGTATTTTTCATAAATTGATCAACTGTATAAGTTATGTGAATATTATTTATCTGCAAATCTGCAATTGAATAAATATGTACTGAAATTAAAAACAAATTTTATTAGTGTTTGGCTAACCGTGATTATAATTTAATTTGTTGTATCTGTCATCCTATTATTTATAATATTCATTTGTCCAACTTTTTTTTCTTTATTATCTGCAGGCTACAGAAGACAAACTTTCGTTATTACCCTACAGCTAGCAAAAAACAAAAATGTTGACAAAAATGTTGACAAAAATAAATTGAAAAGGTTAAAATTGATTTTTTATTTGGTTATAAAACAATGCTCGAGGTATTTCACTCTGCAGCTGAATTTTCACGTAGTACATTTTACAACTCATGGAAGAAAGTCAAGGTAACAAGGTTAAATATAATTAGATTGCAGTTAGTGAATCAGCTTTTCTTTTTACGTTCCAGATCACACAGAACATCCACGGAGCTCTGAAGCGGAAATATTTCGTAAGTTGATTGTAAATTAATTATTAGTCGTAATGTATTTGATTAGACTGAAGCCAAATTCTGAACAGTAAAATTACTAAAATTTCTGAGATTATGTAAAGGAGTAAAAATATACCTGAACTCAGCCAATGCATTAAAGATAATAATATATGCGATGATGGCATGCTACTGATTAAAATGATAATTATATCAAAATGAGATAAACATTTCTATCAATGTCAAAGCTTGATACGAAATAATTATGATAATAAACATGGAGTGTGTGTTTACTACAATGTTATAAAAAACATATAATAAAATTAAATGAAAGAAAAGAAAATGGAATAAAAATAAAAATGAAATTTAATATTTGGTGAAAATTGAATATGAATTGTATAATGGTGATAATGATTATTTTTTTATTATTATTCTCATCCAGTAAATTTACATATTACAAGACATTTTTCACTCTTTAGTGTCCACAAAACCCATTGAGGGTTTAACTGTGGAATAAACTAATAATACTCTCTAGGATATGATACAATAATAATAATAATGGTAATTATAATTATTATGATAATAATAAGGTTCAGGGCTTGAGGATTTTCAAATATTTCGAGTCTTTAGAACTTACATTCAGTGTATCGATTTTCATCACTATCCCGGTTCAGTCACTTGGGGATTCTGTAATGCAAAGTTACATTCTACATAACAGAAAAACCACACTATACATTATGTGTAGTTACTGGCTTAATTTCTCGCAGACTAGATAAGTACTTGTAAAATTAACAGTCTGTGCTAAATTACTCAGTCTAACTAACCTCTAAGCCTCAGCGTGTTATTCAGACCACCTGTTGAGGAACCAATTGAAGCAAAGTCTACTTAGCGTAAGAAGACCACCCTTAGCTATCAACCCACTTCAATGAGACAAATACTCGGCAGTAAAGTAGGGATGGTAGCTCTTTCTGGTTCACTCTAGCAGTTAATTACTATTGAACCCCCATGGTGAGCCTGCATATCCAGACGCAACTTCCTTTATTATCACTCATATTCAAAATGATTCGAAATGAGTTGTTCATCGGACAAAAAGTTTTAGATAAGATTTCATTAGTTTACGGTAGTTCTAATAATTGGGTTCGGTTAGGTTGATTAGATTAGTTAGATTAGGTCGGTTTACGAACGTTTACCAACTAAATGGGTTAGGGTGCGCTCAATGATGACGACAATGATAACAGCAACAACAACAACAACAACAACAACAACGACGACGACAACAACAACAACGACGATAACAACGACATCTACTAAAACAACAAAAACAACAACAACATCCGCATGGAGTGATATAACGCGATGGTCGAATAAAGGCTGCCAAAATGATTGGGTAATATTCTAAATGACCTTTCTTTTATGAACGTAAAACTACAAGTACGAATTACGATTAGTTTTTGTGCTACCATTCGAGGAGAAAGTCGTAAAAAAACGTATCTAAAAATAAAAAGAAAAATTATCATTGGGGGTCAAACTTGGGCGTGATTCAACCTTTGGCACTAAGCACCCCTAAAACTTGTTCACTGGCACGGAAAGAAGATTCTAGATTAAATAAATTCTACACCAAACTAGGAGTAAATTGAATTTGAAACAACACTCGCACCCTTGCCGCAACTTGTCTTCGTTAAAGGTTTGAAACTTGATACGTGTACACTTTCTTTCACACTTTTCTTGATGACGCTGTTTTATTTATACATATATATATATATATATATATATATATATATATATATATATATATATATATATATATATATATATATATATATATATATATATATATATACATATATATATATATATATACATATATATATATATATATATATATATATATATATATATATATATATACATATATATATATATATATATATATATATATATATATATATATATATATATATATATATGGAGAGAGAGAGAGAGAGAGAGAGAGAGAGAGAGAGAGAGAGAGATTGGATCTACGCGAACGACACACTCTAATGGTGACAGTATACACTGGAGTCGGTAAATGATGAATGAGCAAGTAGGATGACGAGTTTAAAGGTTATTTTAAAGAAAACGGAGATAAAACAGTAGATAAGTCCATAGCCAATAGCCTATAGCCAATAGCTAGAGTCAATAGCCTGTAGGCCTAAGACCATGCGCTATGGTGATTCGACTACCGTACCCCAAGTTGGAAAGTAGGTCTATGAAAAGTAAGGTCCTTGCCATTCATCTCAATTTGGTCAATTCTCTTTGTTATTTGTTTTTGAGCGCTACACAGGTCCAACGGTGGAACTAATCAACTTGGAACTCTCTAATTCTAACTCCTTTCAATTCACCGATCAATGTTTTTATCTACTTTGTACTAGGAAACGCGGGATATGCGTTGTGAGATAAGTTTAGAAGTATGGAAATCTAGAATGAAAAATATTCCCTCAGCTCAATACACATCTACGGACCTTGTATTATTTCGAACGTTTAAAAATCTAACCTGCAACTTTTTGATAGTGCTGCAACCTGTCGCATATACACTTTGCAAAACCAATTGATCCCAATTTTCAATAAAAATGTATACTTTTTTACGATTTTTTTGTTATTTCTCATTCGATTATTTCGTAAGTCACTGAAAATGTGCATGATGGTGTTTTCCATATTTAATGAGAATTTAGTTTTTGAAAAAATGTTATATTTCAAGTATTTTCTATCCGGATTACTCTTATGGGGATTTTCAAATTTTCCGTTTTTTACGGAAAAACCTTTCGAACAATCTCTCTGAAAAACAATCCCAACCTATTCTGGTATAACATCAATATGCGGAAAAAGTTTCAAGTTGATTGGATATTTTTTCTGACCTGTATGCCGCATACAAAATTGAAAAAAACGAAGCCCAATTTGTTTCGGTATATGAAATGGAAATCTTCGCTACGCTCATCCAAAAATATCTTCACTTTATATTTGTCTGAGATAAATATTACGCATACCTTGGATTATATCTCACCGATGGATAGGCGACAGCATTCCAGAGAAGAGTATTGGGGAGAGAAGCGCTGGAAGATTATCAGGAACGATAAGGATGTGGTGGTTGAAAATTTTATAGAGAGACCTTGTAAAATGATTGAGGAAATCGGATATGAAAATTTGGCAAAACGAAGCCAAATAGAAAGAATGTGCAACTTTGTTGAAGTCAAGAATGAATATATATATAATGGGAGGAATTAAGCAATAGATTGAGAAAGGGATTAGAGAAAAGTACAGGGGGAGGGGTAAGAATGGAAGTGGAAAGAGTGGATAGAGAAGTAGGGAAATATGGATTCATTCAAAGAACGAGGCGGGAATGCGATGAATTGGAAGATATAAAGAATAGATAAGAATAAGATATAAGGAGATATAAAGAATATAACGAGGTCAGTGTTTTAAGAAGAGAGCTAAGAAAAAAATGTATAATTTTATTAAGTAATTTTTTCTTTCAATTTCATAACAGAGTAATCAAATCTGTATGAGAAAATTGAATACAAATACAAATCAAAACTACAGAGTTATGCAACTATCTGAATATATAAAAAAGCTAAAATGTGTTGTTACCGCGGTATAAATTACACCACTTACTTATATGTTGCAGTACTCATTTAACCTATATAGTTGAATTTATATACATACTTCATGACGTTCTCATGCCTAAAAACCCAAAGATCAATATAAGTTATCATACAAATCGGATAAAAAAGTACACTATAATCAATTGAGTAAACGTCGAGAATCTGGTCAGCAATATTACTTGAACTTTAGTCACCATGCAGAAATGGAAGATTCAACTATATTCACCCTGATGTTTCCTAGATCTGGAGTCTGCTTCAGGAATGAGCACGAGTTGCGTACGTATTAAGCTACAATCCAAGCTGATATGTATCACCGGTCATTTTTCTTGTCGTCCGACACGATTTTCCCAACTGGCCAATCACAAGCCAGTATTCACCTAAACAACATGGCGGTTCACGACACCGTTTCGGTACCGATTCATATCGTGATTATTGACTCGACTCCAACTTTCGTCGACCGAAACTACGATTTTACCGGAAGTTACACTCACATTCCTCACATTCGAAGAAGCCTGTGAGTTTGAAGGTAATGAAGGCTATGGCTATGACGTCACGAAAACGTTATGGTGCAGCGAAGTAGAAACAAGCATGACAAAAATCGTACCGATATCGTGTCGGACGACAAGGAAAAATCGGAACTGGAAACCCTGCTTTAACGGAAGAAATTCTTTGACGAGGCCATAGTGTAATTGTAATCATCATTATGTACAAATCATTATTCAACCCTCATCACTACTCAGTCATAGTTTGATTACTAGAAGTGAGTAGAGGAGAGATATCAAACAGATATTTTAAAAATAATTCCACCAAAGTAAAACTTTATTCGAGAAGTATATCCTCGAGTAGGAATCTCATAAGAAATAGGTACTTACATATCATTTTCGTCATAATTACAGCACTCGAAAGAAATATTAATGTGCAATTTTGACTATATTTTGGTGCAAAATCAACTATTTCTTATAATTAAATAGTATCTATATTTATTTTCACAGAAATATTCACATAATATTTTCATCGTGAATGAAACCATTTTTTCGACTCATTGATTTTAAAAAACTTGAAATTTCAAGGTTACATATTAATATATTGAAAATCCAAAATTTAGCACCGCTAACCTATAATTTTCAGATATTTGCTTTTTCCAGCACATCAAAACGAATCGACTGACAGAGATTTATAATTTTGAAATGCCCATGAGGTATATAACGCACATTTTAAAGGTTTTTAAGAACACACTGGGTCGCGTTTGATCAAATCTTGTCGAAAAAAAACGGTTAGCGTACAGTAAGCTTGCTGTCAATAATCCCATGTTGTGAATACGAAAGGTTATAGCCGTTCTGCTGCTGCCTCGTATTTATTGATAAATAGCCTACTCTTTTCAAATTTATCTACTTTCTTTACGTTATTCGGATCTGTGTGCCATACCTATTCCCTCCGCCCTGTATACACTATGAATCACATTTCTTGGTTATTTATACGCTCAAGTTATGGTACGTTTAACTTTGACGTGATTTATATGCACATAGCGATCGATTTTCAATAAAAACAAATGAAGTTTTTGCTGAATGGCTTCGTTTTTCAACAGCCATTACAAATATGTTATTTGTATATCTGTATGAGAAAGGGTATAAATATATAATGTAATTCAAGCAGGATGAATAGTACACAAGTATCACTGAAATGATTTCCTTTCCATTTTCATAGAAATTATAACACTGTGTTTAAATTACCAAAATTTTTATTATAGGATTGAAAAGTACGTGAAATAACTTCTGTAACCACACCCTATGTTAGTGTGTTAGTTCCTGTGTAAGCCTCTTAGTTCTTGTAAGCTCCAACCTAGAAAGTGATGGGGTGAAAATTAAGATTAATCCTCTTAAAGGAACGATAACTCCGATCCTATTTGAGTAGACGGTAGTGTACATCTTGTATAATAATAAACTGACCGCCGAAACTTATAGTGAGACTCATTTGGAATTTGCTAGTTTTATTTTTAGCCAAGTTGAACATGATTGATGTATTTTATTTTCGTTATTTTTCGCACTGTATAAATAATACAATATAAATAAATACAATATTTCATAATATAAATAATTTTTCGCACTAATAGACTTGGATCTATTTGCGTCAGTGAATGATGAAGATGATAGTATAATGAGATAGGAGGTTCTGAGAAAAGAGGTTATTTTATTTCGTATTTTTGGATAGTGAAAAGGAGTCTGTCATGGCCTATTGTTGAGGAATCTTCCCAGTAAATCAAGAAAAAAGAATTTCACGGTGGTTCACAGTGATCACACATCACCCATCTCATTGATAAAATATATGCTTTTACGGTTATCGATATAGAAACCAGAACAGTTCGGGGCAAAAAAACTGACATCGAAGCTCGGATTATTATTAGTGAACACAGAAGCTGGGAGATTATCATCCGCTTATTATACACAATTCACAAATGATTGACATCACTTGAATTTAGCCTATTGATCGGTCCGAGCTATTCACAAAGTAAAAATACCAACTTAAAAATAGTTAAAATCGGAATTTAGATTGTACATTTCCAGATTGGAATGCTGGACCCTCATACACATAACACCACCAGGTTTTTAGTACCCACTCTCAATTGTTGTTGAAATCCAATGTCAATTTCATTCTCAAAGTGGCTATTTGTCAGACCAGATATACGTACGCCTGCCACATAAAATGGTACAATCCGAAATTTTAATTCAATTTTAAATGAAACCAAAGCACATTCAACAGCTAATTTTTGCATAGACTATGCGTGAATTGCGTGAGCACATCGCCTTCTTGTTTTATTGCGTATAATATCAGTTCATTTTCTTCAGGACACATTTTAATCTTCTGGATCGAACACTTCATGTGAACGCAACCGTACATCCTGAACCAAGTATTTTTCTACCTGGCTAAGCCAGTCAACCTTCTGATATTGCATAGGATTTTACGAGTATCAGACGAACATACAATGTACTTTTACTTATAGTTCAAGCTCTACATATGCTATTTGACAACGCGGTAGATTATATTTTCAGGTCAGTTTAAATTAATTTAGAAATAGGCAACTTGGATAGATTCGTTTGATTGTGTTATTAGATTGGGCTGATCAAGGTAAATTTATAGTGAACAACAACAACAACAACAACAAAAACAAAAACAACAACAACCACGTCATCAACAACAACAACGACAACAACGACAAACAACAATAAACGTCCGGATCTGGTGATATAATCTGATATCCGATCACCGAAGAATAGTCACTGTTGTTTAAATTGGCAAATGAACGTAAATGGGCAAACGTGATCACAACTGTTCTCTTCAGTTTTCACACCTAGCTAGTTGACAAGTATAGAGTGCAAGTGTCAAGCATCGGAGCCTACGAACCCGAATCATAAAGTGGTATGACCAAAAGAGAAGAGAGCGAGTATATTGTGGGTAGTCAAATTCAAATTTCACACGTCAATTTTGCTGTAATGAATACTCATTAAAAACGTTGCATTGTGTTTTAAAAAATAAGTGGAAGAATAACATGAATAAATATAATAAAGTTATCATGTCAGGATAGTCGGATTAAGGGCTTCTATACACAGTGTAACATTTTCAGCTTCAGTGTAACATATAACTATGGGAGCAAACTCAGTTTGACCATATTGTAGTGAAATTGCTTCATACAAGTTAACGATGTATCATAAACTATATAATAGTATTAGTATTATCTTCGCTAAGCGACAATATATAGTTTTTGAAAGTATCTTCTTCATTTTGAATTTATATTGCTTTTAACGACGCATTGTAATGATGAATAAGATCTAGTGGCGTCGGTTTATGAAATGAGGTGATGGGAAGATGTTATTTTTTCATGTGTATTTGGATGGTGGAAAAGAGTTGGTTGTGGACTGTTGTTACGAATCCATCCCAGTATGAACCTGAACGAAAAAAGGGAAACCACGGAAAGGATGGTTGATCATGATGAGAATAGAACCCCGGTCTCCTGAATGCCCGTTCGGCGTGATGGACACTAGTCCTCTCGTCTCAGTTAATCTTCTATAAAATATAATTGTATACATATATTAATATAATTTATATTGTACAAAATGCTATCAATCCATGACAAACATTAACACAAAGGTACATAGTTTTAGTTAGTTTGCGATTCATGCTGAGGAAAAAATAGTTGGAAATATATTCGGTTATCGTATTTAATCAGCCATCAATCTTTCCACAATAAGTTTTGTGACATTTTATCCAATATTATTCTGTACGATTATTTATATGTGGCTTTTGACATATTTATGAATGTTATATGTTGCATTCCTAATGTTTTCTGATCACTAAAAATATTTCAAAATATCTTTTTCCCTCAAAAAATAACCGTATCTTGGATGAATTATAATGCGCTTGCAGCTTACATCTTGGAAGAATTAAAATCTAGAATGAAATATATTCTGTTAGTTCACTCTACATCAACAGACCTTGGATTACTGCAATAGTTCAGAAACCCTACCTGCTACCTGTTAGTACTGTTCCTGCTACTGGTTAATTCAATTTATTTTTTCAACCTAATATACTATCAAATGTATGTCACTATAATACGTTTTTTCGTTTTTGTTATTTCTTATCTAAATATTATGAAAATTACTGATCAAGTGTATGATAGTTGTTCTCATATTCGGTGAAATTTTTGAGCTTCTGAAGAATTGTTGCTTAAGTATTTTCCCTCCGGGTTACTCTAATCGGGATTTTTCTAACTTTCCAATTTTTCGTAGAAAACCGTCGAACCGGTGTTTCTGAAACACTATTCAACCATTTCTTGTATGACAACAATGTGCACGAAAACTTTCAATTCGCTTGGTTACTTTTCCTAAACTTTATGCCTTGTACCGAATTACAAAAGAAAAAACATGAAAACTAAGCCCGATAGTTTTCGCTACGCTCATGTGACAATATTAAAAGAAAACTATGGTACGTGAATTATTAAAATGAATGAGAATGTGGACAGCATTTTTTACTAGGAATAAAAATGTGTTAATTGAGCGAATTATTAATTAAAATACAAAAAACAAGGGTAATAAGAAGTTGATCCGACTTCCTTGATCAACAGATCTCGAGTCTATAAATATTTATTGTTTATAGTCTATAAACTGTTGCAAGATTTGATAATAAATGTAGGAAAGTTTATTGAATCTTTCAATACACAGAGTTGATATCAAGTTGATACCGACTTGGTATTTTTGGTTGTTTATTCTAAACACGCTCTGTTTCCATATTGAGCAGTCTTTTAATGAAAACATTTTTATCAAATAAGAATTCAAACTACGTAGACGTAAACGATTTACGACTGATACTCACATAGTTCACAAATTATTATCTTTTTCTAAATAGATTATTCATTTCGGACAGAAAAGATAACAAACATGGTGGAATATATGGCAGGTTAATATTGAAATGTTTACCGTCATTTGACAGAATAAATATGTACACATCAGTAGGGTCTGAAAGTAAAGTGTCTAATCAAAGGAATAAAATTAGTGTAGATATTTGTATCTTATATAATACCGCACCGATAACATGAATACTTAAATCACACTATCATATTTCCGGATTGTTTAAATTATTAAATATGTGACTCTATTTCACTCATATCTAAATGAACTACACGTTAATCCATATGGGTATAGGTATCTGAAATCAATATAATTATTTGTAATAATTATGTAAAAACAATGGTCCAAATTTCATCAATCACTCTGCCAAGTTGCTAGAGTCTATCAAATTGAGGAGACTAAATTAAATTGAACATCTTCATTTCTCGCTCATACAACAACGACAAATAAATGGCGTTCTCCTGAGTAAATATTAATTAAATTTCATTTCAGTCTAGCTCCTCTCGTACAAATATTGTTGTTACTTTATACCACGTTAATCTAATTGTAAGTACTGAATGACGTATGTTGAGTTGCACGCATACTGTAGGCCTACTGTATAATTGCAAGTATAGCCTTGCAATATGTCTAGGAGTTGCGAGCTGAACGATAACACTGAGTTGTGTGCATCACGCTATCAAACCCATCTCTATCTCGTAGCTAATTAACCTTCCATAGTTTATGTATTTCTTGCAGATTAGATATTGAATTTAATGTGTCATTCTTTATAGAATACTAATTAGCTACTAGTTCTTGTGTGTGCAATATAAAAGGATAAACATGATTAAAAGTTTGCCAATTAACGTTTTTATAGCTCTCTGAATAAGTATTTAAATTTTTAAATACATATCCGAAGAATTATTTCCAAAATAATCTCCCAATATCGCAAATCGTTCCAGATCATCAGATATTATATTATTCAGTGTTCTTATTTCACTCAAAATGTGATAATTTCATGATTTTTCAATATGTTTTGGAGCAAAAAACTAATGAATGAATAAACTATAAATGATAATAACTTTCAACCCCCTCCCTCCCCCACACATACACACACAAAAAATAGTATGTGTTAAAAGTAACCAAGGCAAGCATCCCTGGAAGAACATGATTCAAGATTTGGTGATATAAAGACAATTTTCAAGTTTGATCAATATAGTCGTAAATGTGAGTATTGGAAAATAAAATCTCAATACATTATTCTGCATTATATCTACATTGTAAATATATGTGAAGTGTACTTCATTATTTTGAAATATTTTCTCATTGCACTCAAAACACTTCTTAATCGTACTTGGCCCAAATTAATCGTTCACACGTGGTTAAAAGTTTCAACAGCTCAACTTGCCCGTAAAGGGAACATTTTTAAAAAACATATTTTTAAGATCCAATAATAATAATACCAAATCAATCATCGTACTTGGTAATGATTATTCTTTTTTTTTAATAACATCGAAACTTGATACAATAACATTGTTTTCCTATTAAGGCTGTAGATGAAAGATAGGATCGTTTGGACGGGGCACCACAAGAGCGATCTTACCACCCCATTTTAAATGTTCATAACCAATGTACGTCAACACCAGGACTGTGCTGTTGGTAACCATAACTTTCCACCGCAGATAAAAGTCTTTCAGTTTCCGAAAGTCCGGAACACATTAGGATTAAAAACCGTTTGTGTGATATATATCCGGACATTACCAGCATGATTAAAATTCTGATAATTATTTTCAAGTTTGTAACTATCGTTGCTATTATAATAATTATTATTATTATTATTATGTATTATGCTACTTATCAAGAGTGTTGACTATATATTCAGCCATTGACTGCTGCAAAAAATGCGCTTCATGTGTGCTATTATACTATCATATTATACCGTCAAATCGCATCATCTTTGAATGTCTTTAGACCTCAGCTGTTCCAAATAACTCCTTTCTCAGCTATAAATGCTGAATGTGGTTTCATATTTGCAGTTCTGCGTTATTATATAGAAATCGTAAAAGGTTATAAGAAATTGAGAATTTCCAGTATAAAAACAGCGCTGAAAGTCGATAAAAATCATACATATTTGCAGTTAAAAATATGGTACCGTAGTCAATCTAGAAAATGTATGAGACGAGAACCATGTCTCTGGTGTATACGTTTATATGTATATGTATATATATATATATATATATATATATATATATATATATATATATATATATATATATATATATATATATTTGAAACTAATGAAAGAAGTTTGAAGCTGTTGTAATGTTTACCAGCGAGGTAAAAGACGAGGACGATGAAGGATCGTGGGGCAGACGGTATTCAACGGGTTGGGAGTACTTGGGAGAACCAGTGGGAGGGGGGGGAACTTGCGGTGGGTGGATGGAATCGAGATGTGTGCTCGTAAAATATATTATATGGCGTTTTCAACGATGGCTTTTAAGTTCACGAGGTAAACCTAGGGGAAGTAAATAAGATCGTATTATATTCGCCGTGGAAAAGAACTCAATATTTTTTATCTATTTTGTTTTCAACAAAAATAGATCACAGTTTTGGTTAAACGAACTAATATGAAAATTGAAGATCCTATTCACAGTGTGAGAATTTTTTTCTCAATACTCTCACAGTTACTCTCACAGTGGTTATAATAAAAAATAGCGTATGCTATGAAAATAACATCATACTATGTCATCATGATATTCATATCATGATATGGTATTGCGATATGCTTCAATTATCGGGTTCGGGTCTGACTTGACAGTTCTTAAATAGTCATAAAATTCAGATTTTAATATTGGTTATAAATTAACTGAATTCAGAGATAAAATTAAAGATAACTTAAAGATATATCTGGAATACATTTGGAAACTCCTGGTTGATATTTTCAATTCTTATAGCAAGAAACAATTATATTGATGTAAGTTTCCATGAAAGTTTGGTTGATATTTAAAAAAAAAAAATTCAAATCTTTACAAATTTGCTATGCAATTTTGTAAAAGAAACCATATTTCAATACATGTTTTCAATGTTTTTAGCAATTTATTATTATTCATGATGCAATTCATACATACGAAATTTGAATTATATCTTGAGTTGTGCAAATGAGATTGTGTAGATGATGTAACAATATGTGATCAATATGGATGAATTGGCTTGTAAAGCGCATACAAAATGTAATACAAGACCTTACAATATTATTATTATCATTATTATTATCATCATTACAATGATAAGCATTGCAATAACAATTATAATTATTACAAAAGTTTTGAATACATAAGCCATATTTATTTATATAGTAGCGTTGAATTGTCGCGGCTTCATCAGTTTGAGTTATAGTTGAAGAAAATATATTCTAGACTTCCTTGATTCTAGTATAAACATTGCACACACTCACACAGCTTTGACGCTTATTTATTTAAACCAGAAAAGATAAAACCAAAATGCGATACTTGTGGTGAAATTTCAACTGTTAAACACGTATTTATTAATAGAATCTAATAAATAAAGACTTCTATCACAACTTTAGTCTTGGATATATATATATATATATATATATATATATATATATATATATATATATATATATATATATATATATATATGTATGTATATTTATATATATATATATATGTATATATATTTATATATATATATATGAATTATATATATATATATATATATATATATATATATATGAATGTATATATATATGTATATATATATATATATATATATATATATATATATATATATATATATATATATATATATATATATATATATATGAACCATATATATGTATGATTCGATAGATTTTTTCGAATTTCTTGTGAGATCCAATTGTTCCCAACATTTCATTTTAGTTACCATTTAAACTTTAAAGTGTTCAATGTTGATTAAATATAATTAGAAATGATAAATGAATCTGTTGAAAAGATCGTCTTTTTCACTCATTGTTCACATCGCATCATCTAAAATTCACCTAGAAGTCCGAGAACAATTCATTCTTATGGTCTCATACATGAAACAATGTGTCATTAAAATAAGGTTCTCTGTTTAGGTGACGTCTATTACCTTTGTTTTCAGTTCAATGTACTTTTCCGTTCTACTCTTATATTCATGTCAGGAAGGAAACTAAGTCTCAAGCAATTCAATATAGATTTACTATAAGCTGTGGTATTTTAATTAATCATATTCAATTCATATATCATATTATTCAAAGAGTTATTATAGTTATAAATATCAAACTCCATTGTAGAAATATTCGTACGATCTATTTAATGCTCACTTATTTTACATCACGTAGCATTCTAGTCGTTGGAAATTTACTTCGTTGAATTGTATCAATATCAACTTGATTAAACTAAACATTTTATCAGTTAATTAATCGTTGGATGGGTTGAATTATAATCTGAATACCTTGTAGGGTCAGCTATACTATGTATATTTTATATACTACTTTATCTATTGTGTCATAATGATAAGCATCCATACCATTAAACTGGCTTCATATATCGCAAATTCACTGAACTATAGGACAACATTATTTATCAGAATAGAAAATTAAGAATATTTGATCTGGTCTGATCTTTCAATGTGAATGATTGATTAATCTTGAATCAATTTCAATATTTTTATTTGTCAATTCAAGATTATACAGAAAAGTTCACAATATTCCAGAAAGCCTAATAGTATACATACATAGTATCAGATATATTGAATGTATTCACCATACCTAACGTCTTTGAAGCTTACCATGCTAGGAAAATAAAAGCACACCTACTCTTATTTTCTCAACATAGTGGGTAGGTGTTGGGAGACACGATTCGCAATTTCTTCGTGCAGTTTTCTGAGAACAATTCGATAAAAAGTTTGCCCTTCTTGTCCATAGAAGTACTTCACAAATTCCAAGACACGATGATCATTACAGTCTATCCACTTTAATTATCACGTACTTTTCTGTTTCTGGTTATTGAAATTGATATTTTATCTATTGTTTTCTTATTTACTGTTTATAGAAGTCTTTATAGTCTCACGCGCTGTTGATCCATTCAATTTTTGATCAAAGACTACTTACACATTGCTATTACATTTCTTAAATTTCAAAACTGTTGTATTATTACGTTGATTTCTTTTGAAATCATGTTATCATCGTCATTTCGATTCATCTTTTCAATCGATCAATGCATTTTTATTTTCAATAATGACTTTTGAATACAAGTCAGAGTCTGTAAAAGATGTATGATTATAATGTTGTACGCCAAGTTCATACGTAAACTGGGTTTTCAGCCATGTCGTAAACCGTTTTAATGACTGAATTGCCTAAACGATGCTAGATGCCAATGCAATAAGAGAATGCACAGCGAACCTCAAATGACCCACTGGAATACAGTGACACACGTTAGTTTATCATGTCGGTTACTTGTCGAAACCAATATAGATGTCACAAGTTTCTGCTTGCCCTACTTAGCTCACCATTACAACCCTCTTTTTTACTTTCCTTTTACAAGCTTTGCAATACTATTCCAGTATTTCATGTAACGAAACTAATAAAGTCGAATATAATTGGACATACATTTAAAGGAATAAATGATAAATAGAAAAATTGTGTTTCCTTATTTCCCATTTGGTCAGAAGAATACTAACTCCAATATATACATATATATATATATATATATATATATATATATATATATATATATATATATATATATATATACATATATATATATATATATATATATATATATATATATATATATATATATATATATATACATATATATATATATATATATATATATATATGAATATATATATATATATACATATATATATATATATATATATATATATATATATATATATGAATATATATATATATATATATATATATATATATATATATATATACATATATATATATATATATATATATATATATAAATATATATATATATATATATATATATATATATATACATTTATATATATATATATATATATATATATATATATATATATATATATATATATATATATATATATATACATTTATATATATATATATAAATATAAAATTTCGCGTTCAGTATTATGATTGAACAATTTTGGGGATTTAACGCGTATTATTAAAAACACAAATACAAAATGAAAATACAAAATTGTTTCAATATAATGATGAGCCTAAGGTTTCCGGAGATTTGTCGCTCCCTTCTTCAGAAAGATAATGTAATGGTAACGCCAGGTTCATCATTATAATAGAACAATTTTATATTTCGATTTAATTGTCTTTAATCAAGTCAATTATGTCTTTGTGTTTCTAATAATACGCGTTAAATCCCTGTAAATGTTTGATCATATATATATATATATATATATATATATATATATATATATATATATATATATATATATATATATATATATATATATATATATATATATATAGTGTGTGTGTTGTGTGACTGTGAGTGATGGCGGAAAGGGAGAAGTGGGGGGAGAAAAGGTTGAGATTATTTTCCTAACCAGAAAATAATTAGAGAACACAAACTGTTTATATCGTAAATGTTCTATTTCCAATCGGTTGTAAAACCGCGGGCCGTCAAATCATGGTCGAACGTCATTGGTGGACGTCGCATCGTCGCCCGTGTTCGCCGACTCGGCAACTAATAAATAAGATGGCTGAATAAAGCCGCGTACGGTTTACCGGCACCATCAAATCACACAATAAGTGGCGATTGAGGACTTATCATAAACCACCAACACTGTTAGAAACTGAGAGCGTGAGGAAAATAAAATGTGAGCTGGAAAAGCTCGAGAAGATGTAAGATTCGACGAGAAACAATGTAATGTCGTTCGATCACGTGTATCACATCATAACCTAAATGAATATTACAATTCAATTACAACAATAGTAAAACAACTATAAAATCAGAGAATGGAATAATCTAGATCTGGAATGATTCAATGGAATATTCAAAGTATCCCAATGATACTGTGTTCTGCTTACATCCTTAAATAATGTATATCGTTTTTTTCTTGGTCATAATGGAATTGAATTTCACCTCTTCACTATAACAGTCATAGCGACACTTGTGAAACCCATGAGGTGAAAAAAAAATATTAAAATTAAATATAACGCACACAACTTTCTTCAAGTAGCTTATTTGTCCTATTTGGTATATATTCTTTCATAACTTAATATAGATTTGTTTTCAATCATTTTCAAACCACCTCATTACGATTTCAATCATTTGACATTAATTTATGATCCAGTTTTCCTACCGTATATCTGTTCGC
This sequence comes from Brachyptera risi, assembly GCA_964007535.1. Classification (NCBI taxonomy): domain Eukaryota; kingdom Metazoa; phylum Arthropoda; class Insecta; order Plecoptera; family Taeniopterygidae; genus Brachyptera; species Brachyptera risi. The sequence continues at coordinate 26,627,625 of OZ023332.1, read as the reverse complement.
TTGGCATAAATAATGTCACATCGTATTTTATTTGACATGTCAGATATATAACATGCGATGATATTTTCATTTTTCATGTAATAATTATTGATTTGTATTAAATATGAAGATTTGTATCCTTCAGTAAATAAGTTGAATTTAATTATAATATTTCCTTGTTCGTTCATTAAATTCTTGATCAATCAATTATCTTCTACTCTCATTCGAATGGCATTTAATCTCTGAATTCATTTAAATGGAGGTAAATTTAAATCCAGTTTTAAAAAAATCAGTCCACTTTTAACGATTGTTTTTATTACTCTAAAACACCACAGATTTGGCGCCAGCACAGTTCTCTAAATCATGCAGTCTGATTGCATGTGTGTTGCAATGTCAACCGGCCGGAACGGTATCTCACTGGAAATGTATAACATCGAAAGGAATTACTATCCATGAATGTGATTTATATTAATCATTTACAAAATAATACTGAAATATAGTTTGTGTCTCCTCCTGCAATGCACCACCACGCGAATGTGTAAGGTAATATATTCATATAAATATACACACACACATATATAAATATTTTTACATGTGTGTGTATATATATATATATATATATATATATATATATATATATATATATATATATATATTTATATATATATATATATATATATATATATATGTTTATGTATGTATGTATATATATTTATATATATATATATATATATATATATATATATATATATATATAAACATATATTATATATATATATATCTTGTATAATATACGTATGATAGATCATAATATCCGTGAAGTTTCACAGTATTGTGAAAGTAGAAGAGCTGCGACATAAAATTGTTCCATTCCGCTCCCAACCGTCGTCTATCACGTTTACTCCACAATATTACAGTAGCTCAGGCTACAGCTTCCACACGAGACAAGAAGTCTTATTATCACTTCAATACTTGTACGTATGAATCCAACCATTCTACCATTCCGGTGTTCTTAATCGGCATACATTTTATTCAATGGACTCTCACAATATAGAAAATCGATCGCTGTTTACACTTTGAGTAATATAAAATGAAATGAAATTTCTGATTGAAATTACGTTTTTCAATAACAAGTAATATAAAGAAAAATTATTGGTATGATGCTTTTTTTTATAAAATTGTTTACTTACCCTCACCGATATAAAACTCGATATCGGTTATAACCGCTATTATAGTAAAAATACTGTCAGTCTTCGATAGACAGTATAAAAACCGTGTGCTACATCTGGGAAATATTGTAAAGGTCTATTTGAAAGCTGTTACTTATTTGATAGATATACAAAAGGTGCAGAAAGTACTTGTATGTAAAAATGAAAGAATTTGACAGTATTTATTCATATCTTTCACCGGTAGAGAACTTTGAAGTTATAACTAGAAAAACGTACAGCTCAAAAACTTTTAAACTTGAATTATATGCAAATTTAACAGTACTAATGTCTCTAACTTCAACTAAATTCGAGTTTATCTCGTATATTATGAATGTAAACGAGCAGGACAGAAGACAAGATTACTATTGCAACGTAAACCTATAAAGTATGGAAGTGATATATGACGGTGATATGTCATAGACTTACTAGGACGAGTTTCAGCCAATTAGAGCGTGGAGAGTTGGATGCTGCAGGTCGACGCAAGACGAGCTAGCTAGGTAAACTTCGATCAATCATCAATAAAAAAGAGGAACAACACATGAGTGCATCACTTCCTAAAAGAGATAGCGTGAACAATGAGGTCATATCCAATTTTATAATATAATAAGCACAGGAAAAGAATGAAACGACCCATTGGTATGCATGCACTTTCATTCCAATTAAAAGTAAATGTATAATAGTAAATTGAATTCTGAAATGTATTTGTATTCAAATCAATTGTATTGATTGTATTGACTAGCATTGTATTATCAGACAATGGTGTTCGTAAATTGTAATAAGCTACAGCGTAGTTCCGTGGTCTCAAGAGTATTATAGAAACTAATTTTGAAACAAAGACGATAAACATATTGCAGTATCGTGAATTGTGAAGTAATGCAGTGATCATAAAGAGCACAACGTGCAATATTCAATGAACTAGTTATTTTATTATTGAAGTTTGATCTACTGTTACACATTGGAGAAGTTATCAATCAACTTAAAGTATTGAACCAATTATGGGATTAAACATTGTATGCCCCTGGTAGCCCCTGAGAAATCAAAATCATAATTCAAGAGAAACACAGATAATTTTAACATCTTCACGATATTGTGAAATAAAATCACTACACTTGGATTCCAACATTTTCACACGTATACAGCTGAACATGTGAATTTCAGCTGCAAATCAGTGAAAATAATTTTATATGATTTGAATTAAACAGTTTTTACTTATATTGAAAATATCTTCGTTTCTCCCGTATTGGAATTTTGATATCTCATACTGTACAAACATTATCAAAACAAACTGATGTTTTTTCTGAATAAACTCCCATGCACTCGTAACATAGAATGAAATTGAATACAATATTATCCCATCGTCTAACACTTGGGAAAAAAATTCAATATTCCATGTTTTGATCTTGAAATTTCAAATAAACGCATACAACTATACCTTTCAAACACACATGAGTTGTTCATTTATACATGTTTTCTTGTTTCAAATTCAATAAAATCTTACTATCATTTCTCAGTAATGTCAACTTTGAAATTGGTACTGAAATTTAAGGATTCCACCTTTCTAAGAATACAAATGGGTTAATTTCATAGAAGTGGTAGTTCAAAATTTCACGAGTATTATTTTAATAATTTCTACGAATAAAAGGCAAATAGTACTTCAAATCATAAACAACAAACATAGATATCTATTATTCATGGTTATTTGTATATATTTTCATAGAAATCCCACCATCACTATGGAGCAATATTCCACAACGAACACAAATCACTTGTTTCTCATCAAAATGTGTAATGGATGACCTATTAAATAAGACATTCAAAGGGCATTGTCCACCTGTGGTTACCTTCCAACCGGAAACTCGAGTTATATCGAGTACTATACGTCGGACTTTCAGCTATTCTCGAGGGATGTCTAAATCGTGTGAGCGGACAAACTATACCCATCCACTGAGCTTATTTAGTTTGAGCTTCTAAACCAGATCTAGTCCCATCTCCGGCGTCTACCTACACTGTATAGCGACGCACGTTCATGTTATGATTGTGCTATATGTTAGTCAGAATGATTCGAGTCTCGAAACTCCTACAAACCCTTCGGGTAGTAAATAAACATCAACGTCTAAAACACGGGAAACACAGTAACCCCCATTGGGCGATGCATTCGGTAACCCACTATACACTAAACTAATAAACTTTTTCATTATAGTTAATAAGGGATCTAATGTCGTGCATTCGTGCTTCCGGGGTGAGAGTTAGCTATACTTATATCCTCGAAAGTATAGTTATCTTCCACTAGAACAAACACAAATATCACTGTTATATTGTCATGGTCTTGGTATTTTGAGGATCAGTGATTTTTTAGAACTAGACCTACAATAAGTTACACATCTACATCTTTGAGAAGCGTCAACTGCAGTGAGTTTCTCAACATAACCATAGTTTTCACAATTATTCAGTAGGTAGCGAACCTTCTCTTGATGATCATTATTGTTCACGCTATTTAGGCCCGGTATTACCAACGTAGAAGTAGCTCCAACTGGCAGATAAAAGTTGTAATCAACAAGGTCACCTTTCTTAATTGTTTTCATTAATTCTCAGATAACTCCTAACTGGACTTGGTAATACCGGACCTTAGAGAGGTACGAATAAATATATCAATGATGCTCACAAAAACTCGAACCCTCGCCCGACTTGACTACAGTTTCTTAACATGTGCCACGGATGACCTTAGTATAAGTGATATGAATAAGTAATCCCAAGTGCCATCAGATCATCTCACAACGATGCTTTTCAGATTTTTCCGTACTATTACTGTACAAAATATTCATACAAAATTTTTCTTCCACATCCAAGTATTATCTTCCATACAATGATATTATAACTAATATAATGAATTATTGACCGACTACATTGATCCACTCCCACACCTACTTACGCAACTACAAAAAGTGTACCTATGAATATTTCATCTTTGTTCTATTGTTCAAAAAAATTGATACTGTTCTTCAACTGTTACACGGGATAAATGTTTGTGAAGCCCTGATTAATTGAACTCAACTTCGCGAGTTGCGACGAAAAGCTTGATGTATTTTGGGTGTGGTCAGGTCAGAATGCTCACCTCAAATGAAAATAGATTCATTCACTTCAATGATCGATGATGGTACCAACAGTGAAATATCACAGGAGCCAATCAGTTTACAGGGAGACAAAACGTCTGTTACATTCGAATATTTGAATTGAACTTGTCGATGATTATATGATAACACAAACAACTAGAACGATCTAGCAAATCCAATTGAGAAATGAACATAGAAAACTGCATGAGAGAAAAGACAGAGAAGACGAGAGATAAAGAGAATGCAAGAGAGAGAGAGAGAGAGAGAGAGAGAGAGAGAAGGAGAGAGGAAAGTAATGGAACGAGTATTGAGTATTGTGTAAGAGACAAGGAGAAAAGAGCTAACCATAGGTAATAAGAATAATTCATGAGAAAAGCTCTCTCTTCTCTCTTTGAATAACTTATTCTCTGATAGCTTCACTCGACTATCTCATATTGGTGGCAATGTTTAGACGATATGGTATGATGGAAACCACCAACTCCCAAGTGAATTATTTCAAATCACATTGCAACGTTGTTTTAGATACATTATTCATGACGCATTCAATTGACTTCTATAATAACAGAATAATAATCAAAAGCAATACATTTCCATTTTTATAACGCAAAAACATTTAATTGTGATATAAAAGTTGATTTGACTGTGTTTTTATTATTAAATTAAAATTCACACCACAAAGGTGCAACAAATAAAAACCATGAATATGAAAGTAACCACCATCAACTTTCCTTCAATTGTAATTTAGTAACGTAACTCCCAACTCTAAAAATCGACATATTAGAGCAAGTATACAGCTACGATTTGTCATCATTCAAGTAAAAGTAACTTTGAATGAAAATCTCCTTCTAATTCTTGCCAATAGTAACATTATCTGAGTTTATTATTGTTACTGTCTTTTCGATGGTGACATAATTTTGTTCAGTATTTTAAACATTTCACGTGAAATCGATTATGGAAATCTGAGAGATAGTGTAGTTGTATATTTTCTAATACATATCATAATAATTGTTGCAACAAGACGCTGAAATATTTTTACACGAATAATACAATATCTAGTAACTTCAATATACAAGTATCAAAATAGCTATTGACAGAATAAATAATTGACAATTCCAATCTCTAGCACAGGGTAATTGATTCTTGAAAGAACAGAAACCTCAAGGAACATTCTTGTTTCACTTACTAAATTTACGTAATTACTTTAATACTTAATTTAATCAATTACTTAATTTTTCTAGTAGTTCGAAGTAACAATCACTGTGGAATTTTATGACAAAACAGAAATTGTTCAAACTGGGAATACTTTTCACACTGACATACAGTTTCTTTACTGGATGGTACTTACAGTTGCGGTGATCTAAAGTGATTGATCAAGCTACACATTAAAATATATCGACAGGAAAATATACTGATTCATACAATGGAAGATAACACTTCGTGCAGTCTACAAAAGAATTAGCTGAAAAAATGTGCGTACATTTTATTGAAATTGAAATTCTAATTTCGGAAAGGACACATTGCAAGTGTTCGCAAGTGTACGTACTGTACATTGGTTGAACATTAGTGTTGAAAATAAATTGATTGTACTTTTTCGGAATATTTTCTAGTATTACTTTTTCACTGTTGTTTTCTACCATTTTCTACAATCTACCTCTTTTTTGTATTCAGTAACTTGAAAGTGTATTGATCTTTTGCATTCTACGACGAGTTATGTATTTGTGTGGAGTGTACTCGAAATCTATATACACATCTTGATTTTCAAACTATCAAGCCCGTTACCGCCTTCGTAATACCCTCCAATTTGTTGATCATTCCCAAAAAACTTGATTACTAATTTCTCTTACGTTATGAATAATTTATTTTCTTAAAAACGACCGAAATTAACTAATGAAAAAAATTTGATAGAACCATGTATAAGAACAATGGTAGCATTCTATGGATATATAATTTCAATCGAATGAAACCAAAGAATTGAAATTTCACAATGCTCTTCTTATGAGGATTTTCAAATACTCAATATTATATTTCGAGAAAAGTACAAAATTGATTTTGTTCAAAAACAATATCAAACTATTCTGGAATTCATGAAAAGTAGCAAGACGATTGGTTACTCGTTCTTATCTGTAAACTGCGTAGACAAAAAACATTTTTTCAAGTATTTGAAATAACATCTTCGCTACGCTCATCTGATATTGTTATAAGAGGAGAAGATTTTGTTAGAAGAAAGCGGTCGTATCCCGCTCTCAGGGAACCATCCAACATCAACGATATCAGAGAAAAACAACAAAAAAACGCTTGTCAAGTTGGTCGACTATGGAGGTATTCAAACCCCGGTCTCCTTAGGTCAGCGCGCTAGCAATTCTGATCCCTTTTGTCTCTAACCGTAATTTATATATATATAGGCCTATATATATATATATATATATATATATATATATATATATATACATATATATATATATATATATATATATATATATATATATATATATATATATATATATATATATATATTTATATATATATATATGAGAATACATTATATTTATGAGTGTTCTAGTCGTTTTTTTCGAAATGATTCAATGTTTATAGATATAATTATTAAAATATATATATATATATATATATATATATATATATATATATATATATATATATATATATGTATATATATATTCTGATTATTGAATATATTATTTCAAGCGCAATGTCACTAAAATGCTGTGTCATTGTACTCCATGCTTACTTTTATCTTTTTTTATATTGGGTTTTAACGACGCACTATACTGATGGGCCATGGCTACGATCTATTGGCGTCGGTGGATGATGAATGAGATGAAGGTATGATGAGATGAAAGGTTATTTTATTAGGTGTTTTGGATGGTGGAAAGGAGTCGGTCGTGGCCTGTTCTTAATTTAAGAAACCATCCCAGTATCAACCTGAACGACAGAGGGAAACCACGAAAAAGCCCTGTCAGGATAGTCGACCATGGCGAGAATCAAACCCCGGTCTCCCGAATGACGGTTCAGTGTGTTACCACTCGGCCACGCGTCTTGGTCTTACTTCTATCATCTCTTGTGTTCTATAGAAAAAGCTTGACAAGTCGACTCGAGCTCATTGTTCGTTGTGATGAAATTGAGATCTCAAGATAGCGATATCTAAATTCAATTTACAGAGTACAAACTATAATTTCTGTCAGTCAAGATAATGAAGGTATATACACTTAATGAACTTCTCCTATTCAGCATTGAAATTTCATTTTAAAAAGACTTTCCAGGAAAGCAAAGAAGATAAATGTTTCTAAGGGAACTTATGGAAAGCCATTGTTCAATAGAAATCAAAGTTATCGACTTTTTGTTGTAACATTTTTATTTCTGTGTATCCCTACACTACAGTACGAAGTATGAATAGAAAATAAAAATATCTGTCCTGAATTCCTGCATTCATTCAGTATGAAAGAGAGTGTTGGATAGAAAAAGTATCATATTGAAATAAAATAGTTGACCTAAACAGACTAAATTAGTAAACAGTATTATCACTATTCTCACCGTTTACTTCCACGTAAACACTCTATTTCCAACATTGCTTAACGACCCGATCAACAAGTTGGTTACATGTGGGTACGAATGTTCGGGTGATAATAAAACGATGATGTGATCATCATCAATTGAAAGAGGTTAACAAAACCCCATTCCCCGACTGGGACTCGAACCCGCGTTCGGAATAAGGCTCCAGATTTGAAACCAATGCATGAACTATACAAAAGCCAAACAGACAATTGATCACCGTCTCTATTTCAGTATGTTGACTTTCTGTTAATGATCTTTATTTTATATTTCATTGATAGTATAGTCATTTTGTAATCATTTCGTTTTACCTGTAATTGCATCAATTTTTATCTATTGAATCGTTTTTTATTATTTCACGTATTTGACGTATTCACGTTTTATTATTTATGTTATTAAAAACGATCCCATCTTTCATTCATAGCCCTAATTGAGGAACAATGATTTTGTATCAAGTTTCGATGTTAATTTTAAAAATTACCACACGTACATTACTACATTTATTTTGTATACCTATGTTATTATTTGCCATTGGGTAAACCACAAATTCAGCAGAGATTCTTAATAAAGAATTCAACACCACTTTGCATATCAACCATAACAGTACTTCACAGTTTTCACTTCATGTTCGTTGTAAGTCGTCGGTTCTATTAGTACTGAGCCTGGTAGATAGAAAGATCAACAGAATACCAATACATGTTTACTTATGTTATAATTTATACGTTATTACAAGAAGTTATAGCTCACACTTTTGTTTGCTACCTTAACCGCATCGTTACCAAATATTAAATAAACACTTCTTGCCATGCGGTTAATACAGCATATATTAGTTTACTTTGACAGTATCAACTGAGATTAGTTTGGGGTTTCCGCCGTAAATATTGCTAAAACTAATAGCTAAGATTATAAAGGAGTATGAAGACGATGATATTTGCTTATGTTAGCTGCATTCATAGTTTATTATCGGTGGAAAACTTGATAAATAAATGATTCACACTCAAGGTTTCATCACTTTACAAAGGAACGTATTTCGAGAGGAAAAAAATGCTGAATGGATTAAAGGTGGATTTATTTTGCTGGGTCGTTCTATTGTTTGTATAATGGCGGGCTTTCAAGATAATGACTTTCTAGTACAGTTTTACATCAAAAATCGTCGACTCGGAAAATTATGAACAAATGAAAGTAGACTCTCTTTTTTATTTTTATTATCATTGAAGAACTGATAATATTGTTTTATCAAATATTTCACTCAATTTTCAACTACGATCGGCTGATAATGAATTCATTATTCACAGTTAAGGTCATTATGAGGTATCAAAGTTAATTATCAAAAGTATAAAGTATAAGTTAAAGTATCAAAGTATCCGTATTGAATTTATAACAGAAATATGTTCAGAAGTTGCATAATAGCAATATAACTGAAGACGTTACATGTGTTCATCTATGTATTTATATTTAAACGACGCACTGTACTGATGATTAAAATCCAAGATGTAATGAAATGTTATTTTATAAGGTATTTTAAGATAGTTGAAAGGAGTCTGTCCTAGCCTGTTTGTGCCTGTTAGCTGGTAATGAACTATCCTAGTATAAACCCTAGTATACATCCTAGTATGTTTTTTCAACAGAGAAAAAAATGACGAGAAACCTCTGTCGGGACAATCAATCATGGCGGGAATCAAACCCGGTCTCCGGAACGGTTCGGCGTTCTAGCTACCTGCCTCATTTATCAAGTCTCAGTTAAAGACTTTTTAGAACGAGAAGGTATGAAGATGTTGATTTCAGTTCCTGATAATTTTCTCAGGAAATGAGAACCGATTAAAGTATTGCTGTTCATCAGTCTCTCCGATGTTTTAAACTATCAAACGTTTTAAGCGTGATTGATATTATTTAATAAGATATTGGTGGAGGTGCCATGTTTCTCAAGCTTCCTGTTGATCTGGCTTCAGGGTTGAAGTCACCGGATCAACTTCAATAAACTTCTCAAGTACGTCTCATTATCATCAATATTCATGAATTTGTATGAATTGACAAATCATTATTCACAATTTGAAAATTTCATATAGATCTATATTTTTTTAGATACGAAATATTATCATTTTCTTAAATATAAGATCTACATGTATCTTCACAAAACGCTGCTTATGCGTTCTGAGATGAGCGATATTGTATATGAAATGTGATGGAAAGCTATATACACACTTCGATTTTCGAAGTTTTATTTTTTCGAAGCTCGAATCGTTTTATGATCTAATTGGTAACACTTGTTGATCTCCATGATAGTTTTCTTAATAGCTTCAATTGTTGTATTACGTACAACATACGCAATAATTGTTATCTTCGATACGGCTCATCGAATTAATGTAAAACTTTGAAATTATGAGTATAATTCATGACTTGAATTCCTTAAAAATTGAATTTATTTGGAGAAATTTGTCTTCACCTCTTTTCCCTCCTGGATTATGTTACCACAAAACAATACAGTATCGAGTTAGATGATGAAAAATGTGCATACCAAGTTTCATGAGAAAAAAAAAGTTTGACCTGCGGAGAGCGAGAAAAAAAAAATACAAAAAACGCGTTCTCGAGTATGGAAAAAATAAGCCACAATGAGCTTGCTGATAGCTCAGACCAATCATAAGCTTGCTCTGCTTTCAACAAGTGGCAAAAAACGGACAGTCACTACGATAGTTCATATGTTACATTGATGTTGAACATGTTATGGAGTGAATGTCGTCCCCATTATGTGTTTATAATTTTGCGACACTCATTTTTCAAACCATATTACTGAAAGTATGCAGATTGTCAGATACTATAAGTGACGTTGTCAGAAAAATAATTTTTGAATTAGTTTCGAATACCATATTTCTTTGTTCACCTAACAGGATTATGCCAAATTATTGTTTGAATATTCCCACTGTATGACTGATTTCGTACCTTTCATGTGCATCTCTAACGACAAAACAAAAGTAGCTTCGAAATTGCGATCGAAATTTCACAATGATAAATGTATACAGACACGACCGACTCAATTTAATTTCCTGTGTGATTATTTGAAACATTAATTGATATGGTGAAACAAAGTTCTGCTAAACTAATAATAATAATACAAACTAACTAATAATAGCAAGTAATGCTTGTTTCTAAATATTCTATCACTGGCCATTTGAGTGATTGAGTATAACTTATGCATGCAGATTATATTATTCATTCCACTTTTTCGCTTTTAATTCTACTTGTCAAACAAAATGCAACAATATACTGATGAATAAATGAAAAACAAAATTGCTTCTCTTTGTGGTAAAAATCGTTAAAGGTAATATCTACTACATCAAAATAATTACTTGCAGATTATGTTGGGATGAAATCATCTTAAACCTTTCAAAATTCAACAAGAAAATATTGAGAGATTCTTTTTTGAACCAACCAAAAGCACTCTCGGTATAAGCCTACTAAAGAGAATTTCAATAAGAAATATGAATGAATAAAGAGAAATTTAAAATGGAATGAGAAATAAATATTAGCGTAATTCAGACTGAATGATGAAAACAATCGATGTTACATCGATTATTCTTCTTCATATCAATGAAAGATATATAGGATTCATAATTTATATTAGTGGTTAAACTTATTCAGATGTTATTGAATATTTTAGATATATGAATATCACTCACTGAAATTACACATATTCATTTCGGCTGTCAATCGACATTGGAAGCATACACGCTTTGTTTTTAATATCTGAAGAATTTTTGAAGAATTTTCATGTAAGTAGAATACCAGCTGAAATATTGAAATATTGAATATTAAAATATTATATTGAATCTTCGCTCCATCCTCTAGAAATATTCGAAGAATGGATGAATCTATGTATGGAATTCCAAAAAAATGTGAACCCTGCTCTGGCTAGATTTTTTTCCGGAGGCAGATGTATCATATGGATAACTTGAATAACATTCCATTCGGATAGCTGAGATCGGAGTTTTTGTCATGCTGCTTATGTGGTCTGACAGTCTGCTTCTTGATTGGTCGGACAGTCTTGCCTGCTCCTTTAGTGGGGGGACAGCTTCTTGATTGGTCGAACAGTCTTGCCTGCTTCTTTAGTGGGGGGACAGTCTTACCTGCTTCTTGATTGGTCGAACGGTCTTGCCTGCTTCTCTAGTGGTGGGACAGTCTTGCCTGCTTCTTTAGTGGGGGGACAGTCTTGTCTGCTTCTTGAGTGGGGTGACAGTTTTGTCTCCTTCTTAGTTGGTCGGACAGTCTTTTCTGCTTTTTGATTGATCGGACAGTCTTGCCTGCTTCTTGAGTGGGGGGACAGTTTTGTCTGCTTCGTGGTTGGTGGGACAGTCTTGTCTGCTTCTTGAGAAGTCGGACAGTCTTTTCTGCTTCTTGATTGGTCGGACAGTATTTTCTGCATCTTGAGTGTTCGGACAGTCTTGTCTACTTCTTGAGAAGTCGGACAGTCTTGTCTGCTTATTGAGTGATGGGACAGTCCTGTCTACTTCTTTATTGGTTGGACAGTCTTGCCTACTTTTTAATGGGTGGGTTGCCTGGTCTGCCTGTTGTTGTTGATGTTGAGGTTTGGACCATTTTGTTTGTGATTTGGGTGGGTCTGGAAAGTCTGAGTGTGTTCAAAAGACTTAGTCTTGTCTGACACCCGAGTGTCATGACCTTCCTGAGAGATCATGATCGAGGTCATGATATTTCTTTTCTTTATTGAGTGAGGGTATGACTGAGATCGGGGTAGTGAGGTATGTTTATTGAATATACCATGACCAGAATCATATTTGAGCGGGTCAGAAAAAGTACTACTTATTTGTTCAGTGTTACATAACAGTTCCAGAGTCTTGACCACTTCTTGAGTGATCAGGGAAGTCCAGTCTGCTACTTCTGTGGGTCACCGTAGAAGTCAGGACAGTCTTAAATGATTGAGAGGGTTATCACTGCTTTTTTAATTAATCCGAGTAGTTTTGTTTCCTAGTTGAGTGGGTGTCTAATAATAATATTGTTCATTGTCATAATAATCCTTTTACAGTCTGTAGTGTATGGGTATATACATTATGATGGATTATGCAGACATTTTTATTCCCAGGTGATTATGGTATCAACTGAAAATAAATATAAAATACATATAGTAATTGAAGTGAAGTTTCATACAACTACGCTGGACATTATACGTTATTATACGTAGGATTATTATGTCATGGGAGAAGAGGTGAGGGAGTTGTTATTATTAGCATCAACAAACAATATTGAATTGAATTGACACTAAATGACCTCGCCGTCGATGCGCCTTGAAACCCTAATATCCATTCATTCATTGAATTGAATTACTTTAAATTTTAAACTTTAAACTAAAAAATAGAAAATGAAAAGGAGAAAAATAAAAAAGTAAGATACCGGCAATATACGTTAATTATTTCATATACAATATACTATATTCTGTACCGTGGTCAAGAAAATATTGCATGTCTATTGTGTGGGTCATGATCGAGTGTCTCTTCTGCTCCTCCTAGCTTCAATTCTAAGCACGTGTCCAAGACGTGCACAGCTGTGAGACAAAAACCAAACACTCTCTGTTTATATAGACTTTCCTTACATCAAATACATTCTGTAGAATCGATTCGATCAAACTGATCTTCTTGATACGTATTTTCTATCATAACAGTGAGTGGCTAATGCAAACATTTTCGAACCATCTTGTCCATATACGTGCTCTACGAAGCTCTATATGATCTATATAACTTATAATGTTCTTTTATTTATTCACTATATATTTCCAGTAATCACTCTCAGAACGGTTGACATCACGCATACTCATTTTCTGAGAGATTGTGTTTCTATTTCGAGACGAGAGAACAAACATTGAAATCGATCGAGTAATTGTTTAGATTACTTCTTAGTTTACTGGACATACTACCTGGATCTGTGAATAGGCATACGTCCATTGTTTTAGTGGCAGATAATATTGATTGTTCTTTTTCCTTTAGAATTAAACAACACAATATCTCAGCACATTGTGTTTAAGCTTTTCCACTGATTAAAATAACGAACTTGTTTAAAGTTTGACTTGATTTAATAGAAATTGTCGAGGGATTACGGTGATTCTGAAACTTACTGAGTGGCACATCGTTACTGGATTCGAGATATCTAGGGTTGGGTAATGCCTATATCATCGCGCGATTCAATTTAATTTAATTTTCTTCATTCGTGTTTTGACTACAAAATGTCGATATACATTATTTAATGTACACGGTACATAATAATCTTCCATAAAATCTTGAGGAAATATATATAAAAACTTACAAAATTAGTTACAAATAAACGCAAATGATGATGACTGGAAAGCTATAAATGACATTATGTAAAATAATGATAAAATGAAGATATCATATTGTGCAGCGTGAACTAGGTGTCCTACAAGGTCATCCTAGGTTTTGCTAGTAGCAATATTTTCGAATGTTCGTGGCTGAGTGATTTTATATTTTCATTTTTCTTGAATAAATATATTGCGCTAAATGACCCTCGCGTCGATGCGCCTTAAAACCCTAATATTCATTAATTCATTGAATCATATTATATGCTATTCCAGCTTTATATGCGGAGGACATCTTAAATTTTTTTCTCGTGAAGTGGAAAATAAATCGTAGCAGAAATGGAGACGATAAGAGAATAATAGAAGGACCTTCAGAAATTATCGAAGAATTGGGATGGAAAACGTTGGAAGAAAGAAGAAAAATTGATAGACTTTGTAATTTTTCAGAGCTTGGCAAGGTAAAGATAGGTGAAAAGAAATACATGGTAGATAAGTTAAAGACAAAACACATTACAATTACAGAACATCGCATGGCAATAGAGAATACAAGGTAAAATTGTGAAGAGGGACATAGGCAAGTTTGCCTTTTTAAACATAACCGGAAGGGAGTGGAATGATTTGGATTGAACAATATTTTATGAAAATGGAGAAGAGATAAAATTAAAAAAGTTCAGAGAAGGATTAGAGAGAACGATTGAAGATTGGTCAGCATAATGAGAGAGGATTCACTATTTTTATTCCATTCTAATTTCACTATTCTGTTCCATTATTCAATATGTTTGATTAGTTTTATTTAGTCTTGATTTTAAATTGTACATATTATATCATCAATCTACCACCTATTTCAAATTACTTATAGAAGTAAATAAATAATTAATATAGTTATGTATACAGTTGTATTCAATTGGGCCTGATTACTGAGAAGTGAGGTAAAGAGTACATAGTGATTTCATACAAAAAGAGAGAAAATGAATGAAATTGACATTAACATTGAACATTTGAACATTTGACATTAATGAAATTGAATAGATGGGCGTGACTTATACGTAGCAGGGGAAATTTTAGATACCTTGGTTGGTTATTTCCCTATTTCCCCTGCTTCACTGTCCACTTGATTGATTTTTATATTTTGTGACATCACGAGGGCGGACGATCTACAATGGTCAATTGAATAAGAGCAATGTGATAAAAGTTAATGATCTGGAAAGTCGGTTAAAATAATTATAGTGTATTTATTTTCAATCTCCTTGATTACTTGATTCATCATGAAACGGCTGTACGTCTCTGTGTATCATCCAGTATCATCTATAAATATCAACTACATTTTACAAAAGTATCGATTTGTAGCAGTGCAGTTATAGTAGCCGTTTGATTCTTGCCCGATACTATCAAGTCCGGTTAGCTTTCATCTGAAAGTTGGTGAAAATGAATAGCTTGGGTAACCATGGTGATAACAACTGGAGTTCTGGAAGTCATAAATGGACTAGTTTTGAATTTCAATCAGTCATTTAGTATACAAAGATAAGTATAGCATATTGCTAAACACGATCAATAAGAGAAAATAAAATGTTATATATCCATGAAGTGTTTGTAAGGTTTTATTTTAGATCTCTCCATTCCTTCATTAAAAAATAACTGTACTTGAGTGAATATATTTCAAAATCTACGTTATTTTGATTAACAACAAACCAAAATTGAATTTCTAGCTTCAAAGAATGGTATTATGAGTGTATCATCCTTGGACTACACAGTTAATTTGTTACTCAATTCAAATAGAATGCGTGAATTATTTTCATATATCGATTTTTTCATATTTTTCAATATAACTTACGATTGAATATGTTTAACTTTCACTCACAAAACTTGATGTTATATGATAGAATTCATTTACTGAAAACACATACAAGGATCTTAAAAGATCTTAATTACCTCTGTAACAAAGATCGATAACCAACCAATTGGTGTTGATAATAATTGGATCTGTTTCTTGTTTCAACATGGAAAATATTCAACATAATTTTTATATTCAATTTCCTAATGTCATACGCTCAATATAGTAATAAGAAGTGTACGCTCATTACTATTGTTGGCAAGATGAAACATTTACGCCATTTGCCCCGCTCTTTTTCTTTTCTTATTTTTGAATGAAGGGTATAATATTTTAATCATCGCTGTCTTAATTATAATGGTAATTACTAATGACAATGTCGAAGTTGAGAAGAATCTCCACTCGCGTATACTCGTGTAGATTGCACCGTAATTGTTATTATATTGCTGCTTCTATTATTTAATTATTTTGTAAGACGTTGAAAGTAATTACAGCTCATGATTTATGATACCGTCTAAACGGTATATAGTCGTGATAACTTTGTCACTTGTAATTCAAAAGTAACACACATTTACAACAAGAATACAATAGCAAAGTTGTAACTGTAGAAACGGAAGTCTAGCGCGGTTTTCAAAGTACAAATCTGGACATATAGAACACATTTTTTACGAATGAATGTGCCTCTAAAATATTCTTCAAGAAATGTATTTTTTTTCTTGTTCTTTGTTCAACATCCAGACAGTAATAAATCGCAAAATATTCATGAAAAAATGTTGCTTGTCTCCTGTTTGATGGTATAATAAAATGGAATAATCTGACAAATTCCTTCTTTTTGATATTAAACTATCATACCGTACTATCTTTTCTAGATATTTGTATCTTTTAATCATTGACATGAACACTTATTCTTCAACGAGTATGATAATAGTATAATTCAATTGTGTTATTCGTCTTCAACATTACACATGTAATTTGTTCTTTTATACTTTAGAAACATTATTGTAGTTCCAAAACAGTTCATTTGTATTTCATTTAATGGTAATTTAAATGTAACTTAAAACATAAGAGTGAATGGGAAGAATTTCAGAAGCAATTCAATTGTTTCACTGTGCACATTTAATTATTAT
Source organism: Brachyptera risi (assembly GCA_964007535.1). Classification (NCBI taxonomy): domain Eukaryota; kingdom Metazoa; phylum Arthropoda; class Insecta; order Plecoptera; family Taeniopterygidae; genus Brachyptera; species Brachyptera risi. Next base: position 26,610,490 of record OZ023332.1, on the reverse strand, counting down.
TCAATGTTACTGATTGATATAACATCATTATTTTGTAATGAACCCAGCGCAGACAACGAGAAGAATCTTCGTCCAACATCTCCGTCAATTTTGTATTCCTACTTTGGTGCTACGAATTTAGATATATTCATTATTATTTCGGGTTTAACGACCTATTGGCGTCGGTGAATGATATATGAGATGCTGAGATAGTGAGATGATGCGTTGAAAGGTTATTTTATTGGGTCTTTATTGTATAGTGTGAAGGAAATATAAATATTTATATGAATAGATGATAGATGGATATATAGATGGACATATATGGGCCTATATATATATATATATATATATATATATATATATATATATATATATATATATATATATATATATATATATATATATATATATAATACTGCAACCTGTCGCATATTCACTTTGCAAAACTAATTGATCCAAATATTCAATAAAATGTACACTTTTATTGCGTTTTCTTTGTTATTTCTCATTCTATTGTTGCAAAAATCTCTGAAAAGGTGTATAATGGTATTTTTCATATTCGGTGAAAATTTGAGAGCTTTTGAAGAAATCTTGTTTTTCAAGTATTTGTCCTCCGGGTTATTCTAACGGGGATTTTTCAAACTTTCCAATTTTTTCCGGAAAAACCTTCTGACCGATTTTTCCGAAAAACAATCCCAATCTATTCTAAAGTGACATAAGTATGTAGAAAAAGTTTCAAATTGATAGGTATTTTTTCCTGACCTGTATGCCGCGTACAAAATTACAAAAAAAAAACATAAAAACGAAGCTAATTTTCTTTCGGTATATGTCAAATGGAATCTTCGCTACGCTCATCCAACAATATAGGCCACGACCACTTCCTTTCCAATATTCTTCCCATTACCTATGAGAAACCATCTCATCATCCTATATCATCTCATTAGTCATTCATGCGACACCAATAGATCTTAGTTACCATCACAGTCCGTCGTTAAACCAAATATAAATTTGAAGAATTTATATATATCCATTTATATATATATATATATATATATATATATATATATATATATATATATATATATATATATATATATATATATATACATATATGACACCAAAATCTCATTTTGTCAAAAATGGAAGATACTTGGTTCTTCACCAGTGATATATATATATATATATATATATATATATATATATATATATATATATATATTGGAAGTTCCCCGACGTGGTGGTGGTATTTTTCAGTGATAATAATATCCATCCCATCAACATCACGTGATGTACGTTCCAATAGAAATGCATGTATTCATATATAAATATATATACATATGTATATATATATATATATATATATATATATATATATATTTATATATATATATATATATATGTATATATATATATATATATGTATATATATATATATATATATATATATATATATATATATATATATATATATATATATATATATATATGTTCGTGTATATATTCATATATAGGCCTGTATATGAAATTGGAAAGAAAAATATGTTGATCTGCCCACTAAGATGCACTTGTGTGAACTTGTGACAAGCTTATATTAAATATATTGATATAATGGTCAACATATCTGAAGAATTAAGAATGATAAAACGATTTACTGTCCAGACTCATCAAAAGTCTAGAGAGTGTAAATAATCTGAACGATAAAGAAATATTTCGACTTACCGGTACTAAGAAAGTTGGCGAAATCGCAAACTCGTGTGTATAAGTCCGTATCTGAAGTGGTGGCTAGCTACGCTAGTATCGTGAACAATATTTCTGTAGAAATTAACCTAACCGAAAGCAATTGAACAGATACCGAACATCACAAAGCAATATGAAGCTACACTCATTATCTCAGCAAAAATAATAATTGTTTATCAAACACGCACGTAAACAATCAAAGCGATCTCGGTATCAGCTGTGCGAATAGCGATCCAGCTGCAAGGCTCGTGAAGGAAGTCGAACACATTCTGGGTGATGGATACACAATCGAAATCTCGACCAAACTCAACCCACGACTAAATATTGTCAACTATGATGCAAAACTTGAATCATAAAATACTATTCGCGATTATTACACAAAACGAACCAAACACTGGGATTCTAATTTCGTCCTCAAAATAATAACAATTATTCAAAGTCAAAACTGATCTTCTTTCACAGTTATCGAGGTCGGTACTCAATCTCGTGTTATGATTTTGAAACAAGACCTTGTAAACATTGGTTGGCTTATGATCATTTAAATGTGCTTCAATATTATTGCTGGGCTCGCGTATAACCATACTGCCCGAGAATGTAAACAAAACAAAACCTGTATGAAGTGTGGTTTTGAGCATGAGGCAAGTACGAGTACCTCCAATGCGACCAAGTGAATTAACTGTTTACTACATAATGACATTTTGGCAACGAGTTTATGATCATTTCAATCTCACCGTTGGAAGGTTGAGGTTCCAATGCCAGGTTTTAGAACCAAGCTCTAAACGTTTTCAGTCCACCAATGTCAATGTTTTGTTAATTCGCACGGCAGCATTGGAAGGCTAGCATTCCAACGGTGGCATTGCAATGCCTCATGTGAACTAGCCATTATAGATCCATCATGATACTAACCCTTTTAAATATTTTAAGACTTTTCAAAAGCATTCTACAGTGTGGACCACAATATACTGTGAAATAAACTGAAACGTATGAGTATAACTGGAAATGCGTTGAGATAGATTACATCGTTTTCTCAGAGCGGTCATGAACTGTTGACATAAAGATGAAATGAACTATGAGGTCCAAGTCTTCTTCAACCAAATCGACTGTCGGTGTCCCACTGGGTTCAGTTTTTGGACCGCAACTTTTTCTGTTGTTCATAAATGACTTGCCAAAGATCGCCCTCTTTGCTGACGAGAGACGACGCAAGTCATGTAATTTCTGCTTGCTTTGCAAACGAAGTTACATTCTTGGCAAACAAGGCTTCAGGATGCATTCGTGTTATACTGGCAATAGACTGCTACTGAATACTTACAAAACAACCTGTATTCAGTTCCATACGCTTCCAGACAAGATCACCTCTAGCCCACGAATTTGACTGAATGGCTCAAGTGTGAAGATGTCAACGAGGTCAACCAAGGTTATCGGCATCATGCCTACGGATACTTTGGAGTACTCGTGTCACATGGAAATGGTAGTGAAGAGCATAAAGGGCATTTTTATGCCCAAGTTGTCACTCCACCTATTTTGCTCACGTTTATTCACACCTTCAAAATGAATTCTCATTTTGAGCCATTCCCTTCATGTCAAAAGAAGTTTCCAACTGCAAAAAATGACCTTTAAAAATTATTGACACTGTCAGAAAATTATTATCTTATGGCTCTCTCTTTTGATCATATACTGCTACTACAGTATATGTATATATTTGCTGCAGTATATGTGCTGGTACATATACCCTACTACGGATTTTTATTCTCAAATCGGTCATTTTTGTAAAAGGAAAATTCGAGCTTTTCCAGTCTTTTCCAACTATGAATTTGGCCTACATGACACACGATGTCGCAATTACCCACGTGTTGAGAAGCATAAGCCTATGTTGTATACGAAAGGACCAGAATATTTAATGTCACGTTTATATAACAAGCTAACAATAGATATCGAATCGATTCGCAGCATACCAATATTCAGAACTAGGGTCAAGAAACTGCTGTGATCAAGTTTTTTACTCTTTAGACGATTCTGAAGCTTCAAATTATTCATGAGCAATGAATTTATTAATTCTATGTAAACTATGACGTTCATCATACTTTCTCTGATAATGAACGTGATGTTATCAATATTATTATTAATAGTATTATTATTATTAAACATAAATATATTTTATTGTACTTTCATGAAATGAATTTTTCTACACTTCAATTTATATCAAGTATTATGAATATTCTTACTTTTCATCAAGTAGGCCTTCAATAGTATCATTTTTTCTACATAAACAAGTTCAAAATGTGATTTTCTGTAACATTTCGTTTTTTTATCATCTTTTATTTAATAAATTGGAATTATGTCGTTTTACATTCATCATTTGCACAATTCAGTTAATATTCTCATTCTAATACCTGTATTGGCAATTCACAAGAATAATACAATTTAATTACATATAATATTTTACATTGTTATTGCCATTTATTTAATTCTACAGCGTTACTTAATTCCAAGGTATTTTATTGATATAATACATTCCTTCAGTGACCGTGACAGTTTCAAAGTCATAGGTCAATTCAATCCACTTTCTCTATAACAACCCCTTTTACTTTTAATTCCATAATGCCTTATCTGAGCGTAAACCTGCCGTCGTTATTTCGTCTGCCATAAAACGCGCGGCCCTATTAACTTTCGCAGGGCTAAATGAGAATCGTAGCTTAAAAGGATACTAAAATTGGGTGCCATCAGAATACGTATATAGTACACTCACTACGAACATAAAAACTCGTCTAGACCAAAAGTAACATTGTTATAAATGATAGGATTGACTTGACAAAACAAAAATTAAATTGACTAGCGTAAGTTTCAATAGATGTTTCTGTATCTAGAACAGTCGAAACGAATCATGGCTGTCAACTTAACGTAAGGATATTGTCCATGTTTAGGAGCAGATGTTTTGCAGATGTGCCCGGTTCTATTAAATTATTTGTTATATTTTGCATGGTTGACTCCTTTGAATTGATTATATGCAATATATAACAGTGGAAATAAGCATGATTTGTCATACATGTACGTGTATGTATATGTATATATATATATATATATATATATATATATATATATATATATATATATATATATATATATAGAGAGAGAGAGAGAGAGAGAGAGAGAGAGAGAGAGAGAGAGAGAGAGATAGATATAGATATAGATATAGATATAGATATAGATATAGATATAGATATATTTATAGATATAGATATAGATATATATAGATATATAGATATATATATACATACATATATATATATATATATATATATATATATATATATATATATATATATATATATACATATATGTATAAATTGAAAAAAAGTTCGTTTCATTCGATTTTTATACAAACAGTACTTTTTCACATTATTAACAATGAAAATGTAAAATGAAGAAATTGTTGAATACGCCAAATAATTGTAATAAATATATTTGTTTTTATTATTATTATTTGTATTGCTGTAATAAAATATTGAGTGTAAGTGAAACTATATAATTGGATTGTTTGAAATTCAAGTTATTGTGTATTATACTGTCACGTCTAAATCGCTGGACCAGAAATAATAGTAATAAAGCATACAGTTCCCTAATTCAATTATACCAACACAAAAGTTTCAATGTGCGTTGTAATAATACGTAATGAATTAGTTACTGAATTGAATCACAGTCATGATGTGTAATGTTAAACCATGACTCAATTATCCATTTGTCTCCGGTAATTGAAGGCAAACTTGTCGATAGTGGTGGTTAGATGCGCTGAAACAAAGTTTGACAATTTCTTCATTTAGATCAAATGAGTATGGTGCATACAATTTCTATTATAAGAATGAAAACTTGTTCAACTTTATCGACCATAATTTACTATTTTTGATAGAGTGAAAGAATACCTGTTGTTCCAGGGTTATGTCCACTTGGCGGTTTAATAAGGCATTGTAATTATATAAGATATGTTGTGAGTAATTTGATGTTGATCTAGTTTGAATCACAATCCTCTGTGGTCCGTTCATTTTGTTTCCTGAATACAAAATTAAATATATAATTATCCAAATCCGCATTTTGGGAGAAAGAAAAATGTGTTAATTAAGATGAATATTGATTAGGGTAAAAAAATATCGTTGGTAACCAGGGTAATAACAAGTCATTATCCCTCAATCAACAAATTCATCATTCGTGAAAATTGACCTAATTATGATCTGTTTTACTACATAAATTTGATAAATACGTTTGAATAAAATCCAATCACAACTCAAATCACAATTAAATTATTAGAATGTCTATCTGAACTAAAAACGGAAACTAAGAACACATATTATTATTTACACATCTTATAAAAACCACGTTAACCTGTAACTCACATCAAAAATAAATCTACTTATCTTAACATCTACGTCACGAGCTCAGGAGATCCTCGTCAGCCATTCGTTTCACTAGAATTCCCATTAGCTGTTTCGACTTTTGAACGCGCTAGAGTAGGTCGCTCTAAGTTTCCACCACCTAACAAAGTCACGTAAAGGAAACAGTAGTCATATCATACCTCTCGTGACGCCTAGATAATGAGGTAACGGGAGCGAAACCTGGAAAATGGAAACTGTATTATCAACGAGTTATAAACATGATTACACAACAGGGTAGGTATCTATCTATACACGTAATACAACAATAAGAGCACTACTGAGATGTAAGATGTGAGATGAGGAGATAAGATGACGTGCTTGTATTACTAAACAATTTGATTATTAAGTAGAGAGACAGATGAAATAATGCACTTAGCTCTATGTAGGTACTAGGTAGTACTATCAACAGATCCGAATTGCTTCTTGCCGTTCTTCAAAGATTTCCTGGTTTAGTGGGTAGTTTAGCTGAATTAGATAGCTGGATTTAGCTGGAGTGTGGGTTCGAGTCCCTCATACGGCATGGGTTTTTGTAAAAATCACTCAAATATCATCCGCTCATTAGTATCCCCAAATAATCTAGCTGTTGGTGGGATCGTTTGGTGGAGAAATAATCAAATAAATAAATAATGGATGATCAATTTAATATAGGTCTACAGTATAGCCTATAATTGATCAAGAATTAATAGAAAATTTTGTAAAATCTGAGTCCATATTGAATATTATACAGTATTATACATAGTGATAACTAAAATATTAGTGATGATAACTGTTTAATCAACTGCTAAATGCTTGACGCTAATCAACTGTTTAATTCTGATTAATAATAACTCATATACATAGCAATATACAGAAAAAAAATACATCAGAATGAGTATGGGCCGTAAAACCTGAAACCTGTAAAATTGGAAAATGCATGACATTATAAAAACATTTCAATAAATATGTTTTACGAGATATGATTTTGCTTCACACAAATTTGTTACTCCTACATTTATAATATAATTGAATTTATTACAAACTAATATAATATAATTAAATGTATTAAAAAATTAATTCGATATTCAAGACTGGCCACTACAATAGAACGTTACTGTTTGTCGTGTGAATTCTATCATAACACTCTCAGTCATAAAATATAACATAATATCCAACCTAATATCCACGAAAAAAAGGCACGAACCATCCGCGCGCTAGTAGTGTATGATAGGGGAGAGGGCGCGGTCGGTCGGAACTTTCATCTTTCGTGGATGCAAGTATATCAACTAGTCTATAACCACAGAACCGATTCTCGTTGTCTACTAATTCGACGCAAATGATAAAAGAGCAATCACAGCACAGTGAAAGAACTCACGTGTAACCAATACACATTATACAAAAGCGGTATAGGTATATCGAACCAGCATCCAGTATGCGAGCATCCATAACGTTACAAGCGGATCATCACAGCTGAAAGAGTCAACGACGCAGTAGAACACGTTTATTCATAAAACCTATTGATACATTGAATATTTCCAATTCTGTTGGAATTATGTGATTTTAACAGAGGCGTATGTATACGCTCATGTGTATATACGCGTACATTTCTGTATTAATTCTATTTTAATTTTTAATTTTTGGAAATTATTTTGTGTTTACAAAAGAAAACATTTTCATCAGTATTGGTACCAACACATGTAGCTCAATGCAAACAAGCTTTCTCCACGTGATTGGAAGGTAGGGTAGATCGGGCCTTGGTTTGAATGCCACCACCGTCCATTTGTACAAATTTTTCCGGTGTTTTTTCTCTGTAGCCTAGGGAAATGTCGAGGTGGTTTCTAAAATGTAGGTACCGTCCGCTTCCTTCCTACCATTTACCAATTATTGTAGGTAATTAATTTTAGGTAATTTCTAATTACCTAAGAAACCGTCATCCTAGCATCCCATCATCTCAGCATCGATCGACGTCAGTAGCTTTAGTTATTATTAGGTCTACAGTGCGTCGTTGAACCCATTATAAATAAATAACAAATAAGTACCTGATGTAGCTTTTTGCTTCAAGTTATCCTGATCGATATATATATATATATATATATATATATATATATATATATATATATATATATATATGTATATATATTCATCATTATGTATTTTTAAATGTCGAGTAATATCACTCAATATTTGTCAACACGTTTTATAAACGTATCATCACGGTTATGGACACGTTTGTTCATAAAGCCTGTTGTTGTTGTTGTTGATATGTATACTGGATATTTCACGGAATATTCCCAATAATATCGAAAAAGATTAGATTTCAATATAGGGGTATACAGAAACAGGATTTACGAATTACGGTACATCAAAAGGATATCATTCTTGTTTAATTTAAGTGGATATATTATTCTGTGTTTATATAAAATCGTTTTCACCAAATCTGAATTATATTGTGGAATTTTACTTTTTTTTAATTTGAATCGAGCTTACCAACATACTCTAACGGTAACTGCGATGCATTTGCGTGCATTTAAATAAGGTGGTGAGATTATGGGGAGTTTTTGGACAGTGGGAAGAAAGCGGTCGTGACCTGTTCTTGAAGAAGCATCCCAATATTCACTCTAAAGAATAAGAAAGACCACTAAAAGCTTATGTTAGGATGGTCGACCAATGGCAGGAATCGAACCCCGGTCTCCCAGTGACAGTTGAGCTCCCTAACAACTAACCTGTCTCGGTGTGTCATTGTTCTGATCGTGATAGTTCGGTTGTCGTGACTAAATAAATAACCAGCGTGTGAGTAGCTCAAACTTTTCATCTATTAATCATCTACATTTTTTAATTATGTCGATTTGATTAGCTGGAAATTCATCAAATCGTCATTAATCACAACAACATGGTGGTTCAGTGAGATACCAATTTTTCTTATAACGTTCTATTGTCTGAAAAACACAATACGATGTATATTGATTAAAAACCTTTTTCTAATAAATAACACCATCACAAAATAAAAACGAGATATATGATACATGATACATGATCATATAACATGAGCCATGTATATAGATGGACAACACTTCTATAACAAACAATATCGGTGACAGATTTCAACTGTATTAATACAGATGAACTGTAATTTCACGCCAATCTGTTGAATATCCTGACAATATATTATTATGGTTTCTCCCAACAGAAAAATACAATACTTTTTATAGCACCTAGGTATGAAATATACCGACGTGTAACAGTTTTGATTAAAATGTAGCAGATTTGTTGATTCAGACAAAATTGCCTATAAAGCCTTTCGGTAAACACTCCTAAAGCTCTTAATCCCAATCAATAGCGATACTATATATATATATATATATATATATATATATATATATATATATATATATATATATATATATATATATATATATATATATATATATATATATACATATATATATATATATATATATATATATATATATATATATATATATATATATACATATACATATGGAATGTATTTGGATAAAACACCACAGACATGGTGTAAGCTCTTTCCAACCATTAACCACCGCTTGCACTCAAAGAGCAGTTCACCAAATATGCTTTAAAGTAAAACTTGTCCTAATACAAACGTTTCATTTCCCACTAAAATAAATGGGAATCGATTTAGGTGCGATATCACCAAGTCCAGTTAGCAGTTCTCTGAAAGATGGTGAAAACAAATAGCGTGGGTATCAATTGTGATAACAACTTTTATCTGCCAGTTAGAGCTAATCACACGTTGGTAATATCGAGCCTTGGTGAAATATCAGTTTTTTGGTGATAATTTTCGAACGGTATAAGATATCGAAATTCTAAAACGGAGGAAGAACAGTTATTTTTAACACCTTCAAGATGGTATAAGTTACACCATGTCTCATCGTCATGTCTGTTTTCATCAAGTCAGCATGTCGCATGATTGTCAGCGTATATCAGCGTATACGACTACAAAATGTGTTTTTTTCAGCTGAATTGTCTTGATTATTTTGCGACTTGAGTTAAATAGTTATAACTTATACCATCTTTAAGATATTGAAAATGTCTGTGTCTCCTCTGTATTAGAATTTTGATATTTTATACCGTTCGAAATTTATCACACAAAATATGATATTTCGCACCCATGAACTCATAATAAGTGATGGTATTGGTTTGACCATCTCCAAAAAAAAAAATTACTTTTTATTTGAATTTACTGGAGGTACTGAATTATTTTCACAAAATAATAATTGTAACTTCAATTACAATTAATTCGTTATGTACATACGGCAATGTGATCATACCGGAAATTAAACGTTAATAGAGTCATTAGTGTAAAAGTGAACTCAGCGCGTTGTTAGTTTAATGAAAATTTCAACCAATGTTAAGCTTTATTACTCGATATGATTCAATAATATGGGTGGTATCACATTCATATCACATCTAGTCTCTTATTTTTAACTCACAGATAGGTCTTCTCGGACTTGGTGAAAAAAAAATCATTTTAATATAGAATTGATATACAATATAGAATAGATATAGAATTGTTGTCTTTATTCTCATTTTTTCTGAGGTATTCTGCTGTTGTTCTTCTGGTGTTATCTCAAAACTTTTATGAATATACGAAATTAATTTAATCGAACATATTGTTATGCAATATTTCTAAAAATGAGTATAAATTGGTTTATGTGTGAATAATAACATACAAATCTCGATGAGAAAAACTCAATTATCAACAAGTCAACATTTTAAAGCAAACCTGAAATTGGCTGAATATTGACTTTGTCAACACAATAATATCGAATAATGAATAAGAATCAGACGCTCCAATCAGCTGCGGTGAACTGGGTCAGGCTGGAAGTGGGTTCGAAACCCCGCACAAGCCATGAATTTATATCGTTCGCGTCATTCATAATCTCAGACTCGAACTTTGTGAGTTATAACACTCGAAAAAACGTACAGATTTGGCTCATCAGAGAATGGATATGAATATATATATACATATATATACATAGGCCTATATATATATATATATATATAAGATCCTTTGAACTTTCACAGTTATCATATGGATTCATGATTTCTGAGATGAAAACTGTGTGAAATATATAAATATCAGAGAGTTCAATGAATTATAGAGCCAACTATAAAATATCAAATCAATATTTATTTGAATAAATATTGATTCAATATCTTCAAAAATCAAAAATCAAAAATCAAAAATCATTAATTAAATACATATATATATATATATATATATATATATATATATATATATATATATATATATATATATATATATATATATATATATATAGACCTATATATATATATATATATAAATATATATACATATATATATATATATATATATATTTATATATCAAATATATAATATTAAATATATATATATATATATATATATATATTTATATATATATATATATATATATATATATATATATATATATATATATATTCAAAGTTTAATCAATTATTTCAACTAAATATATTATTGGTTCACGTCTGAATGGTTCATCAACGTTTGTAAGCTTTATATATATATATATATATATATATATATATATATATATATATATATATATATATATATATATATATATATATATATATGACAGTAGGTTTCAATTACTTCTCTATGGAGTAATGCCACGTTCACAATAGCAGGTCATCAATCGAACCACAATAGATCAAATAAATTCCAATCTAACTTTGGCAGGCACTATACATCAAATTGAATTCCGAACGAAATTCAATGCCCCACTGATTTCTTTAGGCATAACTGTGTATCTGTATATAATTCTCAAAACATCGCCTGTCTAGTGTTCAACCGATAAAAATTTGATAGCCATGAAAAAATGTATCAGTTCATGACATCTATTTGTTGGGTAGTAAGTAAAAAGCTCTCACATTTTTAATTATAGAGTTCTAGTGCTCAACAGTATTGATGTCCCCCGTTTTTAAAGTACTCTGTCAATTTTATCAAAGCTCTCTCGGGGAAAATGAACGAATGAGCTGTAAATGATTTGATAAGAAGTTTTCAACTTTTCGTACCATACACAAAATGCCGTCATGAAGACACTCCCCTGTCGTATAGCCGACTTCTCACGCATGCGCTGTTTGATCAATTTGCACGATTCAGCAGTGACCAACGATGGAGAGACCGTGTGTGAAATACCCGGCACCTCCACGCTTATTTATTTTTACTTTTTTATTGTGTACACTTTCCACCATGAAATTTTTTTATTATCATTATTATGCAAATGTCCACGTTTTGGAGGAAATAGGTATGAAATTATTGCGAATGAAAGTAAAGATCAAAAAAAAAAGTGAATCAAGTATGATCATTGAATTCAAGGTCGGTTATTTGATTACGCAAAGCTCACTCTTCCAATATCTTGCTGTGAATTTCATTTCATTTTATGGATCTTGGCTGAAACTATTTCGATTCGATTAGATTTAGTATTCAACTGGTCTGTTGTGTGTTGATGAAACATAAAACAACTGGACTTCATACTTGTGATTCATATTTTATGATATATTTGAAAGGGTGCATTTTGACAACAATGGGATGAATAATATCGGTTCAAAGATGTATGACGATATTTGATATAAGTATATTAATAAGTTAATTTAAAAATGTTGGAAGTTTTATTGAATTGAAGTTAATAAAGGCAAAATGCCTTTTTTATGTGCTTTTGTGCTTTTTTATGTGCTCTTTTGTACTTGTTTTTATGTGTTCTTATTTGCGAAAAAGGGCATTATATGGTAGCTCATAAGAGAACAAGAAACGTTCCATTTTGTTACTTTTTTATTACTGAAAATATTTCTGTGTATACTCTTCTCAAATATCCAAGAGTTCTGATTTGCAACGGCTTCTAGAAGGAGCTGCGATCCTCCATCAAGTATTATAGGAAAATATATAGCTATTATTTACATTATTACATATTATTTTACCAAAGGTATTTCATTACATCTATTGCTTTTATGATGGAATTCTTCACAAATTTCTTCCATGAAATATGATAATAGCATATACTGAATAACAGATCGAATTCTGGTTCATTGCTAACTCCAAAAACTTTTAAAATGTTTGATTTCATTTCTGAAACGAATTCTGGTATTAGCTTCTATTAATAACAATCTAATTTAAATTTTCTCAACTATGAATTCATCATTATTTTTGCTCGTAAAATTCGTATTTTCAGCTCAGCCTAATACCATTATACCTTAAATGAATAATAATTATAATAATCTTAGTGATATATTCTCCGTGTAGTCAAGCGACAGTGGTGTTATCTTCGACACCAAGTGCTATTACTCTGCAGAAAGGTATTAAAATTATTACGACGCTGTAAAGTTGACGCCATTACACACATACATACAAACACACACACACAAATATATACTAATGTGTCTAATTTGAAAACTTCTGTAATCGTCAAAATAATTATAGTCGCTATGAGTTGAGAAGAAAACTTTCTGGTTTAATTTTCTCTTCTTATAAATACTTTGAAATGATTTATTTTATCAAATTCTCGAATAGTACCAGTTTTTTTTTATAATTCTCACTTTATTTGAACAAAATTATACGATATATTTAATAATTCTGCACATTTTGGCATATATTTTTTCATGTAGTTCTGGTATTTAACGAAGTAAGTGATCCGTGGGTAGGTCTAAGGAAATCTCGTCATTTGATTTTTAATAATCATAAAACTGTCCAATATTGTGGTCGATAATTGAATCAATAATGAACGAACAATAGTGAGACTTTCAGATCACATTGTATCTCTACTGCTAGCAAAAATACATGAGTCAGAAGACTTAACAAACCATTTAAATTATGTGGGTCATTTCAGGAATTTTCAGAACGGAAATATATCAATATTTATTCAGAAATCGGTATTCAGTTATTTAATAAATTGAATACGGTAATGAATATTCTTGTCTAGATAATTCCAAAATAATTCATCTATCTTCGATGTACATTGAGGTACAAAATTACGGAATATCATCTAGATAATGTACAACACTGTAATCAGTTTATGACCCAACAATTTCACATATTATGTCGTGAATCATGTCCTAGTTCTGCAATGTGATGATTTATGCTGAAATCCGAGATCACAAAATAGAATTCAACATTCCCCATCAATTAGCAACCTTAATGTGAACAGTTATATAATTGCTAAACACCGTACCTTAGATCGCTGCCAACTCAGTTAACTGCAACTGGAATGTGTTTATAGATTTTGACAAGCAGTGTTCTATCAAAGTGAACTTTATTGCATCAAGCGTGCCGGTCGTTTTAAAAGTCGTCAAGCATGAAAACGTTTATATGATATGTTTTTGATATCTCATAATTGAACATTTATTACAGTCGAAACGACTTATATACCTCCCCTTCTCATCCAACACTGACGCAAACCCATAATCACCGGACATTTTCTAAAAATAGACATTTTGACTTATAAATTGATAATAATTTAGGTAGTCGGCGAAGTGAATTTTACTTGCAGTGTTACATTGGTCATGGCTGTGAATAATTATCGTGTAACTGCTGGTTACGTGAGCTATGGCATTATTTATATATATATATATATATATATATATATATATACATATTTATATATATATATATATATATATATATATATATATATATATATATATATATATATATATATATATATATATATATATATAGAGAGAGAGAGAGAGATATATATATATATATATATATATATATATATATATATATATATATATATATATAGAGAGAGAGAGAGAGAGAGAGAGAGAGAGAGAGAGAGAGAGAGAGAGAGAGATATATATATATATATATAGAGAGAGAGAGATATAGATATATATATATATATATATATATATATATATATATATATATATATATATATATATATATATATACCGGCACACGCAGCGTATAGTTCATGTGACCCGGGAGGCAGTGGGCATATCGGACCCGGTTCGATCCCCGCTACCGTCCATCTATACAGGGTTTTTTCATGGTTTCCCTCTGTGGTCTGGGCTAATGCCGGGATGGTTCCCACAATACAGGCCACGACCGCTTCCTTCCCACTATCCTTCCCATTACCCATAAAAACCTTAATCTCACCATACCATTATCTCATTAATCATTCATCCGAAGCCAATAGATCTTAGTAATCATTACAGTGCGTCGTTAAATCCCAAAACCAAAAAAAAATATATATATATATATATATATATATATGACATATATAAATATATATATATATATATATATATATATATATATATATATATATATATATATATATATATATATATATAACGATAGAGAAATAGAGACTATATCATTGTACAACTGATAATCCTCTCATTTGTTTGTTCGCAGATGGAGAGTGAATGACAAATATGTGCTGACGCTGACGCTGATCAGCTTTAGAAGAAGATTCGACTCGAATTCAAGAAGAGGAAGAAACGTGCTGTTGAAGAAGACCAATTGGACAGTGAGAGATCTATTCGTCATTCTAGCGACGCAGGCCGTCGTAAGACTACACCAGGATGGAGAGAAAATTTTAATGTTATATTTTCATTGACACTTTACCTCTTTATACGATTCCTTCATACAAAACGAAAGAATTATATTTTTAAGAGATAGATATTTAATGTGAACTGCATATACGAACACTATTGATATAAAAAATGAAAAATAAATGTCACCATATTGATCAACCATACTGAGAACATCAAGAATAAAATAGGGTGTTTTTAAATACTTTCGGAGTGCGCTTATAAAATAACACTTTTTATGGTCTTCATATATCATCGTTTGTATCTTATCTGAATAGGATCAAAAGATTAACGTTCATTAATTTTTATAACTGTACCATTAAATTATCATAATCTGTGCTCTTTCACGAATACCATGGTTACCGATATATGATGTGACGTACCTTGACAGATTATACATAAAACTTATCCTGGGGTTCAGCAACGTAGTGGCTCAGTCATTTGAAAGGATAAAGTCCTAACAACCCTCCCAAAGATATCAACGCACATATCTATTTACTAAATTCACTATCGATTCATATGGCATCATTGTGAATATTACTGTTCCTCGATAAACGTTTAAACAACCCCACTACTATGGCGTTCTTTGCCACATCTGACCCGCTGGAAAGCTGGACCTCGGAGTACTACGGGACAACTCTCTGGGACAACGATAACATAACAACAAATAACACAATCGGTAACTCCACCACGTCGTCTTGCACGACGCAACAGCCTACGCTATTCATGATAACGCAGTTCATGTACGCAATCGTATGCATCACCGGTCTGCTCGGTAACACTCTCGTCATTTACGTGGTACTCCGATTCTCCAAGATGCAGACAGTGACTAATATGTACATCGTGAACCTAGCTGTAGCGGACGAGTGTTTTCTCATCGGAATACCATTCCTTTTGATCACAATCTATCTCCAGTATTGGCCGTTTGGCAAGATTATGTGTAAGGCTTACATGACGACAACGAGTATCAACCAATTTACAAGCAGCATCTTTCTGACTATAATGAGTGCCGATCGGTACATTGCCGTGTGTCACCCAATCACCTCGCCGAAGATGAGGACGCCGTTCATTTCGAAGGTGGTGTCGGCAACCGCGTGGACGGCAAGTGCTTTGCTTGTCGTGCCCATCTTCATGTATT
The DNA here is from genome assembly GCA_964007535.1 of Brachyptera risi. Lineage (NCBI taxonomy): Eukaryota > Metazoa > Arthropoda > Insecta > Plecoptera > Taeniopterygidae > Brachyptera > Brachyptera risi. The sequence continues at coordinate 26,593,630 of OZ023332.1, read as the reverse complement.
CGAACACTGTGGAGCGCGTAGATCAATGCAGCTGTAACATTCTCTGGCCGGACGGCAGTCTAAGCGGCCAAACCGCTTTCACACTCTACTCTTTCACGCTTGGCTTTGCCGTGCCACTGATTTTGATTTTCATTTTTTACTTCCTCGTGATAAGGAAGTTGAAAACGGTTGGTCCTAAGAACAAGTCGAAGGAGAAAAAGAAATCGCATCGTAAAGTTACCAAGCTGGTCCTCACCGTAATTACTGTTTACGTGCTTTGCTGGACACCCTATTGGGCAACCCAAGTTGCTCTCATCTTCACTCCGCCTAATGAATGCCAGTCTCCTCTGTCCATCGCTATGTTTCTACTGTCGGGAATATTCAGCTACTCCAACTCGGCCATGAACCCGATCCTCTACGCTTTCCTCAGCGACAACTTCAAGAAGAGCTTTGTGAAGGCTTGCACGTGCGCTGCTGGTAAAGATATTAACGCCACTCTTCATATGGAGAATAGCGTTTTCCCTCGCCGTCATAAGCAAGGTTCAGAGAAACACCGTCCGATGAAAGGGCACAGTCTTTGTCCGGCGATGGAACTGGACGATGGAGAGAGGCCGTTGGTGAGCAAAGCCGATCACTCGACGACGGCGTTGACGATGACGTCGAGGTCAAATGTGACTGTGAGTAGCGACGCCAAGGAAACGACGTCAAGCCGGGACAATATCAACAGAGACGAGCCCTGCACGAATGGACAACAACGCACTCAAGTGTAATGTGGCACCCTTGGCAACCAGTATCGAGCTTGACAGATTCTTTGTCCTATCAATCAGACACTTGCTTGCAAACAAGTGTATCAAGTCACTATGAATCATAATATACAATCCATATCAGTGGAGAAGAAGAAGGATGTGTATGTAAGAGAAAACGCAGTTAATTGAGTGAGTGGTTTGATTTATTTTAATCAAATATAACGTGAAACGGGTTTTAGGTCGTAAGAGTGAGCAGCTGTTTTGCATTAGTGATAGTTATTATTTTGTACAAAATTATATATTGTATGTACCCAATTGGTCTTCAATCGACATATATATATATATATATATATATATATATATATATATATATATATATATATATATATATATATATATATATATATATATATATATATTATATATATATAAATATATATATATATATATATATATATATATATATATATATATATATATATATATAGAGAGAGAGAGAGAGAGAGAGAGAGAGAGAGAAATATATATATATATATATATATATATATATATATATATATATATATACATATATTTATTTATGATTACGTTTCGTTATTTGATATCTGCATCATGTTCATCAGTTCTACTAATTTTGTGCAAGTACTGAATCGAACTCTAGTGTTCTGCACACCTTTTCGAGTTCTATACCATCTGAGCTACGCAATTGTGAACTCCTTTTCAATTACTTGTATCTTATTGGAGTCGGCATCCTCATAGCTATAAGGTGTTAGAGCGCTGGACCAGAAATCCAGAGAACTGGAGTTCGATATCCTGCTCGGATATTGGTTATAAGTTGATCAATATAATGCATATATTTATATGTGCGCGTATATGTGTGTGTGTGTGGGGGGGGATGTGCGTGTGTGTGTGTGTGTGTGTGTGTGTGTGTGTGTTTGTGTGTGTGTGTGTATTAGAAACACAGATTCATGTTTATAGACGCGATCCATTAGTGATTTGTGTATAATATTTGTAAAATCATAATAATGCATTCAAGCTGGGGATTTGAGCCTGTGTCACAAGTAATTTTGACACAAATTATCAATTTATCCATGCACAACGATGTTGAATTAATCTATATAACTAATTTGAAAGTATATGTTGTCAAACAGGGTAGAAAGTAAGAATAACGTGTCAGACTTTTTGTACTTATATGACAATGTTATAACTTACATTGCTTACATATTTGACGCAGTTTTTTCTCACTATGTTAAACTCTGGGATCAAATCCCTTTGTCTACATTTTAATAATTATTTGTGTAAGCTTTCCAAGAACAATGTATTGTAGTCAACATTTGACAGCTTATTTTAATATTATAATTTAGTTTGAGATAGCATCGACCAAATTATTACGTTTCCCAACGTGAACTGTTAATTGTGATGGATGAAAAAGTGTTAATATAGGTAATTTAAAGGAAGTGAGTGAATCTTCATGTCAACTATAATGAATACGTAACTGCAGGGTAAATTATGAAATAATTATTTTCACGTCATTATATATAAATATGTGTAAATGTATGAATATGATCAAGGATATAAATGGGGTGCATTTATGTTTTCACCTCGTGGCACAATGTTGTGTCAAACATAAATGTAATAACTGTAGTTAAGTATTCTCAATGAATTATTTGTTGTATTGTTATATATTTATATTGTTGTATTTGGAACTAAGTTCCAAAATAAATATACACGATGTAACAAAGAAAGTTTTAAATGAAGTGAATTGATAATTATTGTTATAATTGTTATTCATGGTGGATCAATGTAGTAAATCTGTTCCGAAACATTCGGAGGTGTAATTTAAACAGCATAATAATAAAGTCCAAAAAAAATTGTTTTCATGTAAACGTAATCTATTCTTAAAAACATAAAAAATATCTAGCAATTTTATTTTTGAGATATCTCATTGATTGTTTCTTATACTCTGTACTGAGCCCAAATAATATATCAAATTATTTGGCAATGATTATTCTTGTTGCTTCGTTAAAATGTTTTAAATGTTGAGTATAAAAGAACAATCTACTTTAATATTTACGAAATGAAGTGAAGTGAGGTATTTCGGTACGTGATACATTTACGTAGTAAAACTGGGTGTGTTTTATCATGTTTTAGGAAAATGAAGCTTTATTTTCCGTGTTGGAAGGTGGCAAAGTGAGAATTCCGAACTCAGTAAGAATGAAATATGAACGACAATATTTTTTTCTTGAGCCCGTGAAATCTTGTGTTCATATTTCGTCTTGTTAAAAATGTCTCACATTTTACAACAACGAGAGAAAAACAGTGCTTACGCTGGCGTGTTAATGTTTTTAAATAATTTCTAAGTGTACAACAATGATCTCAAGATTGGAAATGTAAAGCGAAAGACCAAACTAATATAGGAACCACTTAATTAAGTAAAAGGAGGGGAGGGGAGAGGAGAGGAATGTTGAGATTCAGTGAATCGAGTGAAATCTGTGAGAAATATAATAATAATATTAAGTATAAGAAATATGTAAGAGAAATATATTAAATACCTGTATATACAATACGCAAAGCACACAGAAATATGGCAACACTATATATATATATATATATATATATATATATATATATATATATATATATATATATATATATATATATATATATATATATATATATATATATATATATATATACATATACATATATATATATATAATTTTTTTTTTCTTTTTTTCATATATATATATATATATATATATATATATATATATATATATATAAAATACATATATATATGTCAATATGAAGCCTCTCCTGAGATACCGTAATTAATGTTGTTAAATGTATGATCACTAATCCAATATTAACCTTGCAAATCCCCTTATGCCCCTCCAAAAATAGTCGTATCAATTTTGATGTAAAAAGTGTGTCAAAAAATATATTTATTAATAAAGATAAATTATCTATCATTCTGTTTGTTATTCATTTTTTGTTCTTCAAATTAATGTTATTGAAATTCTGTAATGTTTTGCAGTTGATTCAAGCCGCATCTGCTCACTAAATGTCATCATCTATAATCTGCATAATGTAGGAAAAATTGTTGTCTTAGTTTGAAACTTCGAAGTTATACATATGCCATGTCATATTTATATTTGTTATAATTTTATATTTCAAAGAATCATACTGCTATATCATCTATCGTGATAACAATTTCATATTTTTTCAAAACAATTGAACTTTCAAAATTAAAAACAATGGAGTACCAAAAAATTATCAGTTCAGTTTCTAAATATTGAATATTTTGTTTAGATAAATTAAACAAATATGATGGTAACCATGTTAAAATATGAACTTCTTCAACGAAGACTCGATTTTTCATTCATGACGAATTCATCACCCTTAAGAATATACGTGAATATTCACTAATTTCTTGGAAATGTTATCTGTCAATGTATAGATAAATTCATAGTGACATTTTGATATGATACTATGTTCTTGATCTTTGCAAGATAAAAAAAAATGAATGGAACTTGAAATGTCTTATTCGTTTTTTTTCTGATAGGCCTTCATAAAAAGATTTCCATATCTTCATGCGTCAATATTAAACGTCAGATACAAATTGGTTGTTCTTGAACGATATCTTACAAAACCATGTTGAATTTTTTCAATTGATAGAAGAAAAGACTACTCTGAGTGACTACAGTCCCTTTAAAATTGTAAAATTCACACCTCTTTCATCATGTATAATATGGGATTCCCCAAATAAACTAGCTTTTGGTGGGATTGTTAGGCAAACAAAATATGAAATTTACATAATAATTGCTAAAACAATTTTAAAATTTGTTATTGATTGTTTATAACGACTTGGGCCTATATATAGGGTATGGAGGGTGAAAATGATAGGATAATATCGTAATTATGTATACAAAAACCCATGCCTTATGTGAGGAACTTGAACCAATGGGGGACTTTTCTTCACTTTATCAACCTTTTCCCAGGCTTCCACTCCTGTCCCTAATCACAATTAATACTCATAGGTAGCCCTATAAAGTGTGACTCCTTTATCCCTATACTCGTATACAATGCAATAATAAACCCATTCCAAGTTAAATTCAATCTTACGTCGTCACATCTCATATTTATATAACCACTCAAGGCACGAGCTAATGGGGTTTAGTGTGTGATAGTGACGCGTGTGTGACGCTACAAAATGGTGTGTGTAAGACAAAGAGAGAGAGAGAGAGAGAGAGAGAGAGAGAAGCTGGGAATTATTGTGTTCAAACCTAAAGTTCGAACCTAGTGATTCCTATCGACAAAAAAAAACGACAAAATTAAACTCATTAGCTAAGAGTTCACAAAAGAAGGGAAAAAATGATGCATTAACCAACATGAATCCCCGAGCAAACAAACGGATAAGGTATGTGTGTGTGTGTGCGTGTGCGTGTGTGCGTATTTTTTTTGTTTTATTTTCTTTAGAAACGATACGATATACAATCCTAGTTGCTTTATGGATATGCTCCTATCATCATGAAGCGAACAAACAAAAGGGTAACTGGGAGGGAATACGAAAACCTGTGTGTGTGGGTGTGTGTGTGTTTGTGTGACGCTGTGAAATGAGTACGACGCCAGCAGCGCTAGTCTGCGGTGTGGAGTTGAAGTCAAAGAGCGGTGGAGAAGAGATGTTATAGGTAGGTTGACAGATGCGGCGAGGAGGTGTGAAACAAGATCAACACCGAACAAACATTTGTGGAACGAGTTCCAGATCCGAGCAAAGTCGAGCGTAATCTTACAAGCAAATAAAACCGTCACGTTGAATGAAGTTAAAACAAGTTCGTATAGTTCTGTGTGGTTATAAAATATACATCAACACTTGCGATATATTAGCCTATTAATAATTGTATCGAAATTTATTTAAATTGGGTTTAATGATGCAATAAATATTCAAGGTTTATTGGCTTAGGTGTGTGATGATTGAGATGATGGAAAGATGAGATGACAGGATGTTTCATTAGACATTTTACACAGTGGGATGATAACAGTCGTGGAGTGTTCTTTATTAACCATCCCAGTATTCATTTTGAATGATACCACACAAAAAAATCAATTCAGGATGGTCGATCATGGCGGGATTCGAATGCCGGTCTCCTTGATGACGGTGCAGTTCACCAGCGACTGATCTAGCCATCTCAGTGTTGATCAAGTTACAACCAGCTCGTAGCTTGCATTTGGTTCTAAAACATAGATGAATGTATGCTATATATTAGCCTGTTCATAATTATATCTGAATTATATACGCACCATGTTGACTTGCTTAAGGAAAATGAACTTAATTTCTTCCCTTAATGACTCGTTGATAAATTGTGACTATAATCCAGGTGTTACAGACAATTTTACTAATGTTGATTTTGACCATAATAATTATACTCCAACATTTTTGCTCTATATCAAATTGACTCATTTTTTTCTCGTCTCGCTGAAGGATGTAAAATAATGTAATGAAAAATAATGAATACAGTTTGAATCTTTGCTTTTCTGGTGGCGTAGAATAGAAAAACTGTTTTTTTTTTTTTAATAACATCGAAATTTTGTACAAAATCATTGTTCCCCACTTAAGGCTATGAATGAAAGGTAGAATCATTTGGACGGGGCACCACAAGGACGAACTTACCACACCATTTCAATTATTTAATCGTTTCCAATTAACTGGTGACACCTGCTGCTTGGATTTAATTGGCTTAATAGCTTTGAGTGATTAAAAAAATTGGATTATATATTTTTTACATCAAAACGGCTGATCTGATTGAACTGAAAGTTGGAATAAGGTGGATATAATCATTATATTAAAATTCCCTGAGAATTTGAATTCTTTCGAAGGAAATATTTTTGACGAATTTTGTCCTCTGGATTATTCTCATGAGGTTTTAGAAAATTTTGAAATGAGTCTTCTCTTAAGTGTTTCAACCGATTGCGCGTAAAGACTATACAGTATCGAGTTAGATAAGGACACTTGTGTATGCCAAGTATCAACTAATTTTGAATTTTCGTTTGACCTGTGGAGCGCGAAAAAAAAACGGGCACTTTTTTCTTCCCGCTGTATAGTGAAATTGAGTCTTCACTTCGCTCATCCAATAAATCAGTCATTATATTATATCAAACAAGTAATAAATTTACAAAAAATAATGATACATTCAAAGAACTAAACTAAATGAATAGAATTGAAACTATTCTGATTAAGGGCCTACTTATGTGGACACTTTGATCTATAAATATAGATAACTAGATAAAAAAAAATACTGAAAATGCCAATAGGCCTACATATAGCAATATGTAAAAATTAATACAAAATATGAATTTACTAACATTCATCAACAACAAACTCTTGCACAGAATAAAAAATAAAAAGAATGAAAGGTGAAGCAAGATTCGACTTTTGTGGCCATATATTTTACTATTTCTCAGCAACTTCATTACATGCACGTATAATGTAGAGTCTGCCCATCACCCAAGTGACCCAACTCTCGGGTTATAAAAATAAACAAAAGAAAATAATGCTTTATTCGTCCGAAACATTTGATAGCGTAACGCAATTTCTTTCTTTGTTGGACAATGGAAAAGGTGAGTGAACTGCGAAATAAGCATAGTGAAAATGTAATACAGAAACGTATACGATATACACACGCGCTGTTTTAAAGTTGAAACTAAATTAAATGCTAGCAAGAGCAAACGCAGTAAGAGTATAAGGTATGAAGCAATAAGCAATAACGCAAAGCAATAAGGAAAAGAAAATAATATGATAAGAATATTGGATGCCAAATAAATTATAGATTAATTTTGTCTCATCAAAGCACCTATTTCATGATTACTTTATATTTAATTTTAAATAAAATCGATATCACTTTTAAAATCTGTAACTATAACCATATTCTATGTATACTCATATGAATAAATTGATATTAAACCTCTTAAGAAAAAAATTAATACTTGTGTCATACACAATAATTTCGCATATGGAGCCTATACTCGATTTTCACCGACCATTCGCTAGTATAAGAGTGTTAGAGATAACCAGTAAAACAACCTATATAAAAACCAGGAACCTTATACTGATTATCACAATTAAATAGCTGTTTTCTTTGCCTAACACTCACTCTTGGCACAGAGAGAGCATGAAATAATGTCCTGACACATGGCACCTACACGTGAAACAGACATATGGAAAATAATCTCGCTTACGGCACCTCCACGTAGACCTCATGAGATGATCAACGAAAGCACGACACCTCCACTTTATTTATTTTGGGTTTAACGCCGCATTGTAATGATAACCAAGATATGGGCCTATCGGCATTGTATGAATGATGATATAATGGGATAAGAGTTCATTAGATAGTGAGAATGATAGTGGGAAAGAAGCGGTCGTGGTCTATATTGTAGGAACCAGCTGTGTTAGCCTACGGTGCAGAGGATATCACGAGAGCCCCCAAAGACGGACGGTGGTGGGAATCGAACCGAAGTTTGATTTACCCACACCTCCCGGATCACATGGAAGCAAGAGCGTTAGTACCAAGCTGCATGGGCCGGTGACATCTCCAATTACATTGGCAGCATGAAATATTACCTGACATACGGCACCTCCACTCAGTAGGAAATTATACGTAAAATTACATACGTAAGTACGGCACTTCCACATGGTACAGACAATATGAGTTGACCTTCTGACATACGCCACTTCCACGTAGCATACGTCATGAAATATTATCCTGATATATACGGCACCTCCACATGTTCAGACCTGAAATAATAACTACACGTACGGCACCTCTACATGACACGAACATAATATTCTGAAATGTATCAACTTCACTTGGATGATGCGATAATACATTACAACACATAGCTTGGAGCTTCTCTAACCTAATTACTACTAACCAACTATGCTTAACGACTCCACCAACAGCTGGGTACGAATGAGCAGGTGATATAATCTATACATAATATGAAGTTGTTGTTTGTATGTTTATGTTGTTGTTATAATGAGTGAAAGGACGTTCACAAAACGTAAATTATGCGGGACTCGAACCCACGCCCAATGTGACTTTGGTTTGTATAGCGGTGACTTAGTTGACGTACGAAAGATGGCCAAACTGAAGAAATAGAATATTATTGATTTTTATTTTTTGATGCGTCTCCACAAGTCGAACAGCTTGATTGGGCAACACGATTTCCCTCGCCTTATCGTGTATAGTTGTCGAGAACAATCACTTTGACGACTTTCATAATTTGTGAGAAATAAGATGCTTAAACAACCAAAAAAGTAACCAATCAAGAAAAAAGTTCATTATTTCGGATAACATTGAAATTTTGTGTGCATATCAGTTGAGATGTCGGTGATTATCTACAAAACAAAAAACAAAAAACCACAAATATAACATAAAAGAAATTGAACAATTCATATTATCACCTTGTAACGAAAATCTTCGCTACGGATTTTAAATTCTACCATGACCTGAAATATTACTCCTAACAAATCATTCCACCATAAATAATGTATAATATTCCCCATTCAAATGCTATTGTGATATTTGAATTGTGAATCTAAAATATTCAATACACAATCACTGATTCACCGGTAGTGTACAAGAACGTTAGACAAATTATCAAAAAATCCACAACTTTAAAAAAAATTATTATTTAAATAAATCAAAAATACACAATACCAAATTAATTTTTCTCAAGAAGTACCCTCTTACTTGCACGCTATGCAATATATACAATTGACTAAAAAATCTGGGATTGAGCAAACAGAAATTACGATGTAATGATACCAACCTATTTCATCATAATATAAAGAAGGTGCTTCAACTCACATACTGATAACATGAACGGTATTTGTGGTTTCTTGCGGTCATTTCAGAGCCAATTGTCCCGATTGCATGTCACGATTTAGCGGATCCCCTTGTGAACTAGATGGAAATACGAGTGGCTACGGTGTGGCATTGTTGAACTAACAAAATTTGTAATTCTCGTAATCTACTGGGCTGTGTAGAGCATTGTTGAGCATTGTTGTTTCAAATAGTTCGATAGAAAAGCAATAGTTGCGCTACAGGCAATCGGCACACTGGACTCAGATTCTGACCCCGGAAATATTTCACTTCCAACACCCGAGCTGGGTAACCTCATTTATATTATGATAAAATATGTTGGTATCACTACATCGTGCAGAAATCAAGAAACGAAAAAAATTAAATTAATGAACACTCAAATAGGTTCAAGTCGGTCATGACCGTTGGTATCGTCTAATTAATATCCTACCTTAATTTGACTCAAGTCTGGCTTTTATAGCAGTATCGAACTGGTGAGGTTAACCATGAAAAGCATTCACCCAGACAACTAGACATCTCTCTCATTTACATTTAGACAAACCTTACTGCAATACCACATGTCCACTCACGAGTGTTGTGGTTGCGAGGTAGGCCTACAGATTGTGAAATTTAATTACAGAAATGGGCCGACTATTGATTATACTTATTTGACATTTGAATGCCCGATATAAAAGGGCATACTATTAAGGTCATCAGACAATTAATATAGAATTGATGTCACCTTGGACAGGACTGAACATGTCTACCTAGTAAAGAAAAAAATTGGGAATTTAATTACTTGTATTGAACTAGAATCAATTAATCAATTCTCCGTAAGGGTGACAAGGATACCCAGGAACGCAAATTATGAAACTCACAAAAATGCTTACTATGAATTCAAAAACTATAAGAATATGCCTTTTAGATTATCTATTGAATTTTTATTCAAGCGTCTGTACAGCTTGTTCTAGCCTATACTTTCAAGTTTTGGGGTCGTAAGATCCCAAACTTGTAACGCCCCTCCCAACGATCCTTCCGTTCATCCTTAGCCTTAATAATGATAATAATGTTTAGTCATTCGATCAATAAGTACATGGATGAAGAAAGTTCAAAAATGTTTGAGCATTAAAAATAATACACTTTGTGAATAGTTTGAAAATTGAAAAATAGGTAGTAATTACTTTACATCAGTCATTATATTACTAACAAATAAGAAGAGCAATTTTTTGCACTATCAAAAACTTCTAAATTCATTGGATAGTTTTGATAAAATCGAAATAGTCCTTAACAGTGAACTTAAGACTACCTAAATAAAAAAAATATAGACATAGACATAGCATCATAGACGCATGTATTATATATATATATATATATATATATATATATATATATATATATATATATATATATATATATATATATATATATTTATATATATATATTTATATATATATATATATATATGGTACTATTGAAAGTAATTCCTTGATTCATATTTAGGTAGTTGAATAAATTTCCGGTCTATCAAGTTTAGTTTGTATTTATTTGATTAATAAATATAACCTACCGTTTCGGTGTCGTTACACACACTCTGATCACAGGCACAGCACAATGAACTTATCTATTCAAAATATCCGATGCAAATGCCAAATATATATATATTTATGTATGTATATATATATATATATATATATATATATATATATATATATATATATATATATATATATATATATATATATACATATATATATATATATATATATATATATATATATATATATATATATATATATATATATACATATATATATATATATATATATATATATATATATATATATATATATATATTCATGATGCCACATATATATATATATATATATATATATATATATATATATATATATTTATATATATATATATTATATATATATATATATATATATGTATATAAATATATTTATATATATATATATATATATATATATATATATATATATATATATATATATAGGTCTTTTACAGCACCATTTATATTCTTTCAAATAATTTCAATCATTTTCGGCGGATATCTTTATTCAGACTCTGTCTTACATTAAAAGATTGCAAAAACACAGAATAAAAATCAATTAATTAAAATATAAAACAAATTATCAATAACAATATTTTAGAGAATAACAAAATATATATAATTTGACTAGGTTTGAATAAGAAAATGTAGAAAAAAGAAATAATTAAATGATGATAACGAAATCATACAAAAATTAAAGAAGGGGAAAAAAAGAAAAATAGTATGCAATGAAAACAAAAATTGGAAATCAAAGCTGAAGACTATAAAGATGATGTCGTAAAATTTGTAGGGATCCTCGAAGGGCGAGTAAAACTATGCTATAAATGAATTTGTTGTTGAGTCTGAATTTTTTACAAAATTTTACAAAGAAATTGTGAATTGTGCCTCGAGCCCCTACCACTAACCCTATAACTTCTATTTTCTGCAGACGGTATTTTGTTTTGAAATAAGGTATGGTAGGCTCATAAATAAGTTTTTTTTCCGCATCAACTGCTTCAGCTTGGCCTGCTTCGGTCTCGAAGCGCACTGTTGGGTCCAGGATGTAGCCTTCTTCTGTGAATCTATTGATGGCTATAATATCTATGCGTCGGGAGCTACCATTTGCTGACGTGCAAGCAACCTCCTCGTACACTTCCAGGCCCTTCATCTTCAGCTCATTGGCAATTGCACTTCTTATACTGTGATGACGAGAGTTACGTAAGAGCTCACCACGGTTACAGGAGCCAAGGACATGTGCTAAGGATTCGATCTCACTGAGACAATGTCTGCAGTGGTGTCCATCATGGCTCCTGCCGTGGAGAGCTCTTACTGGAGCAACGTTACCTGTCATTTTCAACGCATCGCGCCATTCGGATGAAGACAGACCAGACTTAGTTGATATCCACTTATTGGCGGGGGTGTATTCAGCGTAAATCGTCACTCCACGACCCTTTTCAGAAAGACTACTCCACTTATCAAATTCTCTCTTGCGCATCAAATCTCTAATGAATCTACTATAATACTATAATATTACTATAATATAATATACTATAATATTAATAATACCTTCTTTTTCTATTACCTTGTTCCATTTTCATATTTTTTTCATACTTTTGTTATTTACGCTCAATTAAGTTAGTTTTATAATATTTCAGGATTTTTCTGTATTCAATTTTTTATCACTTTTGTAAATAACCATTGTACTATATTGTATTGACTACATTACGCTGTACCATCTTGGTATCCCGCTATGCGGACAGCCGTCAATAAATTGTCATCTCTCTCTATATATATGAATATATAAATATATATTTATATATATATATATATATAAATATATATATATATATATATATATATATATATATATATATATATATATATATTTATATGAATATTTATATATATATATATATATATATATATATATATATATATATATATATATATATTTATATATATATATATATTTATATGTATATACATATATATACTTGGTTCATATATATATATATATATATATATATATATATATATATATGTATATATATATATATATGTATATATATATATATATATATATGTATATATATATATATATATATATATATATATATATATATATATATATATATATATATATATATATATATATATATATCAACCAAAGAAACAACCAAGAACAACCAACAACAAAGAACACAAACCAAGAACATACACAAGCGATGATGTGATACACATCATCACAGGTGATGTTCATAACCAAGAACATCAATCAAGTTACGTGATAGCAAATATTAAAAATTCAACCAATTCAAATTTAGACCTACTTGGTAATAGCCGACTCTGGTAATAGGGCCATCTGCCTATAATATTAATTATCAACATTTTGTTAAAATGCATACCAATACCGTTTTGTGAGCATACGTATTATCTAAATCAGAAGACTATGATTCGAAATTGATTAATCTGAATAATCACATTTCAAATCAAGTGTTGCTGTAGACAAGAAGATGAAGATAAATTAAAATTAGAGACATTCACGACTGTAAATGAATGTATTGAAATAAAATGAAATATGCAATAAGAATTGATGTCAATGACTTGAGAATTTGTGTTGTAATTGGTATTAGCGCCTATATATTCAGGATACTTTTACGTCAGGATACTTTTTTTCCACCTCTTCAATATTTTGTTTATTCTCAGTTCAGTTCAATTTACGAATACATCTTTAGATTGAAGTTTATTTTCAAATTGTCTTTCATGTAATATTTGTTTTGGACGTGTAATTATTTTCGTTTTGTTTTGTTCTGGCCTTGAATATGCTTTTCTATATTCTAAATTATTCTCTTAGTATCACTTCAAATCTAAACACCCTACTTTTTGGCATTAAACGCATTCCCTTCTTACATCTTAGTCTGAACTTTACACATATTATATATTATTTTTCATTTTTAACCCACAGATAAGCCTTCCCAGGCTTTGTGGAAAAAAGTTCAATTTTATTTATATATATGTATGTTCCGTGTCTTTTGTTCAATGAAAAAAAAATATATATATATATCATGTTTTGGCTATCCTCTCCTGAATCAGATAATTCTGCTACACACTAGATTTTCATTATATATAGGCCTTACTGTGCCGATTCAATATAATAATTGTCAATACAGAAAAATATCAATAAAGACCAACCCTTTTGTTGCAACTGTTGTCTTCAAATTTTATTTGAGTTCTCTCAATTAATTAATTGATTATAAACACAAAGATATGGACTTATTGTTTTTGAAAATATCCAAGTATCCTCAAACGATCCTATCTTTCATCCATAGCCCTAATTGGGAATCAACGACTTTGTGTCAAGTTTGGATGCTTTTAAAAAAAAAATGGTTCTTTCAAATTTCAATTTTATAATTAGCTAAAATACCACAGATGAAGGAAGCTAAAGGGTGAAGGGTGACCCACTGTCTAAAAAGAGAAATACGAGTGAAAATATACCTAGCAATTATATCTCCACATATAGACTATATACTGTCGTTAAATTTTATTTCTATTGTCGAAAAATGAAATTGAGGCAATGCAATATGCAATTCAGAATAATGCTATTCGCCGCATTCTGGAAGTAAGACTTGATAAAAGCATTAAAAAGATGCGTAAAGACTTAACTTGGACGACTGTTGGGAAAATAATTCTGAATATGTTGACATTTATATTTAGGATATCCAAAGGCTTAGCTCCCGAATACAAAATAACGTAATTAACAATTTAGAGTAACAATTTAGGTAATAAATTAGAGTTTGGTACGATAAATTATAATCTCAAAAATAAATCTTGTGCAAAAATTAATGCATGTAGAAATAACTTTGAAGACAATTAAATTCATACAGAAGGTATGAGGATATATAACAGGATACCTGAACAAATAAGAGATGTACATAAACAAGAAGATCTCAGAACATGTTGTTGGAAACTAATAAAAAAGGGGAAAGTGATTGATGATTTTTTTGAAATTGAATGAGTTAGATTGTAAAATACTGGGGCATTACTAGGAATAATTTGTTAAGAAAAGTATAAGATTTGTGCCAATGTTTATCTATCATTATTTAGGTATATTATAATACGTATATATATTAGTAGGCCTATTAGGCCCGGTATTATCAAGACGTTAGCAGTTATCTGAGAGTTGGAAAAAAATAGCATAGGTGACCATGGTGATAACAACTTTTATTTGCCAGTTGGAGCTACCCCCAAGTTGGTAATACCAATCCTAATATATAATACTATACTAATATCTTAATAATATATACTAATATATCCTCAATCCTTTTGTATGAATTTAATTGTCTTCAAAGTTATTTCTATGTCTATTAATTTTAATGTTATGTGTAACTATGTATGAAGAAAAGCAAATATTTTCTAAATAAAAAATATGACTATACTACTAGCCCAAATAGTAAACGGCTCCAACAGCAACACATATTTGGTCAACACATCTATACTATTAGCACGGCTGAATATTGAATGTTCACATAGGTCGTCGACTCGTCGTTATTATAGGTTATAGTAATGGAATGTTAATACAGCATAAAGGATTATATCATTAATTATTCAACTTTTCTGGCATTACCTATTGAAGTTAACTTCTCTCATGAAGGAATTGGATGAACTGCTGTACCGACCTTATAATTCACCGACAATGATGCCAACGCTACCTGCCTGCAAGTGTTGAACTTGACTGGATAAGAAAGTTGAATGATACCCTAGCGGATGTTTTTCACAGCTCTTGGTGTTTATCATTTTGACGCTCATCGAAAATTTGGTTATAGGTTTGTAATTTTCATTCATATTACGTATATTTAACATATAAAATCACAATTATAACACTTGGAAAGTGTTATGTATAAGTTCAAGTTACTTATTTTCGATAACTCAAAGACTCAACTTCTATTTTTAGGTATTTCTGATGGATATTGCCTCGAGTAGGAGCTCATACTAAAAGCTCCTAACCTCCATTCTTGCCTAGGTAGGCCTAGGGCCTTGCCAGGCGGGCCTACATAGGATACACTTACACGTACCTATGAAAGAAATGAAAGTTTCGTCACATAATCGATAACCACGTATTTAAATTGTTTGTAAACAATTCATAATACCATCTCAACATGAGTATACCAGCAGAACCTGTAAACCCGGTCAGCTTGCGATGGGAGATGGAAGTCGTCAACGAAGAAGTAGAAACAATGGAAACCGAACCTGAAATTATTTGCGGTGTTCGAGAAGACTGCATAATATTTCCACAGAACCAAATTCAAATTTCTGATGTTGTCACTCTTAGCGGTCATCCAGAATTCCTTGATATTCAAGTGGCCGAAGAAGAAGTAGTTGGTGATTCATGGGAAAATGGAAACACAAATGAGGGAGATGTGTAAGTATGAACTAGGCCTATGATTACTGTTGACGATTACGTATTGAAAATAAATGGTAGGATTGTCGTAGAGAGCATCATGCCAAATTTTACATTTTTCAACCTCTGAAATAATTGTTTTCTGATCAATGTAGGCCTAGGCCTATATCTTGATTAGATCTATTGAATGTAGTCTTACATTCTAATTTTTTATAGGGGTAACAGTATTTAATTTTCAGAAACTCTCATGAAAATGATAAATGTTTGATACTGGTATCCACAATTCTCCTACATTTGGTATAAAAATCCACCAAAACAAAATTTTTCATAACTACCGGTAACTAAAGAAATCAATCCCCGCCATAACACGTGACCAAAAGCCTATTACTTTATAATTTTCAAGAGTACTAAATTAAATCAAAATTAAGTGCTATGCATAATATGACATAAAATTACCGGCCTACAGCATATTTTCACACAGACCGAGTAGTTTGTGTGATTCATTCTTTCAAGTCCAATTTTAAGGTATCCCGCCTGGTAATATAAATACGGTAGGCCTACAGGCGATAGTAAAACAATTAGCTTGATCCAAGGCTCTCTTAATTTCTTCAATTTCATGATCCTTCCTACAAATTATTGAATTAGGATCTCGTTTACATATGAACTACCACCATTTTCCCACATTTTCCCAATTTCCTTCTTGTCTGAGTAACTGACTATTAATTTTGAATAGGCTTACGCAGCATATTCGTTGTAGGATGAGCGAGATATTTATATGAAATATAGAAAGTATACTTTATGACTAAAAGTATTAGGCCTATGCCTAAGACTAGAAAGCTGTAAATCACCATCCCATGATTAGGCCCATAAATAAACATTGTTTCTAGCTATTTTTCTCGAGTATCATATTTCGTGCAAGTCTATAATAGGCATACCTTTCGAGTATGCTTCATATACCAGTACATGTAATATCTGTATCCATGATATAAGAAGAAATTCTATCAACTAAATTGTTGTAAACACTTTGGTTATTATAGAGAAACTCACTGCAACTTTGAACGTGTATTGTATATGAAAGACTTGGCTGAGTTTCTTATGACAAATTTCATCATGAAAAAGCTCTTAGGCTACAACATCTATTCAAATTTAGCAGTGATATTAGTGTTTTTAATGTTGGTTTGTCCTATGTTGGTAGACAACATTATTCTCTCGTGAATACAAGTATATAAATACTCGCTCATCTTACAACCTTGGATTATGGTTTATCGTGCCGATCGACAGGCAGGCATTCATAGATGTGCAAGCAGCCATATACTAGAAACCAAAAATGTGCTGTTGCCATGGTACAATGTACGGTACACTAGTTTCTTCTATATTACACACTATGCGTCCAACTTGTAGTTTCAATCAGCCTATGTACATAAAAAATCTTTTGATGCATAAAAATAGAAAGTCGAAATAGTAATTCTTCGCACAGTATTCTTGTGCCTACTTTGAAGTCTTCTTTGTAGAAAATATCTCGCACTAATCGTTAAAACAAATTAGTGAAATAGACGAATAAGTAAACTTCAAGGGATGTTGCCGCCCCCTGTGGCTCCGTCAACTATCGCACTGTGTTAAGCAGGGTTCACACTTCCGATTTTTTTTGTCGTCCGACACGATATCGGTCCGATTTTATTTAGACCTGTTCACACTTAACCTCTATCACGACACGATTTCGTGACGTCATGCGGCCATAGGCTTCTTCATCTCAAATCCACAGCCTTGTTTTATTGTTGAGTTCTTGTATTCTTGTTAACAGTTGAGCTATAATCGTACAGGCGTGACCGGTCTTGAACTGCCAATACGAAAAGTTCAGGAGCATAAGACATTTTAATTTAGGAAAATGAAAGTAATATGCTAGTTAAGTTTGACGTCTCAACAAATAAAGTGCGCGGAGACACGGAGATATATCGATATAAAATCAAATCAAACGGAAGCGCTACTGCAGTGCCTCCTAGCAGTCCAAGTACACAACACACGTAACTTCCGCCGAAATCGTAATAACGGCCGACAAAAGTTGAAATTGAACCAACATTCACGACACGATTCGGACCGATATCGGTGTCGTGATCCGCCATCTTTTTCGTTCCAGTTCTAACTTGTGATTGGTCAGTTACAAAAATCGTACCGACATCGTGTCAAATTTTAAAAAAAAAATCGGAAGTGTGAACCCTGCTTTAGGAAACTGAAGTCAGGCTGGGCATGGGTTTGAGTCCTTCATAAAGCATGGATTTTTGTGAACGTTCTTTCACTTATAACACTTGATCATTTGACCATCACCCACTCATTCGTACCCTGGTACAATTAATTTGGGCACAAACAAAATTTTAAAAAATGAATAAAAGTGAATTTCGAAGATAACAATACCGGTAATCCAATTCACTATATATAATCAAACTTCAATCACTACGCAAAACTGAAATATCCAACATTTCAGCCTCAGGTTTCTTAGCTCTGGAGAGTCTGTATTAGGAATTAGCATGAGTTGCATATCCATTGGTACGATAGCTATAATCCAAGCTACGGGAACATGCAGCGCAGTGATTAACGCGCTCGCTTCATGTGATCCGGCAGGTGAAGGGGCATAACGGACCTGGCTCGATCCCCGCCACCGTTCATCTTTACAGAGGTTTTTCGTGGTTTCCCTCTATAGTCCAGGCTAATGCTGAATGGTTCCTACAATATAGGCCATGACTGCTTCCTTCCCACTATCCTTCCCATCACCCAAGAAACCTTCATTTCATCATCTCAATAATCATTCATCCAACGCCAATAGATCTTAGTTATCATTATAATGCGTCGTTAAACCCAATATAAAAAATATATACAATCCAAGCAACAACGTATGTGCTAAGTTTGCCTCTGTTTTAAATAATGAAAAAGTAGCCTAATATAGGCTTATATGAAACATATTTGCTGGTGTATTTCATATTGATGTAAATTGCGTTCATTTGATCATTATTATTTTCATAAAATCACTTCTTTTTCAACACTAGTAGGTCTATTTTGATTCACACAAACTAAGTCATGACTTGTGTAAACTAAGGTGTTTCAATAACTTTTGTATAGAGTACATTGCTAGGTAGTAAATTAATATTGGTGCTATTGAAGTTAGGCCCTGTATAACAATAATTGTGTGTACGTCTGCATTATATAACAACAACGTGAGGTACCGGTATGGATATTCAGAATCATGTAAATATAATTAGTGTGCACTTCCTAAGTAAAAATCTCATCTCTAAAGATGAAAATTGAAAATATCTTGAAATGGTGATTTTTGTTTTTGTTAAAAATGTGTGTGATTTAGGCCCATTCTGTAAACAGCTTCTAGGTCAGTACCCAGGCCAAACTATCTTTGTTCAAACAATTGTGAATCTCCTGAGACTATCGTCAATCTTGATTAGCTCACTTTTGCACCTCATTATTGCAACATAGGCCTGTATTCGAGAAGTGAACAGTTGACAATGGCAAGTCGATCACTGTAAGCCTTTTACTTTGGTCCAATGCTGCTCATCAATACAAAAATTAATATTTCAGGGTTGGGTACCAGGCATCACACATGCCCCCAAATTAAACCTATGGTTTGACCATGTGAGACTCCATTTTTCTAAACTTTTGTTCTGGTTTTCTAATTCCATATTAGTTGGTGGCTCTAACCGTCTGACGCTGAAAGAAAACATAATTTTTCCAAGAAATTCAAAGTTGGCATACATTTATCAGACACATTAACCAAACAAATTTCCAAGAACTATCCATTCTAGTTTGCAGGTTCAAGTTGAGCAGCGGGGAGCATACAACACAGTGTACGAACAAGATGAGGTTGAAATTCCGCTTCCGCAAGACCAAGATTCGTACACTACGATGCGGCCATACCCTTGCGATTTTTGCAGTCGGCGTTTCCGTAAGAAAGCCAACTTAACAAATCATATGATTGCTCATCAGTCTGACCGACCTCATGGTTGCAATCTGTGTGGAGCACGTTACCACAGAAAAAGTGATCTCATCACCCACATGAAGATTCATGCATATGCTCCTGGCCAAGATCAGGAGTTGAGTGATGATACTGAGCACTATGCATATCTCCAAGAGAACACAAAGATCAAGGGTCGCAGGAAGAAACCAGTTAATCCTAAGAAACGAAAGAATGTTCTACCCAACAATAACTTCAACAACGCACAATTCAATGAACCTTTAGACGGCATCCGCGACGGGAAGAAGAAAAATAGTTACCGAAATAAAAACAACAGGGGTAATACCAGTCATAACTATGTTGATGAGGATATGAAGCTAATGATGCAAACTTCAATTGGTTATGCTGCGCGGGAATCAGGCCCCGAGAGCCGCCGACCAGCTCAGCCACCGAGGTGGCCTATCAGTGATGCGAGTCGCCCGTATGTCTGTCAGCACTGTGGCGTTGGGTTTGCCAGAGAAAAGGCCCTAGCATCACACTCTCGTGTCCATGCTGGAGACAGCCCCTTTGAGTGCACCACTTGTGGAGATATGTTCTGGGACCTGAACGTATTGAAAGAACACTCGAAGACGAAACATGGGCTTAGCGTCAAGTATGACGAAGAAGTTCCTTATACTGGAGATGATCGCTTTGGAGACTTTCATTGCGAAACTTGTGGACTCGCTTTTCACCGTCAAGATCTTCTGAAGCGTCATCGCAGGTAACATAATTTGATACAGTGTTTCTGTGGTAATCATTTTGCTGAATGTAATTATGTTATATTTGAAAGAGAAAACCTTGTTTGTTTTGTTAGCAGGGTCCACATCAAGACAGAAGTTAATGAGGCAGATAATTCTTTTGTGTGTCAAGTGTGTAGCCACAGTTTCATGGATCAGTCTGATCTGCTCGCTCATGTGGAGACTCATGCTCGTTATCAGCCACATCGTTGCATGCTGTGTGGCGAGTGCTTCATGGATGGTGCTGCAGTGGCAGCTCATGTTCGCCGTCGCCACGCAAAGAGCATCCCTGCAAATGCTTGTTCCCAATGTGGGAAGACTTGCAAGGACCGGCGGTCGCTGCAGAAACACTCTTGGGTCCACTCTGTGGAACGTAGCTTTTCTTGCTTCAAATGCGGAAAGCGTTTCCATAGTCGTGCTCGACTCAAACGGTATGCGGGACAATACAAGTTAATAAGTAACTAACTAGAACATATTTGTCTATATGCACAGTATATGAAATGGTGTCCTAGTATACACATGTAAATAACTTGACTGCCATACATAATTTATTAGACAGTAGAGGCTATGGCTTGAAAGTTTCAAAGTGATGAGCTTCAAATGAAGTTGAGCAAATTCTTCCAAGTTTCAGCACAGAATGGGCACCTGAATTCTTGAAAAATATTACCTGTTCCAAATTTAGCAATTTGTCGAACAAAGTTGAAATTTGTTCTCAAAACTTGACATTTTACATTCTATAGTTCTACATCTAGCGTATTCTTTTATGTAGGCCTACTATCTTGATGTGATTATATTAATGCAATAATACTACAATATTTAATATTAATACTTGGTCGGTTTTCAAAGTGCAGCATAAGAAAAATAACGGAGGCTAAGTTAAAAAGTTGAAGAACTTGAAAAAACTCTTTTTATAAGTTGAAAAGATCTTATACACACATCTGCAGCCCTATTAACAAGAAATAGGCAAAAACAAAGTACACTTGAACAATGCAAGATGACTTATTGTTGGTATCAATGGTTGATGTTCGATGTAAAATTACCGCTAAGTTTATTTTCTAGGCACATGGTATCTCATCGAGATAAAGCTGTTACGTGCGATGATTGTGGAGAAGAGTTTCCTGATGGCAGAGCTCTAATCAATCATCGACACAGCCACACAAAGGACTTATCATCCCGTCAGTTCCACTGCGTGGAGTGTGGTAAGACGTTTGGTTCACGCAGCAGCCAACAGATCCACGCTAGGATTCACACTGGCGAGCGGCCGTATGGCTGTAGATTCTGCTGGAAAGCGTTTGCAGATGGTGGTACGCTTCGTAAACATGAACGCATTCATACTGGTGAAAAACCTTACGCTTGCCCTGTGTGTCCGCGAGCATTCAATCAACGTGTAAGTATGACAACCTCAGGTGCACAATATAATTTTTCTGCAATATTTTTCAATGAGCCCTAGTACTGTAGACCTACTAACTACAATTCTGAAATACTGGTAGAGTGGTAGCTATAATATGCTAGGTGTGCTGTCAAACCAATTGTTTATTGTAACGTCAACTTATGAATTACTTTGTCTGAGGCTTGATATATATGAATTGGGTAAAAGGGAAAGAAAGAACAGCAGCTTACCAAGTTTCATGAGTAGACAGGCCTACTCATGGTGGAGAGCCATTGAAAGAACACAGAGACTATGTAACGACACACGAGGTTTCGACTTTTCGGTTATGTTGAAACCTCGCGTGTTTTTATATAATCTCTGTGTTCTTTCAACAGCTCTCCACCATGACTAGGCCCATCTACTTATGAAACTCGGTAAGCTGCTGTTCTTTCTTTCCCTTTTACCTAATTCATATGTTTGTTGTACGTACATCAAATTTTTGGAAGTCGAGTCACCTCTAATGCTCCAACAGCTAAATCTTATGTTACCATTTTCCATCTTCAGGTTGTTCTTCGTGAACACATTCGATCACATCATTCTGGACCTGAACCCAAAATGAGTAATCATCTACCAGTGTTTGTCTGCAAAGTATGCTCTTCTGCTTTCAACTCGTCAGAAGATCTTTGTGCTCATCTCATCAGCCATAGTGACGAGAATACTGCAAAGCATCGCACACCTCGCCTTGGTCCAAGGAAGTATAAACGCAGGCGTAAACTCAACTCTTCAGAACTGAACCTCATAGCAGGCACTTCTGAAGATGTGCACTCTGATGTTGATAGAAGCCTTGATTCTCTTTCCGAAATTGATGAATTTTCTGACGAAAATGTCCCCGAGTTATCTCCCCCAACCAAGAAAAAGATGAAATTAAAAAGAAAGACGGCTACTGATCGTAATTTAGACACAGTGGTCAAAACCTTTGAATCGGTTGTAGAGAATTTCAACTTTTTTGTTGATTCTGCACAATCCGACAATAAGAAATCGAAAAAGAAATTGAAATCCCTGCAGAAGAAAAAATCTCTAGCTATTGAAAAAAAAGAGGAATCAGTGATTATTGATAAAAAGCCAATTCTCCCAAATGTTGGGGGCTTTATTCGAAGCACTAGACCAAGTGGTCAACCGCGCGTAAGACCAAGAACAAAAAATGTATCGGCAAAAACTCTGGCAGCTTTGAAAACTGTCAGTAATAGTACTATTGCTGCTGTTGTGCCAGAACCTGAACAACTCATCGTGGATAAAACAAAAGTTGGACCGAGGACAAAAAATGTCAACTATCACAATGTTAAAATGGCAAAACTTCCCGCCGCAACTTTTCCTGACGATGCAAAACCAGTTGCGGCTAAAGTAGTAAAAGCTAAAGCAAAAAGAAAGGCCAAGCCCAGCCCTAAAAAACCTATCAAGAAGGCACCTGTTTCTCCTAAAAAAGCAACAACCACTGGACTGTCTCCTAGGAAAGCTCCTAGTGCTACGATCAATACTCCTCCCAAGAAGACGACTCCAACACGAGGGTCTGCGATGAAGTCTTCGCCTATCAAAACAGAGATCATAGTTACTGATGATCCAATCAATGTGAAGAATGAATTTGTCTGTGAAATGTGTAGTGAAACTTTCACTCAGAGATCTGATTTGCTAACTCACGTCCAAATTCATATATAAAACGAAATAGTTGTAGAGTTGAAAAAACACTTTGAATTAACTGTCAAAAATTATTATCTAATAAGAACAATATAACTAGACCTGTTTAAGTAAGTATTTGTTAGTTTACTGTACTGTATATATGCCTCACATTTTCAATAATAATAATATTGTTGTTACTAGCATAGACCTATATTAACTTCTTGTGAATTAAATAATGCAGAACGTCTTAGCGTAGTTATTAGATTTCAATCTAGGTTTTCTATTAAGAATGATACCGTAGTTATGTGGATTACTATCTTTGTTTATTTATAAGACCAAGAAATGCAATATGGTTACCAGCCATATACAGACATCACAAACTGTCTAGCATAGTATTTAAAGTCTTGATATAAACTTTTCCAGGAAAGTTATTAATGAGAATTTCATGTAATAATTTATCATCTATACAATATTTTACTGTAGGTAATAATATTTAAAAATAAAATTCATATTATATACATTATATATATATATATATATATATATATATATATATATATATATATATATATATATATATATATATATATATATATACATATACATATACCAGTAATACTTAGCAGAATTGAGTTTTGGTAGAAGACTTTATGTAATTTTGATAACTTACAATTATTATTCTGTAACATATTGGTAAAGATTTCTTTAATAAATTAGATGTGTCCTAGCAAATGCCTCACAAGTCTAAATCATCAACTCAACTCCCCCTATCCAACACTACCACCAAAAATAAATGTTAATACTCCCCAACCATACAAAAAGAAACAAGAAATTTTCTCAATAATTCGCTATTAGAAAAAGTCGAGCAAGCATCAGTGCTGGACTGGGCCATTGAGGGTTGTCTATTGAGCCCCTTCTGACTAGAGATTATATAAAATATGAACAACAAAGATATTGTATCAGAACATGAGCATGATGAAGACATGACAGATGTATTGTGCATTGTTTTTCATTCAAATACTATAAATCTTATGTACATTGCTATCAAAAAGTGAATAAGGTGAGACAAAATGTCGTTTTATCTTCAAAATGATGTTACCAATTGATGTAATCTTTCAAATAAATTAATTGATACAGAATGTTCATATTAAGAATTGTTTGCATAAATTATATACATATTGAAAGACAAATGAAATTGATTATCCAGCTGTAAGTTGAAAGATTCAACATTTTTCTTGGAGAAAATCAATTGGGCGTTGAAAATTCTGTTGGACCATTGAGTTTGCAACTTCAATAGAGCTTTGCCATCCTTATGTTCATAACATTTCTTCTTGAAACTTTCAGTACCCAATAAGTTGAATAGGTTCAAAAAGTGATGACTTGGCAGAAATTAATTTTCACATGAATAAAATATGGGTGTTACTATACATAGGCAAAAGATGTACACCAAGACATATTACGCAATGTTGAAATCAAACTGAATCCCACTTTTACCCTCTGCTCCAACCTCACGTGGTTCTCTTCCAACCTCACGTTGATGTTTCTCAAATTCTCAACACATATTTTCTATGTATAAAACTATTATTTCACATTTTAGAAGTTTACTAGAGAGTGCTAGATTGTGCTGCTACAGAGCAGTCAACAGGGTCTTTCATTCAGTGCTAAGCATAGGTACTAATTGCGGACGTTTGGGTTTGTCCTTGTTAAGCCGTAATTGTGAGTGCATTTTTTCTCCGATAGTTTTATTATCAACCTCACCTTAATGTTGCTCAAATTCCTAATGTGTATTTGCCAGTTCATTAATATAAATCAATTATATTTAAGATATTGAGGCCAGGCTCACATTTATTATGTTTGTAGGCCTACTTATTCAAACCTAAAACTCTTATTCTTACTTTGGCTTAATTTATTTTTTCACTTTTATCAACAGCAATTTAATAAATTTGTTGAGGATGTTGGTTTTAAAAAGAGTATTGACATTTTAATTTTCAAAGAGATCATTTGTAATGCATCATTATAATACATATTATATATCATTAAAACATAATTTGATATTATTCTCAATATTACTACTACTGTCTCATACTAACATTATTTTTCACTACCTTATTCAACATTATTTGTCCATCTTTTTTATTTTAATTATTGTTTTTTGGTACTAATTAATTTATAGTCATTTATATATATATATATATATATATATATATATATATATATATATATATATATATATATATATATATATATATATATATACATAGGCCTATATATATATATAATATATATCTGTGTGTATTGAATATTCTATACAGTAAGCCCATATACACAAATCAAGTTGCTCGGTCAAGTTCATTTTTGGGCGGGAAATGCAGTAGTAGTACACTGATATTTTTGGGCGGGATAATGGTTGTGTGGATCAAGCAGCAGTGCTTGCAGCGGCTTCTACGTGAAATAAAAATACACTCAGTTTCCAAAATCATTTTACGAAGTTGAAGTGGCCTTTGCGGTCTAAAACATTTGCCGCCCAAGTATCAAAAGATGAACGGTTTGAGAATAGTTTGTGATCTGTCAGATTTTTTTCAGGACATCAGGAAAAAAACAATAATGTATATTGATTTTTCAAAAGACCGAGTCATTGAAGATGTTATTACAAGACTGCAAAAACAATTTCTCGTGAAAGAAAACAAGATAGTGCTTCTTGTGGGAGAGTATTTCTTACCATGCTCCGAAGATATTCGAGTCTTACGTGATGGTGACATAATTAAGTAAACGAATTACTAGATATGCATAATCCTATGAAATTACACTCTGATATAGTATAAAACAAGTAGATCCTATCGGTAATCCAAGTACGTCTCATACAAACTATAACCCAACTTTTATCGTGCTTTGTTAGATGTATTCAGGCACTAAGTATAGAGGTTAATGATTCAGGTTTGCATTGGTATGTCGCCAGGAGATGATCACCTCACTAATTCGAAAACACGTTCCATTTTCTGAGTATTTTCAGAGAAATATTCATCGCTGCTCTGTCTGGTGTTGTTTTGTAGAAACGATTGAAAGGCTGGCAAACTTGATGCCATCTGTTATTAGCTGACCCAACATACACGTAAAGTTAGTTCCTTTTATCACCACTTATCTACGCACGGTCAATAGTACTTGAAACATGAACCGTGAATTGAAACATATTTTTAACGTGGGAGGGATAGGAAGCGAGGACACCAAGTTCTAACCAATAGTCTGCCCAACTCAGTTTTATAGAAGTTGTCAAACTAAATATATACGAAGCATTAGGACTCTGCAACTGCAAGATACTTGAGAACACACCTTGACTTGTATTACTAGAGACATGTAAAAATAACAATTGCTTTAAAAGCAATTAAATTAGAGAATGCTTTTTTACATGTTTTTCTGATGTTTCTTCATGCATATTAGGCCTACAGTACGTTTGATGTTGTTTCATCATGTTTTTGAAAAGGCAACAAAGTGCTACTAACATCTGAATCCGCTATTTTCCAATGTATTGGCAATATAGAAGCTCTATTTGGAAAAGTTTAAGCATTACCGAATTTTTCCCAAAATTATTTCAATTGAGGTGATGGGTCATTTTGAAAAATGGGTGAAAATTTGGAAAAAAAAGTGCAGGTGACAGATGGGGCTTAGGTTTAGCCTGCTTTTGGAGACTATTTTCCCAAAAATACCAATTGAGGTGTTTCTCTTGTATGCCTGTTGTACACTATCTAGAGGTTTTACCGTTGCGGTACTGCTGTGATGCTACAGAACATTGTTGCACTACAAAATAGTAGATGCACAAAAGTACTAGGCCTACTTGTCAAATTCTAGATGCTAGGCCTATGAAAAGAAAAAATAGAAACTATATTCACATGTCCCGATGTATTACTTGTTTGATAACTCCACATACCTTAACTTGGAAACTAATAATTTTAGAAAGCCGTGAATTATCTATTCATTGAAACTGAGTAATTATTGTTGCTTGCTACTTGGTATAGACAAATTATTTATTGTATTATTCTCTCGATAACGACTAGTCTGATCTGGGTGATACTTCTTGATAATGTATGCCGGGCCGGTATCGTTACTCGAAAAAAAGTCAAAACATTTTTTCAAGAAATTTTTCACAAATTTTCTCCACCTGCTTGATCTTATGCTGCTTTTGGAAATTTTGTATATTATTTTTCTCCAAAGTGATCCAACCCATTTGGCCCCAAAATTTGAGAGTTCCAAGTTGGGTAAGTCCACATGTCCAGAAAAGTTTCCTCTTGATCAGTCAAACTGTATGGCCTGTGTAGTACTTGAAAACAAACAAACAAACAAAGAGAAAACTCCATAAGAGTAGCGTGAAAGTCTTTGCTATCGCTCATCTAATAAAAAATAAGAGAACCAAATGAAACAAGGTCTAGGTAGTAACTAAAAACTAATAATAAAGTGAGGAAGTGGAAGCATAGCATTTTTACTGAGAATACTTATCTTTGAATTGGTATAGCTTGTAGGCAAGCTCGCACTTGTTTTGTTCTTCAATTCTCCACAATAATTTTATTAAATCAATACCATAATCTAATTTATGTATTATTTATCATTTTCAGGGTAGCCAGAGATGTTCAAACGAACATTGAGACTATTTTCAGCACAAAGAAATCGAGTGAAGCAGACACGAGAAATATTTACGCTTCCAAAACAAGCGAAGGGATAACTTTGAACCATCAAGAACTAGTTGATGACTTCAGACAACTTGATTGTTGTCCTGTTAGCAATAGTTTGATAGATATTTCTGAAAAAAATGGATTAAATAGAGATGAATCTGAAAAGAAGCAAACAGTTTTCAATAGTCAGTCAAGTACTGAGATAATTCCTGGCATAGATATCACCCAAACTGTAGGCCTACCTGTTCTTGAAGTTCATAATCCGGTACACTCAGTTCAAGAGTTAGATCATCTTGGAGAGGCTGAAAAGAGTAATACAGATTCTTCTGTCATTGTAAATGGAAGTCATTCAACAGACAATGATTTGGAAACAAGGAAGAAAGGGAAGAAAAGAATTCGAATTCGTAAACATAAGAAGAAACAGAATTGTGAAGACCTACCGCCACAATCTCCTTCCTTGCTTCGACCTGCATATATGAACAGAGATACCTGTCGTCTTCCCATATATCCTCATACATCGTCAAAACCAAACCCAAAGCATATCAGATTTTCAAATGGAATCCAAACATCTGATAATGATTTAAACAGTGATGATAATATCAGTGATGTTTGTGGTAGAACCACTAGGAACAACTTTGACTCTCTCACTATATCATCCAAACCTGCAAACACCCAGTGGGATGTCATATCCACTGCAAAAGTAGATAAGTTTTCTAGCTACGAGGCTTATGACCAGCCATTTGATAAGATTTTGGCACTTGGT
Organism: Brachyptera risi; assembly: GCA_964007535.1. Lineage (NCBI taxonomy): Eukaryota > Metazoa > Arthropoda > Insecta > Plecoptera > Taeniopterygidae > Brachyptera > Brachyptera risi. The sequence continues at coordinate 26,563,896 of OZ023332.1, read as the reverse complement.
AATGCCACTCCAATTGTTGCAAAGCGAAAAAGACCTGAAAAGGTGTTTGCCGAAGACAGGATACCGGCAGTAGCCAGCACTTTACTTCTCAATGGCCCACCGAAAGAAAATGATGTCATTAAGTATAAGATTTTAAAATTAGATGAATCATATTGTCCACAAATATCTGGTCATATTACAGCAAAAGTTCTGCATTACACTCCTTGTACTCAGCAACTGAGTCTTGAAATATTAGGTGAGTAAGTCACTATTATTTTGTGTTTTTCTTTGTGGTATTGTGTGAAGAATAATTGAACAGAATTGTGACAATTGCCACTAGGTCTAAAACATTTTTCACATATGTCAAAAGAGTGCCTCCAAGGAATTTAAAAACTTTATACTGTGTATCTTGAACTGAAACCAGTGTAAAATACTTCAAAGACGTGAAACAACCAAAATTTACTCAATTGTGCTTTGTTCAGTGGGCAGAAAGACAAAGAGCCACCCTCGGTAGCTCGTCAGCTAAGGCACCGCTTCAAGAACCTAAGTCTCTGTTGGGCGTGGGTTCAAGTCTCACATAAGGCATAAGTTTTTGTAAACGTCCTTTCAATCATCACTTCATAGTTTCATAATCATCTCCTCATACGTAACCTAGCTAACCTAGCTGTTGGTGGGGTCGTTAAGCATACAATAATCAGAAATACAAAGTATGTGTCATCTATGAAACTAGCTGTAGTTTGTTTCAAGTTTCTAATTCCTGATATGTTTCTAGATGGCATTGATCATTGTCGGCAACCCAAGGGCAAGTTTGACTTGGCCACCGACTGTGACATGAAAACTGACATTGACGAGAATTTCATCGAGGTAAACTGGCAAGAGCTGTTGGATGCTCACAAATGTATTTTGTAAAACGTTCTGTTCTTACTCTAAACTCAGCCATTAAGTTCATTTCCTTGGTGTGGATTCAACATAAGAATCAATTTTGAACATTTTCATACAAAATTATATATTCATATAATTCAATTTATTCATAATACTGTAACTTTGCTATAGTTTACTGGTAAGTCTATGTAACTGAAAAATGTAAATGAATGAAAACTGATTGAAAATGAAAAACTGACTGACAATTGGCATTACAGTGGAACCTTATGAATCGTTCCCATATCCATTGTATTCCTGCTTCTACAATTTATATTTTTCCACTCTACTCCTTTATGGTCATCAATGTTAAATTCCCCTGGATGGATCATTTTCCTGCATGTACATATTGTTTATATATTGTGCATTGTTTATGTTTTCTGATCCCTTGAAAAATGATGGATAGAGGTTTCACTGTATTTCATTTTGAATATATAATTATAAGCTTCACATTTTGAAGTATGGTACTGGTGCCTTACAAAACTTCCAAGATCCAAGCCTATCAGCAAGTATATTCCGTGTGAGAGACGATACAACAGAGTTGATGATACCCTTATCGTCTTCTTAAAACGATTCTATGTTGGGAGTCCAAAGTGATAATGTAGTCTTAGTCACCAGATAAAAACAATACCAATACATACATTTTCTACGATAAAATCCAGGTTGAGTCACTTGACAAATCATTTCATATAAGATTTGTTGTAATATCGTCTTTTTATCAGCATTGGTGTGCTGATATCTAACAAAAAAAAATCTTCCTAGTTGAATACATTTTTAAATATCAAGTAGTGGGAACAGAGTAAACTAAAACTGCAGCCCTTCAAAATTGTTTAATATGCACTAGTATAAAGTTGGTAGTTAATTTGACTTTCGTAAATAGACCACTTTTGGAAGCTGCTATTTTACCTTGTGTTGGAAGAACAAAATTAGTATAGCCTATGACTATCAATAACGTAACGGGATGAGCAACATGGCGTAAGTCCTATCCTAACATCAGGCCGTTTTCACCATGGTGGAATCAGCGCTTTCGTGTACATTTCTGAGATTTGCAATTTCAAATCAAATCGTACGTCTTAGGCTCGTACTTCAATGTATAATACATGGTTGTATACTTGCATTGTTTCTGATCTTTCTCGTTGATGGTGAGTGATTATCCAGTTATCAAATGGTATATATAGCAGTAGGGCTCTTGTCTAGGGGTCTAAATGCTTTCACAGACCTATTTTGAATTCAGATCGGCCAATTCAAATGAAATTTATCCCAATATTGCTTAATGTAGTTAGAAAGAGCCGGATTCAAGGATTGTATTACTTGTATAGATAAACATACAATAATACCAGCAAATTATCATACGATTTGTGGGGCGGCATTCCTTTTATATATGCATGGTGCAAAAGGAAAATGCCATGTTGCTTATCCTGCTACATTATTGATAGTCACTCATATGTATAGCCTACTGTAGTGTTATTTTGTGTGTGTGTGTGATAAATGGGGAACTATACAAATGAAAATAACATGCTTATTTATTTATCCCTCATTTATCTCATGGAAGTTGATGAAAGCAATGCACTTTTATTTCTGTGAAATTTTTTGTATCATGTTGAGAGGAAATTGGAAATCCTGGTATTTTGCGAACAGATCAATCATACCTACTGTTGGTAATTTTACATTTTTTTTCTGCTGCCCAAGTAGCGATTGATTGTCCATACCCAAGAATTACAAAATGGCCCTTACTTGGCTTCTTTAAAGCATTAGAAACATAAGTAAACATTATTGTTTAGTGATTACCATTAGAGAATTTTTGTAAGTTCCTTTCCATGTAGGCCTATAAAAATAAATTAAAAATCATGTGAACTGGCTATGTAATTACTAATTAGAGAAAATGAATGTATTGATAACTGATTACTCAATTAATCATTGACCACTTAATTAAGATGCAGCCTGACTAAAATTTTTATTTTGAATTATCTGATATAGAAAAAAAAAGATATTGTGTATAAAATATGATTGATGACAAGTATTAATGAAAATGAATGTATAGCATTACATGGTAGGCCTATACAGTATTCACATTTTTTTTAAGTTTTCCATTACGTCTACTGAGAAATGATCACTTCCAAATATTCTGATAGATATTCTGGAGCCAATTGATATAATTAGTAAAAATCATATTGTTTTTAGAAACTCAAGATTAAATGAAATCGAATGGAACTAATATTAATTATCATTATGAACTGGATCGTGATAATTGAAAATTGCGCCACTTTTCAATATCTTTGGCGCACCCTATGAGCAAACTTGGAACTGATAATTAAGTCTGTAAGGTTGGGTTTTCATTTCAGCAGCTAGCCATGTTTGGAAAAAAAATGTCGAAACTGGGCTAGAGGCTAGACAGAGCAGAAAGTTAATCAAGTGTATGAAAGTTATTTCGAAGTTACCTCATCTCGTGTGTATGCAATTGTAAAATACTCGGCAAACAACTGTTGAGGAGCTTTCGGGCAGTTGCATTAGCAGCTTACATACGAGTGCGCCTTTTTAGTTTTTAGTAAGGCTAGGTGTGGTTAGGCTAGTACAAGAGTATCCTGAAACTAGCCTAGCCTACGAAGCCAAGTCCATAAACTCAATGCCCAAGCATAGGCCTACCTACACATTCCTATATACGGTCAATCCGAAATGTCGAAGGTCGCTTGTCAAATAGCAACATTAATTAATTAATCATTTGGAAACTTCTGCATATCTAGCCTAGGCCTAGCAGGTCCAAACAATGTTTTGACAGTTAATTTGTCAGAATTACCTAGGCTTGAATGGCTAGTGAAAGTGGTGAGATGGAAGGATTACCCTGTAAGCCTACAGATTGGCAAGAAAATAGTTCTGTAAATGACACACTGTTTCAACCTTCGAGTAGACCTGTTGCAGATGATACTAGGCCTAGTGACAAAAAGTCGCAAGGAAATATGTTGTCGTGCAAATTAATGACAGCCATGTGCAATAATGAGGGTGTTAGTCGAATCCCTGTACCAAGCTGTACAACCAGCCACCTTCATAACGGAAATTCCACCACTTTTGAACGTGTAAAAGTGGAGCAAGTGAATTTGATAGGAGCAACAGCTGATGAAAGGTAGGTGTATTGGTACTTTTTGATTTTGTAGTCTCTGCTTTCAAATTTGACAGACCTTCATACTATGGGCCGTAGTGTCTATAAAGGATTATATGAACTACACTCCGTGCACCCACAGCTGCCTATTCCCACCACTTTTCTGTGTAAAATAACCTAACCTAACCATACTCCATGACGTCCAAGAACAGCACCATAGCGTTCGTCTGATTTTGACGGCCATCGTTTCTACGGAGGGGGGGTAGGACCACAGTTTGTAGTTCATACAGCTAGGTCTCTAAATTAGCTACCGCACCACTGTCCATAGTATGAAGTAGCCTAGGCCTACTCTCTTTTAATTTTCTGTTTCAAAATAATGAAAAATGAATAGCAAAATTAGGTGATTTTACTGATTAACAAACCATTTCCAATATTTATGTAGAATGTGTTTTGGGGTTGGGGTTAGTGGTCAAGGTTGATGTCCTAACCTTGATTGGGGGTGGAAAATTATTGTTTAAATACTGTCATTAGGCCTACTTCAAAACACCAATTTTCCCCCCCCATCACGAACACAAATTGGCGTGGTACGTGAATAACAAATTTACTCAAAATTATTTGGCCTGCCATTCCATGGCCCTTCTAACCCTGACCATCATCATTGAATTTACCTTACAAAATCAATGCCATCATCTACCACCACCATTGACTTTATAATTTAACTACGTTCAATGCCATCACAGGCCTAGTGATGTAAATTTTTCTGAAATTTTTTTTTCTTGAAAGTTTTCATTTTCTATCAAAATTTATTTTTTCATGGCATATAAGTTGTCACAGAAAAAACTGGAGATTAAATTCACTCTTGGTGATACTAAAACAATTTGTTGAACAAATTGAACGTGCATTTGCTTACAAAATTGTCAAGACCCTAACCAAATCAACCTGTCATGCAACCTTCCTATCCAGTCTGAATACCTTTCTAATTCCAAATCCCTTCTACACACTGGAAGAGTTCCTCTCATACTAATTAATGCTTATATAGTCTTGTCGAGTGCCTTTATTACATGATTCTCTATTACATCTCTCACTTGAATTACTCTTATTACGGTACCGGTACTTGTAAATTGACTTTTTTTTCCTGTATTATCTAAGTAGGTATTTAATTCTAGTGCTTAATTTTTATAAATGACGATTTCTATACATGTAAACTGTATATGTCCAATGAATGAGGAAAAAAATGAGTAGGGCCTACATAAACTATGTATACCTGGCTTTTTGAAGTTTGTGAACATGCATTGATCGGTCCTCACTGAATGTGTTGACTTCTCGGCGATCACCTGTAGGTGGGGCAGTACTCGATTGTACTGTCCTCTTTCGAAAAGTCCTTCGAAAATGACCTAAGTGTAAAGTAAATGAGTAAACATGTTGAAAATTTGCAATGAAAATTTGCAATGTTCAAATTGAAAGGAATCCAATGATTTCATTTGGAAAATCACTGAAAATAATCGATGGGAATGAATTAGATGAATTCATTTAATTCCATTAGATTCACAGAAAATTTTCAATGAATTCAAAATTTTCAATAAATTCGAAATTTTCAATGAATCCAAATTTTCAACGTCCCATCACTACACAGGCCTAACCCAGGGCTTTCTAACTAGATATCTCAGAGGGCCATTCATTGTAGGGAAACTTGAGGTGGGCCACACAGTCAAATGTTCAATAATTTGTAATCCATTTTCACTTGTTTTCAATATATATATAGTATATGTAAATATATATATATATATATATATATATATATATATATATATATATATATATATATATATATATATATATATATATGCAATATTCAATGGTAGGCCCATATCCAGAGTACATATTTTTAATACACACATATTCAAGCTTTTTACGACTGAACATTTTTGTCAAAATCAAAGAGCTATCACTTAAATTGCACTTCTCCTAAGTTATGTTTTCATTTAGGTCTATATTACTGATGGTGCAAGGGGAAAGCTCACTAAGTTGCCAAATAGGTGCACCTGTTGTCACAAGCCTAATGGTGAGACATAACACGAATATTTTATCGGGAATTATCAACTTTACTATAACATCAGTTCAAACGCTGCCTCTACTGTTTGGCTTGTGACAACAGTTCATCCCTTGCCAAAGTTTCTCAATTTGACTACAAAGGATGTTATAATAATTTGTAGTGATTACACGTTGGTTCATAAGATCATACTGCCGGCCATTTGAAAAGATCCTGCGGGCAGGAGTTGGCCCGCATACCACCAGTTGGGAAGCCCTGGGCCTGGCCTAATCCTTCAATTGAGTTGAAAACGGCACATTTAATAATTATTTTTGGCACTATCTGGTTGTAAAGCTGGTTGAATTTATAGTAAGCCGTGCCGATCTATATAATAGTTATGTTAGGTGATCTGGTCATTATTGGGTAGGATTTATAAGGCTATTGTAACATCACAGTAATATCTACTTATTGTTATCCATTTGACACAAACGTTACTCTAACCGTTGCTCAACAGTTACTCAAACGTTACCGGTACTATAAAATCCTAAAAACATGATGGTCTAATGATAACCCAACACAGACTGGCACATGTAGCTCAGTTTCTAATGCACTTGCTTCATGTAATCCGGTGGGTTGAGTTTTGAACCTCGATTCGTTACCCTCCTCTGTCCATCTTTACAGGGGTTTTCGTGGTTTCTCTGCTAATGCTATGCTAATGCCGCGATGTTTCCTACAATAAGTTATAGGCCGAGACTGCTTCCTTCCCCGTTATACTTCGCATTACCTAAAAAAAACTTCACCTCATCATCCCACCATCTCATTAACCTTCCATTTGATGCCAATAGATCGTAGTTATCATTACAGTGCATCTTTAAACCCAATATAAAATGATACAATTTCAAAACACAAAGCTAAAGGCTACAACAGTCTACTCTAAATTTACCTAAAGTTGTGGTGGCCATACATTTGGACTTCATCCATAGATGATTCTTACTTCATGACTCTATGACAGCAAGTTTGACAAATTGTCTGGTATCACGATAATTGAACTGTTTAATACCTTGTTACATCTACCTTATGAATTTTTCTTCTAGCATGGCTGTGGAGGCATTAAGTCAACTTGGAGGTATGTTCGACATGAGGCCCAACGTACCAACGTCATTTGTGGAGCCATCACCTCTATGTGATATCTGCGGGATGCAATTTATATCATCAAGTGAACTACGCAAACATGCCTCGGCGTCCCACCAACGTGTAGAACGTATTCATGTTTGTAGTGTATGTGGGGAGCGCTTTGAACGCAAGTTGGATTTGGGTAATCATATTGTGTGTCATCAAACAGAGAGACCACACTCTTGTCGAGTGTGCGGCAATTTATTTCGACGAAAAGCAGATCTTTACAATCATATGGTTAGCCACCAATTGAACAGACAACATCAATGTCCAGAGTGTGGTGTAGACTTTCAACGTCCATCTAGCCTTACAAATCATATGAAAATACATCAGTACCATCCTGGTAGATCAATGATTTCAGCTGCTCTTGCTGATCTAAGCAGAGAAACTAATGGAAATATACTCAAAATTCCCATTACTAAAATTGTAGAAGAAGATTTACAAGAGTTGATACCATTTGCCACTGAAGAAATAATAATTCCTCAAGCTGTATATCATGAAACTATAGGTATCACAAGTGAAAACCAAACTATCGGCAGCAGTAACATAGATTTGCCTGTAGGCTTAGCAGCATATGATGGAAACTCCAATGATGGAAATTTTTCATCACCATCAAATACTAATGTTGATTATCAAAATATACAATTGGCCCAGCAGTCTGATACCAATGAGGAATTACATCATTTTAATTATTTCCCAGATATTACTGAATGTACTACAGTTGATGTTGAAACTACCCTGGCCTCAACAAATAGTGATGAAAATTTCCCAGTGATAGGTAATTTCAAAAGTGACGAGTCAAATTTAAAATTGGACTCTGAAAAATTCAATAATGCGCCGGTGAAAGTAGAAGCTGTGCCTTACTTTCTTCCTGATGATTCTGACACTGCTGGAGAGGCAGTGTTTTCAGTAGACTCGAGTGGTCGTCAGTTTGTGACAATGCCGCCCAAGTCGGTAGGTGCGCGTCCACACATTTGTGGCCATTGTGGTACAGCTTTCAGTCGAGTTAAAGCTCTTCAGTCCCATGTGCGACTACATCAGGAGTACTGGGGTAATTCACTTGACTGCAAGAGATGTGCACATACATTCCCAGACTCTTCTGCTCTTCGGCGACATCAAGAGGATTGCAAAATTCAGCAGCGAAAACCTGAAAGCATTGAGAAAAATATCTTATCTACAAGACCTGTAGGCGTAGCACATGCTACGAAAGGAAAACATCCTTGCACTAATTGTGAGAAGAAGTTTACCACCAAACAAAAGCTATTCCGGTAAGTACTGTGCATATTGGCGTAACATCCAGTCTCCAAATAATTTATCTGCACAAGAAGCTTAGTGCTAACTTTATTGCGTGACCAGGGAGATGAGGGTAGATCGAACCTCATTTTTTTCCCCACCACCATCCATCTTGACAGGGATTTTCCGTGGTTTCTTTCTGTAGCATAAGCAAATGCCAGGACCGTTCCTACAATATAGGCAACTTTTTGCCCTTTATCCTTCCCATTACGTAAGAAACCTTCCTCTCATCATCCCGTCATCTCATTAACCACTTGACTGCCAGGTTACAAAATCATTACCGGTACCTTACCTCCCAGAACGGGTTATTTTCCGGTTATATCGTAGAGATACTTGTGTTTATATCGTCTTTTATAACATCAATAGCAGTAACAAACAATAATGTTTTGATATATTGTTGTATGTACTTGTTAATGTGAAGCAATAAATTAGTCGATATTACTGTTATTTAGCATTAAGAGGCTCGTTAATTTTACACATGTAGCCTAGAACAAGGTTTGGAATAACAGCTGTATCATTTTTCAATAGATCAGCCTATTCTATTGGTCAAAAAAGTTAATACCGGTAACAATTTAATTTCTCAATCTATCTCTTAGATGTCAGTATAAGTCCCATGTCATTATGACGTATTGCTGTTGAGATATTACATGCAACGTATTGCAAATCTAAGGGGATACACATGCATTCTTGGCCTGTCAGGACCACAGCGCGTGGCCGCACATATGCGTGTCCACAACCGTCTAGTGGATAACCATTCATCTGATGCCAATAGATCGTAGTTATCATTATAGTGCGCCATTAAACCCAATTAAAATGACTACCAGTAAATAAATTAATACCGGTGGTTCATTAGTGTTCAACTCATCTCGACGTAGATCGTGCTGCCAAATGACGTAATGCGTAGACAAATGCCTTTATAGATTCATGAATCAAGACTCTGATTAGTAGTAAGCAATGCAGTCTATTGATTATGTTGTAATTAGAAATCATTATTATAGTTATATAATCTTTTTCTGTTTTTGACCTTCAACAGCCATATGTGGATTCATCGTAAAAAGCTGTACGCCTGTGAAGTGTGTGGCGTAAATATGGCTACTCAGGAAGCCCTAGACAACCATAGACGCTCGCTTCATCCTGGTGACTCCCCTTTTGTTTGCCAGTCGTGTGGGAAAAGCTTTGCTAGTCGTCAAGGTCTTTGGGAGCATGGCAGGGTCCACGGTGGTACTAACACAAGTTTATTCTGGTGCCATGAGTGCAATAAAAGCTTTTCCAGTCGTCAGGGTTACTTAATTCACACCCGGACCCATACAGGTGAATATTTTTAAAAATTAGCATATATGTATTTTGTGGTAAATCTAAACAATTCAAGTTCTAGTAAATTGGAAAGAAAGGAAGGTTGTTTTTTCAACATGTCTTGATTTTATTTTAAGAAAAATCTCAACGGGGCATGCGAATTAGGCCTAGCTTTGTTATTTAAAATGAGTGGTTAGTCTAATATACAAGTGTGTGTAAGGTTATTAAAATTACTCGTTTTTTCCATTAGTACCAAGTAGGACACTAACGAACTACTCTACTGTTTGATCGGCTATAGAAAACTTTAACTGTAGGCTCATAATAATGTATAGAAATAAAGAATAGAGACCTACACAATAATGTAGTCTGCTGTGAATAGGCCTACTTTCTCAAAAACCAAACATCAATAAATGTATGAAATTACATTAGGCCTGTATAATAAAGTAAATTTGTTAATTTAATTTAATTCAATAATATGTTATCAGTCAGTCACTTATTAATTTGTATGATGTGATTTAATCTTTCTCGGCAGATATACATGAAATTATCATTGTATTGTTGTTGTTACTAGTGCCAAATCGCAGCTGTATCTGTCTATATAAGCCTTACTGTAATCTACAGGTGAACGTCCTTACGGTTGTCGGTTCTGCTTGAAAGCATTTCGGGATGGCGGCACACTGCGTAAACACGAACGCATCCACACTGGAGAACGGCCTCATGTCTGCCCAATTTCCACGTGTTATCGGGCTTTCAACCAAAAAGTTGTACTTCGTGAACATGTCCGTTGGGTCCACGCTGCCAACCGTTCTGGAGAAGAAAACGATGATGAGCATTTATATGTATGTCAAGTTTGTAACCTGCTACTTGGTGACAGAGAGGAGCTTTGTGCTCATATTGTAAAACATAGTGACGATCTTGCAAAGGCTGCAAAAAACAAAGATAGTACTACTTCAGCTACTGCTGTACCAGTAAAGACTGCAAAGTCAAAGAAGTTGGTTTCAGTCAAAAAGACTTCAAAGAAGACAAAATTACTTGTACCATCTAAATTAATAGCAGCAAAAACTGAAATAACAACAACTATTCTATCTAATGGTTTGACTTCTAGCCTGGTAGAAAAATTGAATGGTCCATTAGCACCATCAAAATCATATACTTTTGTGGGCGATGTGCCTACAGTTAAAGAGGAACACACCTGTGGAATGTGTGATGAAACATTTGGCGATCGAGTACAACTTTTAAGCCATGTTCGTATTCATATTTAACTTACACCATGATCGAGAGGGACAGTATTCTTTTTAAGTAAGAACAGAATCAACCACAATCTGAAATGTTGGGTGCTGTGTAAATTAGCTGCAATATCTGTAGGCTGAGGGTCAAGATTCTACTCGGATGTTTTTATGTAGATACTGGCCTCATTCCTCGCCCCTCAAATAGCAACACTCATTTTTATTTCTTACACAACCAGCATCTTGCCCAACTTCATAATCAGTCACGTACTACTTCTATATATATTTAGATATATCTAGAGACTTGCAGACTTACACCTTGTGTATTGTCATGAATTATTTAGCCCCAAGGCTCCTTCTTCCCTGTGATAACATTATTAGTAGCCCCTAATGGTGGGATGCTCACAAAATGTTAGAGCTAGTTATTATAATATTTATATTATTATTTTATATAATAATTGAATATGATCATATTTTTATTTTATTTTATTCATTGCCAGTTTATTAAATTACAAAAATGCTGCAGATACTGAAGATAAGGTGGACGTGTCGAATCCAGGATAAGGCGTGAGTTTTTGTAAATATCATATTGTACTATTATGTATGTACTATTGTTTATATATGTATCATCCCCTCATTTGCTTTTGTGGGGTCGTAAAGCAAACAATGAGCATCAAAGAATTTGATAATGATTGATCATGATATAATATTTTCTTTATAGTTACTTTTTTAAAGTGAGTTTATTTTTTGATGTTTAAACAAGTTGAAACAAACAATCAAACAGATCAACATAAACTGTTGAGTGTTTTGTGTTATGCTACTACGGTAATACTATTGGCTTATGATACTTATTTGAGTTATTTCTCCATTAATATTATATATATATATATATATATATATATATATATATATATATATATATATATATATATATATATATATATATATATTGCTTTTGCAGTTGCATTCTATTTTTTTTTTGTCATAGGCCTACTGATATTCTCAAGTAGGGTTCCCACTCCGAATTGAAGTTCATTCAACTTCATAAAATCGACCGAAACGATTTTGTCAGCTGATTTCTGGCTACAGCGTTCTGGTTATTTTAGAGGGCATAGCCGCATAGAATTTCACAGTTTAATTCTTGGATTCAAAGGAGCCATGTGTATGAAAAAGTTTTGTGATGAAAAAACGTGATGTGATGAAAAAACTTGGTGGAAACCAGTGTCCAAATTCCGGTCCGAAATCATGATGCACAAGGGAAAAAATTGGAGTAGGAACCATGCTTTATTCTTAGGTTCTCAGGAGGGAGATTATAGTAAGTCTATTTTTTAAAAGCGTAGCTGTCTATTCTGAAATCAACATTCAGTGTTTTTTTTCACATAGTTTTAATGACACAAATACTCACTGTTTTGTTCTGATCTCACAAACCCGAGTCACAATTTTTTTTTAAAATCTGTATTTTCTGTATGTATGTGCATTGTGTTGTGAACATAGCCTACCATAAATATTTGTATGTGTATTATAATGTAGGTATTCTTTCATTTTCTTTGCTATGCTATGCCAATATGTTGTGAACAATATGCTAATTCTTTGCTATTGCAATTTCAAAATCAAAAATATAATTGCCTTGATTTGGGGCAACTACTAGAAGCTGAACCAGTTACATTCTTCGTCACTGAAGGCCTTTTCAATTCACACAAATCGGAACGTTATCCTCATTTTCTACTACGATACCAATAAATTATCATCATGTTACCAAATATTTATCATGATTTGAGATGTGAATATGGCCAACAATTGTATTTATATTACTCGTAATTTCTTATACAAAATTTTTCCTATAATAAAATGAACTTGTTTCAACATTGAATGGGTACTTCAACACTGCCACCCTTCTCTTCCTTACCTTAAACCACACTGTTCTGTCGGTGCTTTTGCCGTCCTTTTCTGAGGCTATACTGCGTAATGGATTTATATCTGCATGATTTCTTGCCTTTTCTATGTAAACCCTTTACCTCCCAAACATACCTCCCAAATATTCTTACCGTCATCTATATAATTAGGGTAGTCAGCTACATGGTTGCTACTTTAAATATTGTACATTTTATTTCTTCTTGGTTTCATACGTTGAATACTTATTATTGTGGAACATTTTATGTAATATTTTAGTAATATTTTAGTAATACCGGTACTTTATAAACCGTATGTATTACAAATTACAATTCAAAAACTTCTTTGGACCAGATATGTTGCATCTAGCTCATATGTATGGTATTATTGATAAAATATCATTATAAACATTGTTTGAATGTTCCATGTGTAGAATTTCACAGTTTTGGTTTTAAAAAAGTACAGTAGTTGGTATTAGTGATGATAATTCTAATAAAATACAATTAGGTACATTAAAACAAGTTCACACCAAATACAGAATTTTGATGAAATACACAAACTAAACTCTTTCGTGATCGAGTTCCAACGTCGTGCCTGATCTCAAGTCTAGAATAGCAACTTGGGTTTCCCATTCATTTTAAATTGATTTTTATTTCATGATGGTAATTTGCTTCACTGATCAAATTGTTTCCAACTATTCAACGTGAAACTTCTCAATGTATTGTCCTGTAACTGTATAACTTGACTCAGATCTGTAATAATAAGTACTAAAGTCTGTCTGCTCTATGCTTTGTTGCTAGATGCTATGTATAAGCATACGCATATTTTCTCTTATCATTTTTTTCCCGGAATATCAATATAAATGTGAAACTATAGTGCCATCCAGTAACAAAGTCGACCAGGCAATAAATCGACTGAAGAATCATGTGTTACAACGAATGAGATAAACTTTCTGTCTTATTGTATTACAGTATATTATTTCTGTAATAGTTGAGAAGTCATGGATCATTAAGCCAATTTGCTCTTCAGTCATACACTATGTATCATTTTAGTACCGTAGTATTTCTGTTTTTGTTGTAATATAAAAAGAAAATGTAGGAGTATAGCCATTGAGTTTAGAGTCTCGATTTAATTCGATAACGTAACCCTCGATCTGTGGTCAAAGTAATTTTGCACTGTAACTTTTTCACATTATTTATCAATTTAAATTGTTTGATACTACAGTATATAACAATATTACAATGTACTTACAAATAAATATTCGTACAGTAGAAATTTATTTCTTGTATTTTATCATTATTCATAATATTCATAAGCTTCTTCGGTAATTATTATTAAGGAACATGCAGGGCTGACTTATGTATTTGACCCTGGGCCTAGATGTAAGTAAATGTCCAGCCTATAATATAAGTGTTTCTACTGACGCATATACTTGAGTATTTGGTAAGTATAAAATTATCAATACTATTGCCGGAATTACTCGTAGCGCCAGCAGGTGCAACAAAGAACAAAAGTAATACAAATAGAAGGTAATTCTTGTATAATTTGCAAACGTAGTGATACAAATAGCCTTGGATGTTGACACACCATTAAAACCTATATTCTTTCTTTCTTCGTACGAACAAAGATTGCCGTCACAGCTACCAGTAACATTTTTGCGCCCTGGGTATCCGCCCAAGTATCCCAGCCCTGTTTATATTACCCAAATATGCATTGATGTTTAATATTATTCTAATATTTATAAATTAATAATCAACATATTAAGAGTGTTTCTTCCAAAAACATTAGCAAATTTAGCTCAAATCTATGCGTATTCCAGTAATTTATAATCATTTCTTACGAGTATTATGAAATTAATTTTAGTTGAAATTGGCCAAATTTTTGGCAAGAAATATTTCAAAATGTATCCTTCACGTTAGTGTATGTATTACTGGCTAAAGAGGCAGACCAGCTTTCAAAGTCATGCAATTTATTTTTAAATAGATGAATAAAATGATGTAGATTCAACTCTGCAACCTGTGCCTTCACTCTAATGTCAAATTGCCAATTCTGTAATGGAGAAATTGAATATTTAATATGATGAACAAAAATTAATTTGGGTACAATGAAGTTAACTCTTGTAATTAATATCTAATAAGTAATAATCTTGAATAAAATAAATGTGTAATTTAATGTATTTGCCAACTAGTTGAACCCTGTCTTGCCCAGTATTCATTTGTATGTACTTATTTTTAAAAATTCAAAGAAGATAAAATCATATGGTCAACCATTTTATTTTTGCCCGTGTGTTATCTTCTGTGAGATTGTCGTATGCCATCTTGAAGCTCAGTAGAATTGAATTGACAGGTTCACCTGTTGCACATTTTTGTACAATCTTATTGTTATGTTCATCTATTGAATATATATATATATATATATATATATATATATATATATATATATATATATACATATGTATTTATCTACGCATTATATTTTAAAAATTATCTCGTATATTTTTATATTCATATTCTGCAAAGGCCATTCAAATTTCAAGCGGATTATGGAAATTGCCGCCATGCAAGAGCAAGCACTCTGGCTCAGTCGGGTAGACTGACGCAGGCGCAAATCGTTCAACTCGATATTGTCTGACAAGAAGCATAATCTGTAGGAGAATAGAATCAGTAGGCAGGATTTAGTGATCTGTACGAAGGCCATATCTATCAGAAAAATAATAATGTTCAATTGGTACTAATAAAAGCGAGTTAACAGGGTAGTATCATATAGAACTCTTACTGTGCTCAGCTGAAGCCAAGTTGGTTGGAACTTGGAACGTCAATACAACTCGCCGCTCTTTTAGTTATCCGTGAAAACGTCACATAAACTTATCACCGATAGGACACTGTCGAGATCGTATTTTCCCGGTCGTGTTTCTGGCCCGACAGTACGTCAAAATTAATTAATTGTGAAAATGGTGATTAGAAGCCGCAAGTTGGTGTCTACATTCGCTGTGTTGAACCGACAATTATGGAAATCAGGTACGTTTACTATCTAAAGTACATCCTTCTGATAACAATAACATGTTTTCGAATATAGAGAATTACGTGCATCTATTGAGATTTCTTTTGATTTTCAGTTTATATATTTTTCTGTATCATTGGAATACACACACACACACACACATATATATATATATATATATATATATATATATATATATATATATATATATATATATATATATATATATATATATATGAATATATATATATATATATATATATATATATATATATATATATAAATATATATATATATATATATATATATATATATATATATATATATATATATATATATATATCCATATATATATATTGAGGATAATTGATATTTAGGATATATATATATATATATATATATATATATATATATATTCCTAATTCTGAGTACTAGATCATCTGTATTCAGGCTATAAAAACGTTAGAACCTTGAAATATTAATAATTATATTAATAATTGAATAATTTTTAATAATGAAAATTAATAATTATCAATAAAATAATTACATGAAAAAAATTCAATTAATTCAATTGAATTAATTAATAGGAACGCCAATAGATCTTGGTAATCATTACAGTGCATCGTTAAAACCCAATAAAAAAAATAAAAAAAATTAATAGGAATTATTAATTATTATAACAATTTAATATTATTAATAATAATAATTATTAATATTATGAATGATTAATAATCAATGAGACGTATTTTTAATCTATCCAATAAAGGCCTACACATTTTTTTAATTGCTTAAAATTATATATTCCATTGAATTGATTGATTGTCTGATTGACATCCAAACAGAGTTCGTTTCGTGATTCATTCTTGAACACTGACCAAACGAAAATCCGAGCAACATCAAAATGTGTTTCAACATGGTCCCAAAATTTTACTGAAATTTTATAGTTTAGGTGTGTGTATATATATATATATATATATATATATATATATATATATATATATATATATATATATATATATATATATATATAAATATATATATATATATATATATATATATATATATATATATATATATATATATATATATATATACATATATGTATATATATACATATATATATATATATATATATATATATATATATATATATATATATATATATATATATATATATATATATGTATATATATATATATATATACATATATATATGGCATTTAGTTTTGAGTTAGATTAGGACAGTTGAAGATTACGTTTAATTAATACAGGATAGTTTGGCTATATATGTATGAAGAGATGGTTTGTTTCGGTTGCGCGCAAATTTTAGTCCAACTGCAAATAGATTCTGCCGAAACTATTCCAAGTTATGTGTGTATAAACTGTAAACAAACTTAGTCTCTATTTCTGCGTGAAAAACAATTTAGCCGCACGGTTGCTAGAGGCGAGTCGTTTAATTTACGATGAACTGATGAAACAAGATTAAAGTTGAAGTACTTACAAGCTACATTAAAATGCGTAGAGGAACTGAAACCAGCTGAAAAATGACATTGTATATTATAGTACATATATATAAGTACTCCTTCGCATACAGTCTGTGAAAAGAATCGTGATAAAATGTGGGTACATTTTATTAAAATTTAAATTATTATTTGCCAAAAACTTTCTATGTGACTGCAAAAGTGTTCATTTTGGAATCATATAATATAAATAAATCATATAAATAATGTATATATATATATATATATATATATATATATATATATATATATATATATATATATATATATATATATATATATATATATATATATATATTTTTTTTTTTTTTCAATTTTTTGTAATGGACTTATTTTTTTTTTAATTATTCTAAAAGCTACGCCCAAAGCTACTATATAGTTCTACCATTCCATTCTGGTATCTAAAGGAAATGATATGGAAAAGTTTTGAGGTAATTATAATTGGTGTTTCGTTTGATCTGTGGAACACGCACGAAAAAATAAAATCACACACTGAAGGAACTTTGAAGACTAGAAACTATCAGAGCTAATATTTCCAAAGCTAAAAACTAGGAAAATCAATTCCAAAATTGGATTCAAATTACCAATAATTTTTATTTTCATTACTGGAATTTCATTTCATTTTTCAAGAATAGTTTGTTTTCAAATTGAAATTTGACGAAGTGGGGTATAGAGCATATTTTGGTGTGTTCATTATACATTGGGTCAACTTGTAATGATAACTGAGATCTGTTGGCGTCTGTTCAAGGTGATTGAGTTGGTGGGAAGATGAGATGAAAAGTTACTTGTTTTGAACAGCGGAAAGGAAGCGGTCAAAGCGGATCTTTTTTTTCAATTCAACTCTTGCAATTGCACATAAATACACGGTGGCAAGTTCCCTAACTACCCCTATCCCACTATCTCCCTAACCCTCTGGACGGAATGACTTTAACCTAATTTCATCCCCTTCAAAAACACTTCTACTAAGCCCATTCCAGTCCCTACTTGTCCTATTCAAGAAAGAGAATTTACATCTAATCTAGCCCCCTCTATGCCTACCTCCATACCCTGACCATTTTCCTTTCAATCAACTTATGCAGCTCTCCCATCCCCCCTATCCCTCCATTACCCTGAAGAAATTACTTGAGGGAAAAGAAAAGGAAGGGATGTCATTTTTGGCTCAATTTACATTAGATAACCAATCAATATCAAACTTTCGAACATTTCTACAAGTTGAATCATTATGCCCATAGAGGCCCTGCCATGGCCTATATTTGCATAGGCCTGCAAACAAAATTTCAACAGTCATATAGACATATATATATATATATATATATATATATATATATATATATATATATATATATTTATATATATATATATATATATATATATATATATATATATATATATATATTTATATATATATATATATATATATATATATATATATATTTATATATATATATATATATATATATATATATATATATATATATATATATATATATATATATATATATTTAGATTACAGATGTTGCGTATTTGGGATATTCGATACTTCTACTTTTGAGATAAATTACGATAAAAATACCAATGAGAATAAACAAAAGGTGAACATAGTTTATAAAGTTCACAATCCAAACTTCATAGCGTATTATCGTACAATATTACAAAGTTTCAGTTTAATCACTAAGCTCTACAGTTTCCGGGATTTTTAGATTTCCAAACTTCTTTCGCATCTCACAAGAACAGTCATGGCATTTTCCTAGTTGCTATGAAAGGTGGAAAAGTTTTCTCCGAAGTAAAGGCCCATTCACAACCAACTTTAACTCGAATTTAAACTTGAACTCTAACTTTGAAACTTTAATTGAGTTCACAACAAAAAGTTGAAGTCATTGGAATAACATCAGCTGATTTTCACGCCGCCATTTTACAGTGTGAAATTCATGCACAACCTAATCTAAAATGGTATAATTTTTATCACTGCTTGACTTATCATACAGTGCTACACAATTCACGTAGTATAACAAAAGTTTTTCATCTCTTTCCATTTTAAATTCTAAAGTAGGCCAGGTAGGTTACTCATCCGTGAAGATACTTTTGAGGTTGTTTTGCTGTGGCGCGAAAACTCGTTGAGATTCTATTTGCCGTTCCTCGAGTCAGGTGGCAGTGGCTGATTATGATTGGTTCCTCCTAAAGTCAAACTTTAACTTTAGTCGAAATGTTTGGCATGGTCATACTTCGAGGTAAAGTTAAAGTCAATGAAGTCAGAGTCAAGTTGTTATGAACACTTCTACGGACATGCATAGTACAAACATTAAAGTTCAAGTTTAAGTTCGAGTTAAAGTTGGTTGTGAATGGGCCTTAATAGCACTGCATACCGGTATCCAAGAAATTGTATTTCAATGAAATGTTTCAATTGAACATTCAAATGTTTCAAATGTTGAACATTCAATGCCTATATCTATTTTTCACTTGCTCTCAAATGTGCAATAACCCATCAGGCCAGTAGGTTTTTTGTCACTTTTCCCTGCTGAATCATCCTATTAGTTTTTATATCAATAATTATTATTTATACCAATTAGGATATGAATGGAAGTTGAAGATAACATTTTTATCCAAGTATTCCTTTGTTTATGATTCATATTTTCATTTTATCCTGATAAATGTATTCATTTATTTCATGTGAATAAAAATAATTTGATAACAAAAATTAACATTTGAGGATTTATTTTGAAGGTTAGAAGAAGCGAAGGATTCAATTAAAAAAATCCATTAACTTTGGAAATTATCGGGAAACTCGCCGAAGGTTTAGACTTGACGCTTTTGTAAGATGTAGCTGTTCTCTTGATTCGTGAATCTCGCCCTGAAAAATAATTGTCATTCAAAATACTGATTCAAGTATATATGAAAATGGTGGTGATTTTTTGTTTTTATGTTGATACGCGACCTTCTTGCTACTACCCGGTACCTAGGACTATAATTTTCTTTACTACACTACTACTACTCCTATTATTAATAATAATTGTTTATTCCTTGAATTTGATCATATTGATCAGCGCTGTCCTGGTGTTGAAGTTCATTGGTTTTAAATAATTAAAATCGGGTGGAAAGATCGCCCTTGTGGTACCCCGTTCAAACGATCCTATCTTTCATCCATAGCCAGGCGTGGACTGGCAGGGGGTGCCGGGGTGCGATCGCACCCCGGGCTTTTTAACTGTTCCGAGCCCCTTTCGAACATATGATATAATTATATAGACAATATCTATTAAAATGTTCATTTGTTCATTGCGCAAAAGAATTGGCGAACAAAATACATTACTATAACTATAGGCCTAAGACAATATTATTAATAAATTATTATGGTTCATGCCTTGTCTTTGTCTTTGTCATGCTCTCGATAGTGGTGAGTTTTTTTGTTTTTTTTCAATTTTTTATTCGTGTTCTCACAAAGATTTCAGTACACCAAAGTCACAAAAGTGACCCGCAAAGTCACAAAAAGTTGATTTGTCTGCGGGTCTACTAACATTTTATACATAAGAAAAACAAATTACAAATAAGTATATCAAGTCTGAACACTTACGCACGTACATTTTGATAATAATGATGAAAATATCAATTTTAATAAAAAAAATAATCATAACGATAAGAATCCACATTTTGAAATTATAAACTATTTTCAGTTATTTGGAATATACACTGTAAAATGAAATAGTTTTATTTCTCATGAAATATATGATAATTTATGATATCCATTTTTTTAATTCTATTTTTACTGTGGATATTTTTTCTAAACAAAGTAATTCGGGTCTGATTTTATTTAACAATTTAGGGATGAGTACTCGTTTCTCCTGGTTCCCGGATGAATTAATAGTAATTGGTTGTAATAATCTATCTTTATTTCTTGTTGCATGTATATGATCAGAAGTATTTTTGTGCTCCTGGTTGAAGTAATACCTAATACGAAATGAAAGTAATACGAATGAGAAGAAATGTAGCTGCCGCATTGTTAATAGATTACAAATTTACAATGTAAGGTTGAATTGTTACTTTTTGAATATATAATTTTGAAATTTTTTTTTTTGATGTTCTCTATTCTCTGTAAATAGTTGTTAGTCGAGTACCCCCACGATAATATACCGTATCTTATTAAAGATTCTATAAGCGCATGATAAACTATAATTAGAGTTTTGAAATTATAGTAATAATAGTAATAATTCCATAGTAATTCATCAAATAATTTATTCAACGATTGATTATCGACCACAATGTTTTTTCTCATTTCTCCCTAATTGTTACTTCACCAAGTTCCCTTAAGTTTCTTATCCAGACCTCGCGCAACGGGCTCTGAGGTTATTCAATCATTTAGAATTTTAGATCATGGCGTCAAGAACGAAAATATTTTTCATGAAAAAACTTTGAACATGAAGCACATCAAAGAAACATTAATGAATAGAGGAGGGCATGCTCTAATTGAGAAAGAAATCTACGTCAGGTAGGCTACACGGCAAACATCAAGGTGAAGAGGTTAGCCAGCTAACCTAACCCAACTGCAAATTCATTATAAATCTAGCTTTGGATACACGGAAAACATAATGTTGTAGTAGGCTGAGCTCAAGCCCTTGCAGGCAGCTCTGAATGAGAAAGAAATCTGAGTCAGGTACACGGCAAACATCAAGGTGTGGAAGTTACGGAAAAATTATGGTAAAGATACGTTTTCCAAACGTATATAACCCAAATAATAATCCATCGCAAACAGTTATTTAAAATATAAAAATTGATTTGTGTCGTGATCTATGTGAAAAGATACTTGAAAAACATAAAAAATCGAAAAATTTCGATCAGCCAGGATGCTTCCGGCGGCCTCTGCGCGGGCGTTGCGTGCGCCTGGCACTATAACTTTTACGGGCCTACTTTACAAGCAGCACCCCGGGCCTTTAGGACCCAGTCCGCGCCTGTCCTCCATAGCCTCAATTGGGGAACAATGATTTTGTATCAAGTTTCGATGTTAATATATATATATATATATATATATATATATATATATATATATATATATATATATATATATATATATATATATATATATATATATATAGGCCTATATTTATATATATATATATATATATATATATATATATATATATATATATATATATATATATATTACATGATATCCGAAACGTCATACAAATAATATATCAATATAGATATACATTTAAATACATTACGGCAAAATATTATTATACTATATAGATTGAACTAATGTTTTCTGAATATTGCAGTTAATCTAAACAATAATAAAAATACATATTTGACTCTCATACTTTGATTAAACTCCATAATTCATGCATGCTGGTAATACGGGCAGTCTCTTAAAAATCATCTATATCACACCAAAAAAAATCAATAGATTCTTTTTGAGGACCTTCTGAAACTTTTTCACTACCTAGAAAACTACACTAAAAAGTACGTGTAATACATGTTACAGGTGTCATTGGGCGGCCTGCGTCGTCCCTAGTTTCTGGCCAGCCTGAAGGCCCCACTGTGAAAACGCAAATCCCGGGCCCAAAATCAAAACAACTGATGGCGGAGCTCAATAGTCTACAAGTAAATAACTATTCATTTTTGTTTACATATGCCATAAGTCCCTTCATCTTATCGTATTTTTATCTAAATGTAAGAAAGTAGTTACTGATAGGTAATATAAAAATAATTATGTAATACAAAATAAGAATAAAATATTGCTTCGGAAATGTGTGACCTTGGTGAATCTCGGGTGTACTGTACGAAGTTATCTTATCATTTAGTTTGCCAGAGGATTAATGCAAGTGATAGGTAAAATTATAATACAAATGATAATGCTGTGTGTGCAGTGCAACAAAGTTCTCCTGTTTATAAAGTTGACTTGGTTCCAAAATGCATGACCTTGAAAAGGATCTCAGGTCACACATGAATACAAATGAATATAGTTAAGAAACGAGTATGTACAGTCGGTACAAAAAATTTAACCGGACATCACACACAATTATTATAATCATCAGTTACTAATCTTTATAGCTGCCATTGTTGTGTTGTTATAAGCAATTATCGAAATTAAATTATTCAATTAAAATATTTGGGCAGAAGATATTCCTTGCTGTATCTTTGATTTTTCATATTGGATAACTTGCCTTTTGGAGCAATGTCATCAATTTTTTTTTTCAAGTATATTGTAGGCCTACTTCTTTAATTAAAATATGAAACAAAAAGTTCTGCATTCCAAAATGACAGTGTTGGTCCTCTATGCTATTACGTGAAATTTGAGAAAACTAGATATTTTAAAGAAGGGATAACATTCATCACTAATTAACTATTTATAATAAATAATTATGGTCACTTCTATGATCTACTCATTAGTGATTTACGAAATAATTAGCGAGTCAACTATTATCACCCTTGGTTACATTTGCTATTTTCATACTTTGACTATTACCTCAACTCATTAGCTAATTAATTCTCAATTAGGATTTTGTACCACTAGCTCTTGGAGTAGGATATCTAGTATTATTTAATATATATTATTTATTCTGATATTTTTTTACTTTCTCCATTACTATCTGCAAATGTAATTTCAAATTCTATTTTAGTTAACTTGTACTTTGAGATGAACAGTCATCAAGAAATCAATTGATTTTTTCATATTATTATATTATATTTTATAGGTATACTATATTTACTTGGAAATTATTTCCACGGTACTGGTAGTATGTTTATTCAAAGAATACAGGTGATGTGGGGTGAATTGAATCAAAATTAGAGAGAGATATTAGATTTGAGATTGATTTGAGATTGTGAAGAATGGATGGTTTATACGATTGAGTTTGGTCAACATGTATTTTTTTTTAATTCTTATTGTTGGATAATTTCAAGTAACTATGAATATTCATTTCAAAACTTTATAGGCCTAATAATGTGTGTACATTTTTTATCTGTATAATAATACTTTCAAGTTTTGAAATGATATTAATTTTCTATCATTTCTTGACATAAAAGTAATTGTTCACAAACAACAGAATAACTGAATATTTTGATTGACTTTCCAGCAAGGTGGCTCTGTTCAGTTGTTTGCTGATTATGAAAGGTCAATTGGTAACTATTTGGCTGACGTTGATGGCAACATCTTGCTGGATATTTACACGCAGATTTCATCGATGCCACTTGGTTACAATCATCCTGATTTATTGAAACTGCTTGATGATCCCAAAAATGTGGTATGTACGCTTTTAGCTTGGTTTCAGCGTTCTAAGCATTGTATCATTAAATAAAGTATAAATATTTTTCTTCTTTCTGTGGGAATGATTATGAAATACGGCTAATTTTAATACTATAATTATTAATTATTATAATTATAATTATACTTCAAATTAAAAGTAAAGATGCATACACAAATTTTGTTTTGAGGTGTCGTTAGAAACGTACATTTTCTATCAATTAATAGAAAATCATTACAGCTCATCTTCTAAAAAATAGGTAATTAACATAGTCAAGTTGTTTTGATGCATCTTGAAGAGGTTGGAGTGCAGGAACAAAAAGATGTTACTGTGTACAGTAATCTTTTGGAGTTGAACTGGAAAGAACACCACTAAGGCAAAACAGACCAAATTATTGCTGGTAAAATTGTTGGAAATTTAAAAACATGAAAATTTCATAAGCTGTTAACAAGCTGAGTGAATAAATAAACTTTGTTGTTCTGGTTGACAGAAAGCGATTGTTAATCGTCCGGCATTGGGAGTGTTTCCTGGAGCAGACTGGCCCAAGAAGTTGAAGAACGTTTTACTGAATGTTGCACCAGCTGGCCTCACTAACATCACAACAATGATGTGCGGATCATGCTCTAATGAGAATGCGTTCAAGAATATGTTTATCTGGTATCGTCGCACTCAGCGTGGGGAGAAAGTAGATTTCACGAATGACGAAAAAGAATCGTGCATGATGAATTTGGCACCTGGTTCTCCCACACTTAGTATACTCTCATTTAAAGGTAATAATGAGCCCAAAACATAAGCTCAATAATTATACCATTATAACTATACCGATTATAGCAACAGAAGTATGATGAATTTAATTTTAAAATGTGCTGGTTTTATTCATCAGATAGTGTATTAAATAGCAGATATAATTTCACGGACTTTAAAATATCGAAGTTTGTTTGTATGATTTTTTGGTTGTCCATTTTGTTTGTCTCGCCATATAATCTCACCTATTTATTAGTTCCAAAACGGAATAAAATAATATTTAATGATCTCAATAGTTTTGGGGCAAAATTAGTTGAACTAATTATTCATTCCCTCTCTATATAACATTTGTTGTGCTTTCATCGTTTAGATCATTTACTCTATCATTTACTTTGTGGTTAAACCCTATTTAAATAATCAAGTTTGGTTATTTTAGGTGGTTTCCACGGTCGAACATTGGGAGCACTGTCTACGACTCACTCGAAATACATACACAAAATTGACATACCCGCTTTTGATTGGCCAATTGCCTCATTCCCGCAATACAAATATCCATTGGATGAAAACAAGCGTGAAAATGATGCCGAAGATAAGAAATGCCTAGCAGAGGTCGAAGACTTGATTGTGACATACAACAAACGCGGTAATAATGTAGCTGGTATTATAGTAGAGCCCATCCAAGCAGAGGGAGGAGACAACGCTGGATCTCCTGAATTTTTCCAACAATTGCAACGAATTGGTAAAAAGGTAAACATGACTTATATACTGATTTGTTAACTTATGATTATATTATTATTATTATTATTTAACTCTTGCAAATGCACATAAATGCGCGGTGGCAAGTTCCCTAAGTGCCCCTATCCCATACTTGCATGTAACTTATTCTAAAAATAGCTTTTTGACTATTAGAGAAACAGGGAAGACAATAAGGAAGATCCATCTATAAGTTAGCTGCACATTCCATACGCATACGCATACCACATACGCCGCGCAAGCAGGCATCCAACCTACGAAAAATCCCCCAGGAAAACAAAGAATACAACTCAGAGCTAGGCTTGGGAAAGAGCGAAATAACTGAAGAATAGCATTGATTGATCAAATCACAGATTACAAGTATTATTTATAGTTAGTATATATTGCTGCTGGTTGAACTTTGGAATACGGAAAACATGAACAATTTGAATGAAAACGTAATACACTGAATTGATGCTAAAACGATGCAGCTATGGAAACATCTTGTTTATCAGGTTCAACGCAACACAAAAACGTTTAGAAAAAAAGGTACGACCAGTGAACAAAAGATATGAAATTAATTCATAATCAAACTTATAGATGGTTAAGGAAGATGGTCAGTGAGAATAGCCAACACTTGTTGAATGAACAGTATGGCATACTATATAATAAATATAGATAGAAGTTAGATGTCAGTGCATTAGAAAAAACACATTAGGAACTGAGCTATTGAGAAATTGAAATTTTGAGTGTATAAGATAGAAAAAGTTTTATATGGTTATAAAATGTCATATTGCTCAGAACAACAGATCTAGAGACAAAGTCTAAACGTACCGTACATAAAACATTCTACATACTATTTGTCATTCTGTAGGTTTCGCTATGTTTGTCTGAGGGCTGCGTCATACATATGCTCTTTAGTTGCTTACTTTCATTCATTACAGTACAAAATTATTTGAATTCATTCATTATACACCTTATCTAATCATCTAAACTTCCACATTTTGTTTATTTGTCAACGAGACAAATGGATGGCCCAGTACGGTAATATGTTTGGCATAAAGCAGCATTCCCAATATTATTTTTCTCTTACTAATCGATATACGTCGTGATAATAAAAAAATTGTCGTGATGAAAACTTGTAGTGGAAATAGATGTTCGAATTTCGGTCCAAAATTTTGAAGAATATCAAAGAAAACATGTAGTGGGAACCATGCTTAAGATACTGCCACAGTATACAGAGGTTAGGGAGATGGTGGGATAGGGGTAGTTAGGGAACTTGCCACCACGCATTTAATATGTGCAATTGCAAGAGTTAAAATAATAATACAGACAACCTTCAGTAAAGTTACTTAGGTAACCATGCTTGCTGCAAAAACATGACCGTATATGTCATGTCGCTCCTGGTGTTCTTGGTGGCGTAGACGCCGCAGTTGCAAAAGCGCTGTTGTCAACTTCTTGTTTGTTCTTTGTTTGTTTGTTCTGTTGTTGTTGTTGTTCTTGTTTGTTGGCAATCTTCTTCAATTCTAGTTTGTTGTAATCTTGTTACTATTGTCAAAGAACAGACCTGGTAGAGGTAGACCTGATAGTAAAAACTTATTTCACAATTGCAGCAAGTCGTTCTATTGCATATGAATAGGAGTGACACTAATATATGCTCTCTCTATACTGTGGTATCGTAACTACGCAAGTCCACATTATTGATTGTTCTTCTGACTTTTCAATAGCACGGAGCAGCGCTTCTTATCGATGAAGTCCAGACTGGTGGTGGTCCAACAGGAAAGATGTGGTGTCATGAACACTTCAATCTTGACTCGTCACCAGACATTGTCACTTTCAGCAAGAAAATGCAATTAGGCGGCTACTATCACAAACCCGAATTCAAGTACGTAGGTCATTCAATATCAAGCCGATATTAGTAGACCCATTACTGATCGAATTGTTATTTATTCACGGAATAAAGAGCTGAAAATTGTTTTGTTTCAAACATTCTGTGTTTCGAAGGATAAATAAAATATACATACCGGTGTAAAAAATACAGTTAACTCATCAAATGTGTCTGTCAATATGCAGTACCGTAGTTGAAGACGAATACTGAAATTGATTAAACTCAAATTAAAATGTGGTCTGGAGAGCTGGTTGTACCTACTGATGATTATAGTAATGAAGCAATAATTGACTAATTAACTTAATAGAGTTGGTTACTCCTTGGTTACACATGTTATTTTTGTACCTCAGGTAATAATTGATTGAATATTAATTATATTATTCAACTAGGGGTTGATACAAAACGGCTCAACTACGACAACTACATTACACACAAATTTTTCACTATTACAATAGAGAAAAATTATGAATAAAAATGAGTCTATTCATCCCTCATGAACTGACTTTATTTTTACTTAATTGTACTCGACCTGGTTCCATTTTAGATTTAGATTTGACTCATACGTTCCCATATGTTCTTTTATCAGAAGCGGTAGTCATAAAGGGGGCTAGATTGGATGACGGTAAATTCTCTTTCTTGAATAAGACAGGTAGGCACTGGAATGGGCTTAGTAGTAGTGTTTTTGAAGGGGATGAAATTAGGTTGAAGTTATTCCGTCATAGGGTTAGGGAGATGGTGGGATAGGGATATTTAGGGAACTTGCCACCGTGCATTTATGTGCAATTGCAAGAGTTTTAAATAAATAATAATAATAATAATAATAATCAATGCCCAAATACCCATTTTGATAAGTGATACTGATAACCAAGGAAGTAATTACTAAGTGTAGTAGGGCTGTATTTATTTGATTTATGTGATACCAGCACCGCTACTAACAGTGGGCTATTGGTTCTTTTTTAAAAGTTACTATGGTCACCGGACTTGAGATCACCCAAACTTTATTTGTTATTGCCATCTAGATATTTTTTGCACTTCCCAATAGTCACACCATTTTATTTTGAACTAATCTTGGTGTAGAAATTCGGCTTGAAATTTTCTATTCAAAAGAGATGAAAATAATTTTGAAATTTATTTCAATTGAGTGAGTAAACATCAGTTTAAAATATATAATGAATTGCAATTTAGATGGTAAAAATGTATGTATCTTTGTTTAGGCCAGAACAATCATATCGAGTCTTCAACACTTGGATGGGAGATCCAAGCAAGATGTTACTGCTTGAAGGTGTTCTATCCGTTGTCAAGCGAGATTCTCTGTTGTCTGTGGTGCAAAAGTCTGGAGATAAGCTGAAGAATGGGTTATTACAACTTGAAAAGGAGTACCCAAATCTGTTGAACTCAACACGGGGTAGAGGTACCTTTTTGGCTATCAATTGCTCTACAGGTGCTCTGCGGGATGACGTAGTCGGACGCCTGAGAACAAAAGGTATTATTCTTTGTAAACAAGAATCTTGATTAGTAGTGGACGTATTCATCAGAACTTGTAAAAAATTTGTATTCATTGTTTGAACAGTGTAATAAGTGCACATAGGAATGGATTTAGTGGATCAATTTCATATGTGATGTATTTTGAATTATCAAGTTAAAAAAGTTAATTAGGTTTTTATAAGATTTCTATACATAAAAAAATGACAGCACGGCATTAAATTCACTAAGTTTTTCTTCTCGTAAAATGCAGTCTAAAAAACTCTACACCCTTCTCTCTGAGCTCTTGATAGTCAAGTTCCCAGAGTCTTCAAAATAAACAAATACCATTTTTTGATCTGGTGAAGCTATTTTTATTCCAGAGTGATGAGAGTTATACTTTGGATTTAGTTTAAAGCGTTCATAGAAAATAGACATGCATGCAACATGCATGGTACATGAATAATGAAATATTAATTTATATTCATATTCATATATGCCACTACTAGCACATTTATTGTTTACTTTACAGTATAATACACTTATACAGTGAATATAAAACGTACATTTTTTTACAAATATACCTATAACCTTTTTAATAATAACTTTTTGAAGTTGAATAGCAATGCTTATAATTATTTACAGCAATTAAAAAGTAAGGCTACAGTAATACAAATCAAAATGACGCTACCAAATCCTCGATTAGTAATGATCTTTATCAATTTTGCAGGAATTCAGTCTGGCGGCTGTGGAGACCTATCTATCAGGTTCCGCCCAGCTCTCATCTTCCAGCCACATCATGTTGATATATTCTTAGATCGCTTCAGTCAAGTGCTCAAGGAGACAAAGTAAAACAAGATGTGTTCCATTATCATCGAGTAACTCGCCAGCACGATACAATGGCATGCCTTCATGATCACATCTTCTTGTATTCAAGTCTTCCATTCCAGTGACAATAGTCCGGACATACCATGTAATCACTAATCACATATGACTTCCATTTGCTTCGAGTATTCCACATGCCTAATACGTGAAAATATTGTAATATCTCTTTCTTTATGGACATTTTTAGTTCTTAATTTGTATTTCTAATATTTTTAATTTCTATATGTGATAAAACTGATGAAAACTGATGATCATCATATTCTATATGATGATGACAGATAAATACAATGTCTTCCAATTTCAATGTAAGTAGATGTATGAAACATGTGTCTTCCATTTACCAGCGCATTAAAAAGAAAATTAAATATAGCAAACATATAACATCTTGTAGTGCTGTATACCCTCATTTATTTTATAAAATATTGGTACATTGTAGTGTACTAGTATAACTACTGTACCAGTTTGTGTATTTCATGTAACTGAATTATGAGCTATGACATTCAGCTCACTGATTTGTATGCAGCATAATCAAAGTTGTAATAAAAATAATACATAATAATAGTAATTGAATTTATGTCTTTATTTAGCCTTACTTCTACAAAAACGTCAAGGTTTGGTAGCCGTAACCGTTGCTCAGATGAATTTTATTTGATTCGACTTCCATGAATTCTTATTGTATGCGCTTTAAACATGAAGACAAAACATCAACAGACAATAACAAAACCTGCTGAATGAATAGTGGTAGGTTTAACTTGAGAGCAGCATACAGACAATAGAATTAATGAGGATCTACCCCCATCACAGTGTGTAAAAAAGAGCACTAAACACTACACTTGCACTAGAATGCACCAAGCTTTGTGATGAGGCAACTTAAGGGGGCAGGTATGGAGATTAAGGAAAAAGCATATTTCTCGTTAGTGTTAGTGCGTACCATCCCATGGTAGAATATGTTAGTTCAGTTTGGGATCCTTATAGATTAGGTGAGATACGGGATGTGGAAAGGGTTCAAATGATTGGGGTAAGAAGGATTACAGGTAGGGTTAGAGAGGTGGAAATGGGGTGAGAATGATCAACTAATCCTTAATTAATTAATTAATAGCCTTAATTGGGGAACAATGATTTTGTATCAAGTTTCGATGTTATTAAAAAAAAAAAAAAAAATAAAGAATGAAAGGGGGGAGAGGGTGAGAATGTTTGAGAGTCCAAGTGAGGTGGCAGAAATTGGAAATACGGAGGATCGTTTATGTAATTTATCCAGGGTAATGGAGGAAGAGGGGGGATGGGAGAGCAGTATAAGTTGATTGAAAGGAATGAGTCTCGGTATAGAGGTGGGCAGGGTCATGATGGAGCGGTAGTCTTACAGGGGGCTAGAATAGACGTCAGTAAATTCTCTTTCTTGAATAGGACAAGTAGGAACTGGAATGGGCTTGGTAAATATGTTCCAATTCACGGGCCACGTTTGAAGTACTATGGACCGTGCGTAAATAAGTGGTGATCAAAGGAACTAACGTTACGTTCAAGGCCGGCTCGCTGTCAAGTTTGCCAGCCCATCAGCCGTTTCTACCAAAAAAAACCAGATAGTGCAGCGATCCATATTACACAGAAAAGTACTCATAAAATGGAACGAGTTTTCGAATCAGTGAAGTCACCATCTCCTGGCGGTAAACCAACGCAACCCTTAATGCATCTTGATAAGAGCTATATAATCTTGGCTTCCCCTTGAAGATATATAAAAATTTCTCAAGATATGAAATTAATTATCAATAGGCCTCCATATAATTCTTAATTTCATGTTTCAAATTTTTTAAATGTCAACACCCATTTTCATCATGTGAGCAGAAAAAGAAAATCTTTTGTCATGGAACTTCGGTTAAAAGTTGCAAAGAACAAGTATAGAATATTGAGCAAAACAAAGCTGGTATTTCATCTCAATATAATGCAAGTAAAGATAAAAAAGAACTGTAAAAACAAAATGCCACCCAGCTTAGTTTGATTTGAATGGCTGAAATATTTTCAAAGCTTTTGCTGAACAACTTAAATCTCCAGCAATAAGCCAGTTGATTGAATGCCTATCTGGCAGAAAAACAAATGTCTTTCAACACTTTTTTCATTTTTCCACTACACTGACACGATAAATGGGAAGTGGTAGTTCTGAGTATGTGCTAAACTTGAAACAGTATAAAATCATGTAGCACAACTGTTTATTTGTACCCATTTTTCATTACATTTTTAATTTTTCATTATCTCACTTAGAATTAAAGTGAATCTTATGGTAGATATTTGTAATGCTAAAATTAGAAATAAATAGGTAAACAAAAATTCAAATAAATATTGTACTTTTTAATCACTGTTTTAATATAGGGATTATTAGATGGGATGAAAAAAGATACAAATTACAAAAATTGAAGATTCAGGCCTATATTGCTACATACTACTAAAAGATTATTACTAGGCCTAGACAAATTACAGTAATTGGTATTCAATAAAATACTTGACACTTTACATTATGTACTTTAAACATATATCACTTCAACAAATTCATTTTTTAGCTGAAACAATACTCGAAATAAAAATAAACCAGAAAGATTATCAAGGCCTATGACACACCTCCATCGCATTATTAAAATCAATATTACTTAATCGGTTTCACTGGAAAAAAGGCGCATAGACCATTACTTGTAAATGAGCTAATTTAACTAAATATATTACTCATTAGTGCATATTTCATATAAATTATATCCCCATATAAACTATAAAGTTACTATTCACACTGA
Source organism: Brachyptera risi (assembly GCA_964007535.1). Classification (NCBI taxonomy): domain Eukaryota; kingdom Metazoa; phylum Arthropoda; class Insecta; order Plecoptera; family Taeniopterygidae; genus Brachyptera; species Brachyptera risi. The sequence goes on along the minus strand of OZ023332.1, from coordinate 26,530,762 downwards.
CGACACTGATTAGCTTACACTAGGTCATTTGTTGTCTACAACTTTGTCACGCATGCATTTGATTTTCTGTACAAAGTAGGATTCAAGCGACTCAGCACACTTGAAAAATGGCGACTCGCGAGGGTTGTAATAACGGCAGTTGTCGAATATCTTGGTCATATCACCAATGAACTCGGATAGTTTCTTGTACGAACGTTCCGTGATGCGTAGTTCGATAGTTTGTAAATCTGAAGCAGAGTAACATAAAACATGTTAGAGATGGAATACCAAATCAAAATTATAATATTAGGATTGCAATTAGGGATGACATCGATTCTCAAAATCGGGAATCGATTCTCTATGCTCCAGAATCGATTAAAAATTGATTTTGAAAAGAAAAAAATTTTAAAAAGTTTATTCTCAAAAAAGTAGTGTAATTTGGAACTTCTTTTTTCAACCTTCCCAAGGCATTCCTGTGAAAAATAGCTGCTAGAGACTTCTTTGAACTGAACTGTACCATTTGGGTATTTCCGTCAACGGTCGGCTGTCAGACGTAATCGAAGGGATAGCTTTTGTCCAGATAGTAATATCTCAACAATACAGAATAATATAGACAACGTAATGAGCACTTATTACGACGTAAAGAAGTACAGCACTAAACCGATTTTTTTTTTTTTTTTTGAAAAATCGTTTTCTTGATTTGAGAATTGTTTTACGTCAGAATCGATTATTAATCGATGTTATCCCTAATGGCAATACAGTATTTTACATTCACTTGTAGATACATTTGATATGCTTATTGCTTACCCATTGGATCCTTGATGACTTTATAATAATCAGGAGCTTCTGTAGGATCAACAGGTTCCATAAATGGCCACGCACTTTTGTGAGTCTGAAAAAAAAGTAGACTTACGTAATTTCATACAAACACTTACGTGGACATAATCCAGGCATATATTTCAATTTCTTCCATGATTCAATATTTTGGTATGACCTAATGGGTCTAGGGGAATAAAATGAAAAATAGGCCTGACCTGTTTCTTTTTGTTATAATAACTATGCTTGATTCAATGATTCTCAACTTCTTTATTACTACTACTTCTTTCAAATGATGATTACGGTATGGCCTATTGAATAAACTTGGAGCAAATAAATTGATTGTTCAAGCAATCATTAGCGGATCAACTTGTTATTGCCCTTCGTTGATATGATATTTTTAGTTGATTTGATATGATATGATGTTCTAATGATATTTTTGTATGGCTGGTCACATGAAATAGTCGATCAAGCTACATCAAAATGCATCCTGAAGAAAATACACCAAAATCATTATGCACCAACACTAGAAGACAATGTTCATGCAAACTTTAAGCATACTCTATAAAAAAAAAGTTTGGATAATCATGCAAATATTTTATTCAAATTCAAATTTATATTTTGGATTAAACCATTTTATGTGACTGCAAGTGACTGTACTTTAATTAATAATTAGCATCATTAGCAACTTTCTATTTTTCGTAAAACACGGTCTTAATTCATTAAGCCTAATATTTATTTTGAATAATCAATTGAAAAACATTTAAGTAATACCTGCAACTGTTTTATAAGCTTTCTAAGGGCATCAAAGTCTTTGGTGTTCAAGTTTTTCATATTAGCAAAGTTGATATTCGAGTTTCGCTGACAGGTAGGACATATGTATTCGTCTATGTTGTCCGCTTCGGATTGGAGGATGCCAACACAGCGTCCATGGAACCAATCCTGGCACCGATCGCAGCAGATGTAGAACCTGATTGGGCAACAACATAATATGTTATCATCAATTATCAGGCTATGAACTAGGGATGACACCGGGTAGTAAATTTAGCAACCGGGCACCCAAGTTATGAATCAGAACGATGGAAGGTAGCACTGAACGTAGTTACTAGCTACTTAATGGCCGTAGTGAATATTATTCACTACTCTGTGTCCTTCATCCGACTGAGTGACTTCAAGAGAAGTAAGCGAGCAATTAAACTCAAACAATAATTTGTTGGATTCAGCATAGCAAAATAGCAATGGAAGCTTCCTATGAAAAAATCAGAATGAAGGCATCATCAGTGAGCCGATCATTGAGTCGCCAACCAACCATTCTTCACATTCAGGAAAGGCCTATAGACAGTATAGGTTCTCTAGTGCATAATATGACATTCTGGCAGTAGCGTATCATTTAATCATTTTAAATAGAAATTTTGTAGTATGAAAAAGTGGTATGATAATAAGATATGTTTTTAATTTAAAACACCAGGTACCCGATGGCACCTTAATTTCAACTAATTACTAGGTAGATGATTAACATTTTATTGGATCTATGAATTGCATGCTAGCGCTACGGTGTGTCAAGAAAATAGAACATGAGTGACTAATGATACCGGTAACAACAAATGATTAAAGAAATAACAAACTAAGTACGAGCTCTTACCCAAAGCAATACAAACAAAAAAAGTATACTGCACAGGCAGCCTAGCGGCTAGTCTATGATTCGGGCCCTAGACAAGAACTGTCAATAGTACACCAAGCCCCTTTTAAATTTAGGCCTACATGTATAATAAATAATGATTAATTGACCATCCATTATTTCATCGAAGTAGCATCATTGGTCTATTTTGCTATATTTTGGTCTATTTTTGAAATATAATTTCAATTTTTAGTTACAAATAGAATTACGAATATTATTGTACTCTCTTTTCTCCGAACTTTATGTTGTTTCATTTCACTTTAATCAACAGTACAGTATTGTGAGAGCTTTCTTATAAGGAGCTCATTAGGGCTGTGCGAGCAGAGCTTTTTGAGTACGAGCAAGTTTCAAGCGAGATTGCCTTTTTTCGAGCGAGTTTCGAGCACTATTTTAGTTCGAGCGAGTTCGAGCACAAATTTTATGGATAATTTTATAGAAAATTTAATTTGAAAAAAAAAACATCGTAAATAAAACCATATCTTGAAATATGGCAGGAATATCAAAAAAACGATATGACCAACCCTTGAACAATACTTCAGCAACATTTTCGTGAAAAAATTGAATTGAAAAAAATTATTATTTGAGAAAAACGAAAAATAGATTTCATTGTTGACAATTTCGTAAAAAACAAATAATCATGTAGGCCTACATTGTTGGTTTTCATTTTTTTTGCATTTTTAGCATGATAGTTGTCCAAGTACAAAATGTGAAGTGGATACAATCAATATTAAAAAAGATAGTCACGAAAATCATCACTTCCCGGTTAGAATTACGACAATTTTGTATTGTGTACGAGAGAAACCGGGCGAAACTACTTGATAAGTTTGCTACTGATGAGCTACTTGATCAGCCAACTTCGCCGATGACGGCGCGCGAACTTTTTGCCATTGACGCTCAGCCGTCCCGAGTGTCTTGGCAACACGTGTGATGACGTTTCAATCTGTCCTTGAAGAGTTTGTGGAGGGGGAGGAACTGAGGAAGGGAGAGACGCGTGTGCGTGTCTGGTTGTTACTACGACTCAACAGAACTCTTACTCATTCACTCGGAGTCATTCAGTCCGGTGCAACTGACATTGTGAAATGATGCGCGTTGTAATCATTCAGCAAGTTCTATATGCAAAATCGAAGGGAGAAATGCAGAAACGAAACTTTCATAAGTTTCAGAAACTATATATTTATTATTTAATACCAATATGTTGAATGATGAAAAGATGACAAGTTTATTCTCGCTCGCTCGGAAACGTTCGAGACCCAAAAGTATTTCGAGACTCGAAATTTCGATTTGGGAAAAAAATCTTATCAAGGGAGTTTGAGTCTCGATCTTGCTCGAAAATTTCCAGTCTCGCACAGCCCTAGAGCTCATAGACGTTTACTCCTGTTTTTCATTATTTGTTCAATTCTTGTCAACTTTCAACTAGATACAAAACTTCACAACTTGGCTGCCTAGAAGAGACGCTTTTTCTTCTAATTCCACGACGGATAGCTACCCATACCAAAAAGCAGACAGATTTTCAATTAAAGATTTATTTGTTCTTACTGAGATTCGTCGTAGGGTTGCTTGCAGAGACAGAATAGCTCTTGCGTGTCCCTCGCATGGCGACACTCGGTGCAGACAAACTCGGTTAACGCCTTACTCATCTCTTCCGTGATGCCCACGCATTCCCCGTGGAACCAGTTGTTACACAAGTCACAACCAACATAGAATCTGTAAATAAAATAATGAGACTTAGTGGATGATGCATTGCATTTAGAAGAAAAAGGGTAATGCAGAACCTAGGTGAGCGATTATAGCCATAATTGTAATTTATACAGTCAACCCTCTTCCACCCAAAATTCAATAGACCTAAAAATAATAGGGCTGTGCGAGACTCGAAATTTTCGAGCGAGTTCAAGTCGAGATCGAGACTCGAACTCGCTCGAAAAGATTTTTTCCAGATCGAAATTTCGAGTCTCAAAATACTTTCGGGTCTCGAACGTTTTCGAGAGAGCAAGAATAAACTTGTCATCTTCTTATCATTCAACATATTGATATTAAATAATAAATATATAGTGTCTGAAACTTATGAAAAAGTTTTGTTTCTGCATTTCTCCCTTCGATTTTGCATACAGAAGTTGCTGAATGATAACAACGCGCATTATTTCACAATGTCAGTTACACCGGGACTGACTAACTCCGAGTGACTAAGTAAGAATTCCGTTGAGTCGCAGTTACCACCAGACACGCACACGCGTCTCTCTTCCTTCCTCAGTTCCCCCCCCTCATCAAACTCTTCAAGGACAGATTAAACGTCATCACACGTGTTGCCAAGACACTCGGGACGGCCGAGCGCCAATGGCAAAGAGGTTGCGCGTCGTCATCGGCGAAAGTAGCCGATCAAGTAGCTCATCAGTAGCGAACTTATCAAGTAGTTTCGCCTGGTTTCTCTCGTACACAATACAAAATTGTCGTAATTCTAACCGGGAAGTGATGATTTTCGTGGCTATCTTTTTTAATATTGATTGTGTCCACTTCAAATTTTGCACTTGGATAACTATCATGCTAAAACTGCAAAAAAATGAAAATAAAATAAAAACCAACAATGTACATGATTATTTAGTTTTTACGAAATTTTCAAAAGAGAAATTTATTTTTCGTTTTTCTCAAACTATAATTTTTTTCAATTCAATTTTTTCACGAAAATGTTGCTGAAGTACTGTTCAAGGGTTGGTCATATCGTTTTTTTTTATATGCTTGCTATATTTCAAGATATGATTTTATTTACTATGTTTTTTTTTTTTGAATTAAATTTTCTATAAAATTTGTGCTCGAACTCGCTCGAACTCAAAAAGCTCTGCTCGCACAGCCCTAAAAAAAAACATCTTGAATAATGAATGTTTTCATTATTGAAATATTCAACATTGAGTTTGTAGGTAAAAGCTTTGTGGAGACTAGAATTATTGTTTGAATCACAGCAAAATTTGAATTATCCGAGTTTGAATTAACGAGGATTTAATGTGATTATTTCAATTATCTTGATGAAAAAATGGGGAGAACTGGCAGAAGAGAGAGGATAGAGAACGGTGGAGGGAACTCGTAGGAAGAGAAAGAAAAGAATCAGAGGTAAAGAAGTAGAGAAGAAGAGGAAGAAGCAGAGGCAAGACTCAAAACTGGCAGGAACTGAGATATAAAAAGTCTACCCTTTAAGAATTGGTGAAAACACCCTCCTGCCCCAATCAAGTTGGTTGTCTGGGTTTGAGATATAAATATCTCATAGTTTGCAAGTCTTAGAACTTGAGTAAACCTAAACTTATTAGTGAAAATGCACAAGTTCAACTCACTTGGAATCGTCATATGGCGTTCTGCAAAGACAATAAAGCTTTTCTTTCTTCGATCTACCGCCAGGTCCCGGAGGTGATGGTAAGCTACGACTACTGCCTGGCGGTCCAAGATTTGGCCGGTGGGGTTTTTTCGGTCTCGGCCCTCTCGCTACAGGGGGGCCAGCACCCGGCAGCGAGACAGGGGCCGATTTACGTTTACCGCTGCCCGTTCGAACTTCATCTTGTTTAGTACGTTCTGCTTTGGTTCGAGCAGCAAGTTCCGCCGACAATTCTTTCTGCAAGTTCAGAATTTAAAAGATTTAATTGATGAACACAGATTATAAGCTAGGGTTGGTTATTATAGTAAACTCTCTTATTTACATGGTACAGATTTATTTTGGCTTCAGAACCTCACGAACAGCTAGGTTATTTGGGAATAAGCGTGATATTGGGAAATGAGTATGACAGATTGTGAGTTTTGATGACAAAATGCCCCCCCAAAAATATGTCTTATGTGTGGAATTTGAGCCCATGCCCAACTTGATTTCAGTTTCCTAAGCAATACCTTAGTTGATTGAACCATGGAGGGCAGGGGTATTGTAGGTTTATAAGTTATATATTCCTACATTATAAATGCATTATAAATTGTAAAATAAAAAAGTTGAAAGTTGAAAAGTACGCTTCAAGTGGGCCTACATCTAATGTTTGATTATGTTTTCCATTCAAAATCTTCAGAAACAACAAACATCTCCAATAATGAATAGCGTGTGGCCTACAACTCCAACCAAGACGGACATTAAACTAGCTATTTGGTTCATCTTATATTTTATTTATTTTAATGCTGCTTAATGACCCCACCAACAGCTAGGTTATACGGGGATACAAATGAGCAGGTGATGATGAAACTCGGAAAGTGATGAGAGGTGAAAGGATGTTTACAAAAACCCATGTCTTAGGGACTCGAATCAATGCCAGAACTGATCTCAATTTCTATAGTGATAGTTGACTGAGCCACAGGGGCAGCCCTTATATGGTTCATCTTACTAGGAAAACGCGGGATGCGCGTTGTTAGACGAGCTTAGGGGTATAGAAATCTAGAATGAAAAATAATTTGTCAACCCAATCTACATCTACAGACCTTGGATCACTCCAAACGTTCAAAAACCTTACGAGAATCAGTTATGTCACGGCCTTCCTCTTCATTCATTTCAATCGTTTTGAATTATATGGTGACACTTGTTGCTATAGATTTAATTGGTTCCCGTAATAGCCTAAATTGATGGGAAAATGCTTTATAAATGCGTTTTCTTCGTTATTTCTCATCCGATTGATGCGAAAAATCTCTCAAAATGTGCTTAATAGTTTCCTTTATATTCGGCGAAAATTTGAGAGGTCTTGAAAAATTTTGATTTTTCAAGTATTTTCCTCCGGGTTATTCTAATGGGGATTTTTGAAATTTCTAAAATTCATAAAAAAAAAAGTTACCACCCGATAATGCCACAAAACTATACAGATCTAAGTTAGATGAGGAACTATGACGAAAAAAAGTTTGAAGTTGATAGCTGTAGCCGTTTGCCCTGTGGAGAACCGACAAAAAAACATATAAAAAAAAAAAAAAAAAAAAAAAAAAAAAAACATAAAAACGAACACCAATTTTTTTCAGTATGTCAAATTGAATCCTCGCTAAAGCTCGTCTAATAATAGAAACCTCAACAAGCATAATACGTGATTCTCTAGTCTTGGTACACACAAATTAGGCGTGGACAACCTACCTGGATTTCTATTTGCAATTCTTTTTCAAGGAGTGCTCTCTTCTTAATCATATCTTTCTTGAGGAGCTCCTTGTGTCTGAATAAGAGGACCTGTAGCTTGGTCTGCACCTGCTGCCTCCGTCGCTCGTCCTGCGTTTCCCGCCACTTGCCGGTTCGCGAGCGGGACGCTGCCGGTGTCTTCTCCTCCTTTGTCTCGGCATGACTAGGCCTGAACGTGAAAGCAGGCATGCATGAGCTAACCACTTCAATACATAATTTACTATAGTTGCCCATCATAACAAAGGGTTTAATTCCTGTAAATTGTGACTTGCAAGTAATCATTCAACCTAACTGACGTATCTTCAATTTCCTTTGTATGACTATTTGTTTATTTACCAGTACTATGGTCCTAGAGAAGAGTAAATTTACGTGGTGGAATTTTATTTTAAATGAAATTACTGGTCTAAATGGTAAATACTGACACATGAATTTCACTTCTCTATATCTATATATATAAATATATATTAGGGATAACATCGATTAATCCAGAATCGATTAAGAATTGATTCTGGTGTAAAACGATTCTCAAATTAAAAAATCGATTCAGTGCTGTATTTCTTTACGTCGTAATAAGTACTCATTTCGTTGTCTATATATATTATTCTGTATTGTTGAGATATTACTATCTGGACAAAAGCTATCCCTTCGGTTACGTCTGACAGCCAACGTTGACGGAAATACCCAAATGGTACAGTACAGTTCAAAGAAGTTTCTAGCAGCTATTTTTCACGTGAACGCCTTGGGAAGGTTGAAAAAAAAAAGTTTCGAATTACACTACTTTTTTGAGAATAAACTTTTTTTTCAAATTTTTTTTTTCAAAATCGATTTTTAATCGATTCTGGAGCATAGAGAATCGATTCCCGATTTTGAGAATCGATGTTATCCCTAATATATATATATATATATATATATATATATATATATATATATATATATATATATATATATATATATATATATATATATATATATATATATATATATTCATAAATAGGAGATGGAACATACAACAGTTGGGCTAAGTGATCATTTACGAGTTATGAAAGTACAGGAACTGGGAACCCAGTTTATTTCCATTCAAGTCAAATGGAAACTCCTCACGAAAGGGCACCATCCAGATTCCAGTTGAATCGTCAAAGTTGCATCCCAAAACTAAGTCATTTCATATGAAAAATCATTCTGAAAACTTGGGTAATACAGATGCATGCTATCAAATGGTTTGCTTTGAAGTAGGTCTTTGTGTGGCTATGCGAAGATAGCACATTTTGCTGCATGCCACATCATGATAATAGTAAGCAACTCATAGATATCTTGAATCATTGCTCAAAAAGTAAAGTTCTACCCAATTCAAAATTTATCTAGATGAAAGAAGAGTTCTACATTCTAGCTTCTACTCACTTGGCTTCCTTCGGCTCCAACTTGACCACCTTCCGCCTCGGCGCTTCCTCATCTTTGTGCGCCGCTGCCGAAGCGGTAGAACTCGACGACGCTGGCCTCTTCCGAGCCGGCGCTCTCGCCACAGTGGGCGCGGGCATCGGCGTTACCGGCCCAGTCACGTCGTGCTTATCCTGCTTCATCTGCTTCTCTTGGTAACGCTGAAGCTGGAGCAGCTTCTCCTCAATTTCAGGATTCAGGTTCTCTTGTTTCAGTGCGTTTTTAATAGCTGGAAACAAGTCAACGTCAACTTTTAATAATATTAGGGGTTTTCGGGTACCCGAGATTTGGGGTCGGGTTTCTTTTCCCCACCCGACCTGATCTGATACTCATGTAACACTAAAATCGGGTTTTTCAATATCGCGTGGTTTTGGCGCCATTTACTTCATTTGTTGGCTGATCCACTGCAAACAACTACCAGAAATTGAACAGGAGTTGAGTAGAGGGCAGCATTGTGCACAAAAAATTGGGATATCTTCATTTCCAAAGCATTTTAAAAACAAAGATGGAGGCCAAAACTTGTTGATGGTGTTTTACAAGCTTGTGTTGACTTGATTTTTTTACCACGTAGACCTAGGCTACATGTATCTCGTGATGAGTGAGGAGGATATAGATGGAGATCTTTAATCAGAAGCAAATATAGATCACTTGACTAGCTCTAGGCCTATACCTTCAGTAGGCCTAGGCCTGGATCCAGTAGATAGGCCTATTCACGCTTTTGTCAACCTTTTCATTTCGAGGTTAAAATACCGTGTTTTTCCTGATACCCGACCCGAAATGAAACCCGAAACTGGAGTTTTTTCCACTACCTGAGCCGAACCCGACCTGAACCAAAAGAACACTACCCTCAAACCCCTAATTAATATACATTCGTATGTGACAAAATCAAATATAAGGGCAGTTATTCTTGAATATGTTGCTATTAGTGTCATAAAAAACTAAAAAAAACTAGGCCTAACTAATAAAAAACTTCCAAAAGCACAGATTTTACATGCCTATACAGTGAAACCTCTGTGCATCGTTCTCAGATCCATCATTTTCCTACTTCTATTATTCATTTTGTCCTGCCCTAGGACTACTCCCATTTTGACCAATGTTTTCCTGGATGGATTGTTTTTCAATGGATGGTTCATTTTTCCTTGTCCCTTGAAAAACGATGCATACAAATTTCATTGTACATAAAAGAATCAATATGGGAGCACAAAATTGGAACTGACCAACTGAATTGAGTGATGCAACATCATTATTTGACAGTTTACATTAGGGATGAAGAAAGATATTGATTTATATTGATTGATATTCAGCACTCAATCGATAATCGTTTTAAAATTTTCATCATCTTATCGATGAAAATTAATATATCGTTTTTCAAATATTTGAATACTTCCTCAATTCCGTTATAATTGATAAACTACCGGTAATTTGAATATAATTCATTCATTGCTTGTTCATCCGATGCCAATATTGAATATTCCTAATAAGGACTAGCCTACCTTTCGAATGCAGCATCAAACCAAAACAGCACTACAGTACAGTCAGTAAATATGATAAGTTCAAACCTACTCTGTTGAATGTAGTCTGGAGTGAGGACAAACTTATTTGATGCGTTGACTTGTGTCGTGTCAGTTTCAGCCGTCGACTCAAGGGCCGGTGTCGTTTGCTCGCCATTGACAAGAACTTGCGGCTGATTAACGGTTTTTGTCGGTGACATAGCCTGCACGACGACCTTGGGCGGCGGTTTCGGGGTTTCAACAATCGGTTGCGGAGTAGGCGGAGGCGGTTGGACGGGCGTGCTAGGCGCAGAAGCGACAGGCGTCGGAGTGGCGGGAGTCGCCGGTGTCGGCTGGGCAGCAGCGCCAGGAGTCACGGCCAGATAGATTTTCGTAGGACCAAGTACACCTTGCTTACCGGTGGCGGCTTGAGCTGAGGACAAATGTAACGTTGGAAATAAAAGTCCTTGAAAATTACAAAAAAACAGAGCAATTACATGAAATTATTATACATTGCATCAATTTTGAATTAGTGTAATTGCATAGGCCTAGTTAATACATTGGTGTAACTTGATTTTCAAAATTTAAACTCTTGCATCATGTGCAATAGTGAGAAGTAAGGGGCACATTTCTCTGGTAAGATGCCTGGTATGAAGGTATGGTATGCATACCTTTAAGAAGTTGTTGTTTCACTTGCTGCTGTACCAAAGCCATTTGATTGGGTGTGAAGTCAGCACCTTGCAGACCCTGCAGCACTATTCTCGGCCCTTGCGGAGTTTGTATGACTTGTGCCGTGACACATTTGATGATTGTGCCAGGAGGCTGACTGGCTTGCAAGGTCTCCTCGACAGTCAGTTCCGTCTTGGCTGGCGTGGACGTGGTTTCTCCAAGGGCGGGCGGAGAGGCAAGAAGAGGCTTTAGCGTAGATTGTGGAGTTAACGGGCTTAGCTTGGTAGGCATTTGTCGGACAGTTACTGGTAAACTTGATTGACCCACCGTCTGTTGAAATAGAAACATTTGATATATAACTGTGAGAAACCTAATATAGATTTAATAATACATGGAAACCTCTACTTACAATTTTTCAAGGGATCACGAAAAAAACATAAGACGATTGAATCCATTTAACATTGATTATATAAAACTTTTGGTAGGATAGAACAAACAATAGAAACAGGAAAACGTATATTTAAAATTTAACTGACACTACTCAAATTTAATTGAACACAACTGATTCGACACCCTTAGCACTAGGTGTTAACACAAGAGCTGGGTATTATCTTTAAATAGGTCTAGTATGCTCCAATGAAGAATAAATTGTCTGCAGTACCGTAGTTCCTTGTAGTAGAGTGGGCTGTGGAGCAATCGGTGTAACTCCCGAAACTAGAGAGTTTGACGCTGATGCGAAAGTTGTCTTCACGAGTCCCAAAGTCTTGACAGGCTGCTGTGTCGTCGTAATCGTCTTGACAAGAACATTGCCGGGTGACGCTGTCGTTAGAGTCGGCATTGCTGAAGTACGGATGAGAACTTGCTGGCCACCAATAGTAGCTAGTTGAGCTTTACCTACATAAGAAGAATAAATTGTTCATTATAGAGGCAGTATTATAGTCTGATGAATGCTATTGACTTATATTTGACTTACTTTATATTTTATATTTACTATAAAATATAGGGCTCATTCATTTTATATTAATTTATATTTATTTATAATATAGACCCTAAATACTTTATATTTTGACTTTTTTTATATTCGACTTATTGACTTATAGATACCTATGTTCAAATGCAGCATGCACATGAATTCTGCATTGGGTAATATTTTCTTCATCAATTTTGTACATTGGTAGAGTTCAAAGTATTCATTTTGGTATTCAATTTTCAAAATTTAAATTTAAATTTGGATATAAATTCAATTTTTTGGTAGGGTTCAAAGTTCAATTAAAACAGAACACAAATTACTGTAGGGCCTACTATGCCTTTATGACTGTTTTAAAATCTGTCAGTATGAATTCCTAAAAGATATGTTTTGGATGAGTAGGCCTAAAGAATACCAAGTAAATCATCATAGGACTACTGGCTTCCTACAATTATCATTCTAATTTAGAAAATGGAAGAAGTCTCATATTCGGTCATTTTTTTCTCATGAACATATGAAAAGACATAGTGAAATAATATTCAGTTTCAGCTCGACTGAACAAATCAATGCAGGCTACATGACGTACACACTCTAGGCCTACATGAAGTAATTTATTTTCACAATGCTTACTTGCAGGCATATTGAAACTTGGAAGTAACATAAAGTATAACTTCGTTAATTAAAACTCGGTTGATCAGAAATTTGACATATTTAAAATTTAAAATCAGACCCCGGCTGACGTTATAGGCATTTTAATGTTAATTAATATGGTTAATCCGAATTCCAGCTAATCCGTAACTCGGAAAAAAATTTCACTGTTTTTGGATTGGGTATCTCGAAATAGTTTGAGTGAATTCCTTGGATTGATCATTATTTTCCCCAATTTCCATACTTTTTATTTGAAGCGTAACAATAAGCCAAAGCCAGCTCAGCTGTTCGCTGCTTTGAGTATGTCATCCGAATGCGCTCCGAGCCTCTGACCTTGACCAAATACGACGAGTACAGCGCCAATGGGAGCGGGCTGTTTAACGATAGTGCGTTGTAGGCTAGCCGATTACACACGATCAGTGAAGTGGTTTCTTTCACGTGTAGCATAGCTCTCTCGTGCGCAATACAAAATTGCTTCAATTCTAACCCGAAAGTGTGATGATTTTCGTAGAAAGAAGTTTTTTGGTTTTAAATCCGTATTTTTGTAAATCGAAATCATTGTTTTGGGCTTTGGGGTCCCTTGCATTTCGGATCAAGAGAGGGTTAGGATTTGACATATGTCAAATTCAAATATCTGGGTCGAGCAGTAAAAGTGATGAAAGGTTTCACCTTTGAAATCCGTTCATGAACTTTTGAATACAACAACATTAAATTATGACTCTAGAATACCTGTAGGGGGCCTACTGGAATTTAATACGATTATGAAATATAAGTGTGGATAAGGCGCAAGCCCCAGAATGTATAACTGAAACTAGTCATTTCAAAATTGCAATATATAACATTTTAGATGCTTAGGCGTATCACTCCTTAGCTTGTAGCCCAGTAGTTATGTACCTAATAATACAAAATAAACCTGAGGTTCATTCCTAGTTGCCAAGTCCGGTTTTATAACTACTGTACTCTTATCAACCACGGATAATGAATAATAATAAATCAATTACTGGTAACAAGAATAGTGTAAGATGAATTAATAAACACAATCTCACCTGAAGCTAGTTGCTGAGCAAGATTGGTACCACTGACCATCAGCTGGCCACCCGTGGGCGTACCGATCATCTGGTTGCCGCTGACCACTATCTGCTGTCCAGTCGTCGTCGTGAACACCTGCCCACCGCTGACCACCACCGTGCCGGGCTGAGATGCAATCTTCTGGACAACAGGTGTGCCACTTGCTTGCTGCCGAACCTTTGCCAAAGAAACATGGATAGTAAAGATACAAATTGTGAAATTTGAAAATTATGAATGCTGAAATCTGACAATAATTATGAAGAAGTTGTTACCCAAATTTTAAAAAGGTATACAGTAAAACCTCTATCTATCTTTTCTCAAGGGACCAGGAAAATGAAACCATCAATCCAGGAAAATTTAACATAGATAATATGGTAGTGGGGCTAGAAAAAATGAATGCTACACCCAGGAAAACGATAGATCCGGGAACGATGCATAGAGGTTTCACTGTATAGCCTATATACACGAAGAGGGTAGGCCTATATGTAAATAAATTGTTTTCTCAGTTCCACCATTATCAAGGGCCTCAGACATGATGCAACTGGTGAGTCATACATCTTTTTAAGTAAAGAATATAAATAATTCACTGATAATGTGGAGGTAGATGGAACCATAAATTCATGAAACGATATATGTGTCTAGATTTAGGATTGTTTATAACTTTGGAGGCATGCTAGATTCAATTTTCAAAAACAGTAGGGCTACTGGTAGCCTATCTAATGTCAAGTCCGAGTACATGAATCCAGAAATCTGGCTGAAAATAATCTAGAAATTCTAAAGATTGAAAACATCACATAATCTAGAAGAGAAACTTGAAGTGATGTGATTTTCTGTTTCTAAATGGCCAATATGGTACAATTTTTTTCAACTTCGAATTCTGTGGATAGTCATGAAATACCAAGATTCAATGGTTTACAACCTCAAAATTTACACTGTAACATAGGGGTGTGCAAGTTTGAGAATTTAGGTTCGAGTCGAGTTTGAGTAAAAAATCGCGAGTTTTTTAATTTTTTTTAATACTGTAGTAGACTTTGGGCCCTATTAAATATCGAGTTCACAATGAAAGAACTATCAACAAAACGAGGTATCTCACTGCTCAAGTAGAGTATGCCAAATTAAGTGAAACCCATGCTCAAACAATTACCCACCGGGTAATCAGTGTTTTTTTTCTGGTCTTCACTTTCCTGTGTAATATGTTTTTGGTCCAGTTTATAAGCGTAGGTGCGCATGACTCACGCACACTCGTCTCTCCGCCCCCCTCACCCACGCAACCATCACTACAGCATGCGTCCTTGACTTGACAGTCACTTTACAAGTGGTCTTTGTGAGATACAGACACAATGCTCATAGCAACCAAGCAATGCTGTCTCTAGATGCTAGTGTGGCATTTAATAATTCAGCATTTGTACTAATTATAATTTGACCAGATCAAATTAACAAAATGAAAATATCAGTGGGAGTTACTAAGTGATATTGTGATAACCTAGCTATAGAATTATTGATTTTCAAGTGGAAATGACACATTAAGTTGAACTTATGTCTAAATGCCCCGTTCTCTTGTCAGTAAATAACTAAATATGTAGGCCCAGTGAGCCATGCTTTTTTTTTTATTGGGCTTTAACGACGCACTGTAATGATGACTTGGATCTATTGGCGTCGGATGAATGATTAATGAGATGATGGGATGAAGGTTTTATGGGTAATGGGAAGGATAGTGGGAAGGAAGCGGTCGTGGCCTATATTGTGGAAACCATCCCGGTATTAGCCTAGACTACAGAGGGAAACCACGAAAAACCCCTGTTAAGATGGACGGTGGCGGGGATCGAACCGGGTCCGATATGTCCCTTCACCTCCCGGGTCACACGAAGCAAGCGCGCTAATCACTCAGCTACTGTGCCGGTAAAGCCATGCTATTGATGTGTGGTTATATAAACAATGATTATGCCAATCTGTTCAAGAGTGGTGTTAGGTCAACATTAATGGGTTTTTAGGGGTTCTCACTATATGGTTTTATGTAAGGTAAGATTTGTGTAGAATGGACATTGAAACTGTAGTTTAAAGGTTCAAACCTTTTTCTATCTAACCAGGTAGCCATTACGTAATATAACCATGAAACAAATCGGCGCAGCTAACCACTTAGGCCTATTTACCGCTTTGTTTATTAAATTTTTCATTTTGGTCAAGACCCGGACAAGGCTCGAGACTCGTGAAACTTATTCGGACTTAACTTGAGAACTAAAAAATCACGTGAATCCAAAACTAAAAAAAAAAATGTGCCAATACATGAGCATAATACCATAATTATCAACGGAAATATAACACTTTGAATCCCTGAATCCAAACAATGAGAAGACATCCTAATCAGGAGCACAAATCCCCATTTGTGGGAACCGATACACACAAAAAAATTTGTTTTCCACGATCTTTCATTAGGAATAATCTGAACAGGTTTTACCATTAACGTCGGCTGAATTTTGCTTGGGCTTTGCGGAACGGCAATGGCTTTCAGAGGAGACGCGCCTGCAGCTGACGCTATCGCAACCTGCCGTAGTGCCGTGCCGGCCTTACTCGACTGGGGAGTCGTCGTTGCGCTGGTTGTAGTCGCATTCGCTCGAATTATAGGCGTTTTATTTATCACCCGGGTCAATTGGGGGGTTGCAGGCGGGCTTGGTACCGCTGTAGTGTTCAGCACGTGAAGCTTACCATCAGGCATTTGTACCAACTGTTGACCTGTGAAGCAATATTCAAATGTTCATTGGTCAAGCACATAACACAATTTGCCTAGTCAGAAAGTAAAGCATCAACAGGTAGAAGTGGAACAGAAAAAATATATAAATTTGATGCCTCAAAATGAGATATAATTAGGTCTAGGCCTTCAGCAAATCCTTTTTAATACGAAATTCAATAGACACAACACTACCCAATTATGAATTATGTAGGTTTGAATTAAGAAATATTCAACAGGGTCAAAACACTGTAGGGACCAAACCTATTGCTTGAATTACAGCAAAATTTTCATGATCAGTTTGAACTAATGAGGGTTCACCATACCCAATTACTTGAACTTGAGCCAAACTTGTTTCTACAGTGGTAGTGAAATAAGAATTTCAAACGACTGGGGCGTCTCTTTTACTGAGTCCATCGTACAATACCGACGATTGGGATTTTCGCAAATGGACTTCTTAAAAAGATTCGAGTGTAGAGTACTGGTCGTATTCAGAGAGCACCAGGACATGGTGCATTGTAGCACTGGGAAACATTTGTATAAATATGGCTGTAAACTTTATCTATACTACCACGTGAGAATTTGCGCCACACACAGTTATAATTTATATATCAATACAGTGCAATTTAATTTAATCAAGAGTAAAAATGAAAAATGCTACAAAAACAATATATTTTGTGATGACAGGCAAACAGGATACAAACACTGATTCATTCATTTCTTGATAAAACTATCAATTTTGACTATTTTGACAAACACTTTTGCACACACAATCGAGACCCCTCTACTTGTTTCGATTTCGTGTGGTGCACAGTGATCATATCAGATTAATGGATTTACAAATAATTCCAAATCACGTATGTAGGCCTACATATGAAACAAAGATTTAAATCAACTTTCTATTTCCGTATGGTAAAGGTTTCAACAATCTACTGAGGTTACTACTTACTAATAAATAATTTCATTTAAACAAACGAAAATGAAGAGCTCTGTGACATTATATTTTACCTGGCATCAGGCCGCGGACTTGAATCTTTCCGTCTGGTCCTTTCAGGATCTGCACCCTCTGTTGCTGCGCTTGTAGCGTTGTTTGTTGCGGCGAAGGCTGCTGTATCTTGATGAGAGATTGGCCTTGTTGCGGCGTCTTCGGCAGAATGCTCGTCGGACCAGGATTCGCCACCACTCGCGTCGTACCGTCTGCCCCCTTCGTCATGAAGATGCGTCGCGTGCCCAGGAAGGTCTTTCCGGGCTGTGCTGGGTTTGTGAGGAGTGAGGTTAAGGTGCTCTTGCCGCCAGTCAGCTGAGTACTGTGCGAAGGAGGGATACCTACTTTCGTCACCAACTTGATCGTACCATCGGCTGTCGTAACTGCAAAAGTACAATTAATAGTGTTCAATAGTTTTCTTAATTTCTTTCATTGGAAATCTATAGAACATGCATGCACGAGACATATCATCCATTATAATGATACATAAGCCATAACTAATATTTGTCTATATTACTATTGATTAAAGTTCAAATATATCTTGAAATACTACTAATGACAATAAAAAATATATAAATCAACTTCCAAACTGTATTTTCCTCACTCAATACTTATTAGATCATCAGAACGTTTCTTACCTTGTTGGGTTGTTGGTACCACTTTAAGCAACTGTCCCCCTGGACCCTTGACTTCCAAAGCTCTCTTCTGTTGGTGGGCTGCTCTTTGCATTCGCAGCTGCTGTTCCATCTTCTCCTTAATTTCCTCGGGAGTAGCTTTACCGCTGACTGTCTCAACCTTGCCCGCAATAGCCCCTACTTCAGTCTTCACAGCTGTAACACTCGCTCGGCTTCTTGTGGTAACGATTTGTGCATTTGCTTTCTCCAACCTGCACATGATAAAAATGACAATTCTGATTATATTCATCACTAAAGAAAATATCTTACTGGTCACTAGTAAAACTGCTCATTTCAAAAAAACAAAAAGTTAGTTGCATTAGTTTAGCAATTATCAGCCAAAATTGATGACATTAAATGTAATGGTTATTATGGCAATACCATTTTGCTGAGCATTTAAACATCTTTCAAATGAAGTCATGTAGATGTTCCTACGACAATAAGGGACGAAAATATGTCATTTCCCGCTGATGCACCCAGACTTAAGTATGAGTGAAAGAGCAAACTTTGATCTACTGTATCTCATGAACCGTTTGGTGAAAGGCGCTAAATTTTGGCAAACACATTTCACTCATCATTCTTCACCTGGATGCAAAATGTCAGTGAAGTCGGAGTCGATAAAGTTTCTTTTTGGCCTTGGCTGTGTTGATCAGACATGGAATGACTCAAAAAAAGAAATGTTATTGGCAATTTGATAACAAAATGCTACCGATATTGCATTTAACTTACCTATCGCCATACTGTTTAATCTCCCATAGTTCCAACTTATCTTCTTCAACCCACTCCTCAGCAACTTGAGGTTCAGTGCTTTGTGGGGCCTCTTCTCGTTTTCGTTTCCGGAGCCCACTGCGGATTGATGTCACTTCTGTAAATAACCATTATATTAGTAAAGAGTAATTAGTTCTATAGTGGTCCAACGCTTATGGATGGGAAAAAATAAGAGCAGTCACTCTCATTTTATATCTCTATTTTGCCCTTTTAAACCATACAATGACCATAGATATATCTTACCAAGAAACGTTACTCAACGGTAAGAAGGCGTACATATTTGGGACTCGGTCGCAGGAGTAACATATCTCGGTAAGGTAATATATGACGAATAATAGGCAAGTGATGAATAAAAACGTAGGCCTACCCATTAATCTAACTGCAAATTTGAAAATACATAATTGCATAGGGCCCAGCCAAGTCTTCCTGGTAAAATTCAAAATATACTGGTTTAGTACTACACTTCAACTAATTGAATAGACAAGATATGAGGAAAGTAAATATTGCAATAAAGAAACAGCCCAACACTTGCTAATTCATCAAGTGAATTCAAACATAAGTAGGCCTATCTATCAATAAAACAATCTAAAACAATACGTACCACGCACTGTCTTTGGCAATTCAAGTGGTATGACAACCTTTCTTCTCCAATACTGGGTGCGATCCATGAACTGGCCCACATGCCTGTGTTTTAATATCTCCAGAGACATAATTTCAGTGTCAGTAGTGATCTGATGTTTGCCATCATTGGAAGGTGGTTTCACTTGCATGTCATCCCATCGTAGGCAAGCCCAGAATATTCGGAGTTGGAGAGCAGCGGCGGCAAGGGATCGCAAGTTCACCGTCCGGTACAGCCAGCAAGTTTTGAAGAGAGGACGTGAACAGGGATAAGGCCATATTTGAGGATTAGGTTTGGCTAAATGATGGTACCCTTGAACCGATAAGCGACCACCAAGGCGAGCCAACTTCCGCACTTCGTGTTGAGGTAATATCAACATGTTTCGTTTCTTGCTGCGGGTTTGAAAAGTCGAACAAAGAGGATATTTTACAGGAGTGCGCTTTTTACGTCGATCGGCCACAGTGGCCGACACCTTCTTTAGATAGAGGCGTCCCTTGGTTCCCTTCGTTGAGTACACTCTTTGCACTACATCACCAGATTCCGTTTTTATCTCGGTTGTCGACACGTTAGTGGCGGACGCTTTTACGTCCCCGCTTGCTTCTTTTTTGAGAGAAAATGAAGACATGCCAGTTGAACAGCGACTTTTCGAAGTAAGCAATGAATTCAAAAGCTTACCACTACAACAAAATAATAACACATCATTAAAAATTGGAGAGCTGAATGAGACTCCACATTTTAAAAACCACTAATTTTGGGCAGAATTCATAGATTTTCATAAAAATACGCTATTACAGTATAAAACTTTGAACACACCAAACAATGAAATGAACAGATGATGACAAAAAAACGTACCTAGGAATGTTTTCAGCGGCTAGCACTGTGTTTTTTTCTGCACTATGCTTGGTAGCAAAGGACTCAGTTGTTTTAACATTTGTCACAGCACCGTCTACGATACGGACAGTTTGGTGCGTGGTCGTTGTAGTGGTAGTTGTCAGTGTCACCTCCACCTTATTCTTGACGGGACTGTCAACAGTGACAATTTCTTCTTCAGAGGCGACAGCAGGCGTTTCCGTCGCTACATCTACTTCAGTACTTGAGTCGGGAGTCGTGGATACCTCGACTTCTTCATCGCAAGCCGGGGTCGACGTGGACACCTCCACTTCATTCACAACAGACATATCAACATCCTCCGACTCTGGATCAGGATCTGTCATTTTCTGATCTTCGATTTGTTCGGTTTTAACTACGTTTTCTTCTTTTACGGGCAAGTCCGTGCAAGTCTCCACTGGCATTGGTTCACCGACCTTGCCAAAAGGAATAGCAACATTGGCATTGGCTTCATCTTGACATATCGTTGCAGAACTGGCAGCAACGGCCGATTCCAAATCCCTCCGGATTGCATCCATACTATCGCACGTAGGTTCTTGTACAGAAACAAGCTCTTTCACATGTACCTTGAATGGTTTAGCTGGTGTAGGCATAATAATGTTATTGTTAGTTGGTTGATTGGCTTGTTTCAGAAGAGAGAGCAGTTCTTTGCGTACACGGAACTTTTGCTGGCAAAGTGGAGAGTAGCAAGGTGGTGCAATTGTGGTAACACCAAGTTGTCTCTTGTTAAGCACATTACAGTGGGGCGAATAACACGTCAGGCCTTTGCCCTGTTGGACTAATTTACCATACTGCTGTTGAATTAATGATACACGCCTGTTTAGTGTATTTGCAGCTTCTCTGCCAATACTGGTTCTGTTAGGCTTCACAGGAGTGAATTTATTCAATTTTCCAGGAAACAATGAAGGCAATATATCGCTTTCACTCTCAACATCACTTTCTTCGTTTTCTATATCGACATCCAAATCCGGTGATTTCCTGTCACTTTTTTCTAATTTTACCGTTTCTTTTCCAGCACTGATCTGTAAAAGTTTTCTCTCTTCCATCAGTTTCAGGTGAGTTCTTCTTGGAAGGAAATCATCTAGTTTAGACTTTTTTGCTATTTTTGGATAGTGTAATCTACCTGGAGAAGTTAATGCCTTTGTGATATTGATTTCTTCAAATTTGTCTATTGGACCAAACACTTTGAGATTTTTGAAAATGGCTTCTTTGGTGTCTTCTGTCGAGTCTGGTTTAACGTCCAACGAACCGTTCAAGTTGTTTTCCTCTTTATCAGATTCACGTGGAACAATCCCGTCCTTAGTCACAACCTGCGCTGCCTCAAGTTCAAGTTTTACATTTTCGGCTTCATCTTCAACACTTTTTTTAAGAAGATACTTGTATGTGCTTGGGTCAACAGCCAAGATCTTTTTGCCTTTGGCATCTTCAACTTGGACCATAAACTTTTGTGGGCCAGCTCGCAAACCTACAGTACGGCAGTCCAGTATTTTAAACTTCCGAGTACTCGATAGCCAGAGCCAACCCCACTGTCCATGAACTCGATATTCCTCACCTTTCTGCTTCCATACTTGATGCTTCAAGCCAAGCGTGTACTTGACAAAGTTATAGGTTAATCTATTTCTATCCTCCTCGTCTTCTTTGTCTTTTTTGTCCTTCTTATCAATGCGTTTTCTATCCTCACGCTCCAATGCTGTAAGCCTCTGTAACTTAACATGGCCCAATGCTTCATGCCAAACATTGGCAAAGATAACTGGCTTTATGCACGCTTGGAGAACGATAAGCGCTCGAGCAAACTCTCGAGGATTAACACAGGAACTGACAGCCGTAATCCACGGCTTCCTTAATAATGGCCAGTTTGGATGCATGAACGATGATTGAATATTGGTTTCTAATTGTAACATAGTTTGCCGCAAAGTGCTCACCAACAATGCCCTAGTCCCATGAAGAGTTCCGATCCATTTGAACTCGGAAGCTTGAGTAAGAGAAAACTTGTGGGAAAGATGTCGTTTTTTATCTCTCTCTTCGTTTCGTTGTGGTTTGTTCAGAGCTGCAATATTTACACTGAACTGATTTGAGTAGGATTTAAAACCATTTTCCATGCCAAGTTTGAACAAGTATGTGCCAGTAGCAATCTGTTGAGCTTTGAGTCGAGTAAGGCGAGTTCCTTCTGTACTCGTGTCTTTATCGCTGTCTTTTTCTTTACGCTCAAGGTGTAACTTTTCTGAATCACTTTTCGACAAAATGGCTGTACTACGCCGCTTCAGGTCATCAATGTTGAAAGTTCTAGGAGTTAACGAACCCGTCTTTGACCTGGTAACAATAGACACTTTTTTACGGGCATCTTTTCCGTCTACCACATCACCATCATCAACGTCAACTTCTTCTTCGTCATTGATTGTGGTCGACATCTTTACTGTGGATGTTGTCGTGGTTGTCACTTCAGTCACATGCTCACTTTCACCAGATGATAATGACTTCGTTTTCTCCACCGTCGTAGTGCTCGAAGTTTCTGTAGATTCCTGAGGAAGAAAAATTGCATGTTGAGCAGGAAGTTACAAAACCATCCACGTAGAAAAATGATCCATCCAGGAACATTGGACAAATTGGTTTTAAGGGAGTAGGGTGGGAGAAAATGAATGATGGAAGTGGGAAAACAATGGATCTGGGAACAATGCTTACAGAATTTATTCATTTTCATTTTGTCCAAGTGGATTAACAATATGAAACAGGACATTAAAAAGTAAATCATATGGACACTGTTCAGTGTTCAGTGTATTTCACTGTACAGGTATGGTACCAGTACTAGAGAATATTTTCTATAGGCTACAGATGGCAAGCAAAGTCATTAGTTGTTCATTAGCGGACCCCCCAACTTCTAGATCAATAACTGAAGAAAGGATTTCTGGATAAATAGAAGTTACAATAAAAGTACGCATTTCAATGAAAATAAGAAATGATTACGAAAAATGAGGTGAGATTGTCAATGTTAGTTAATCAACAGGTAAGTTTGTCATCACTTGTCAAGCACATTGGCACCCATGTTTTTTTTAGTCTTCTACAATTATTTTGTGACACAGGAAAAGGGGAAAAGGGGAAAAGAGCTCTCTCTATCACTCTCTAAAGAAGAGAGAGAGAAGTGAGACACCACTTCCACCTCAAGCCTCAAAAAACAACTGGTTGTCAGTGTTAAAGAATGGGATAAACAAGTATCCAGAGTATTTTTAACAAACTATTTGATAAGACTATATTTATGTTAGCAGGATCAGGTTCCACTTGATTAGTAACACCTTTTCACTGAAAGCTTGCAAAGCAAGATGATGGTGTTGAAGTGTAAATTGACATAAAACAGATATGCTGTGTGTCAACAAAAACTAGAAACTCATATGATCAGAACTCTTACTGCTAATGTTGGGGAAGTGTCAACTGATAAATTTATCAGTGTATTAGTTCCCAGTTAGCTACTGTATTTTCTTTCATAATAATACCTAATAATAATGATATACTGTAGATGTTTTAAAAAGAGAGAAATGAAATGAAGAATAATCTGTCTATTTTGTCTATGATCTTAATTGAATAAACATAGGATGATTAAATAATTCAGTGTGCACATGCAGCATAGTACGCCCAATTATGGGAGATAAGCCCATGGTGACATTTGAACTCTAAATTACAGCAAAAACTCTCCACTTATATTCAGGACAATACAGTAAATAGATTTTGAGTTGAAGACCTCTATAAAATTAAGTACAGGTGCCACAAGTAGCCTACTGGTACTCTATGAATATGGTGCTGACTTACAATTGTCACTGGTGAAGCCAATTCAGCTAATAGTTTAGCTTTGCGTTCTTCCTCCTGCACCTCTTCTTCATGAATGATCCTGCGAACCTCTTCTGCTGCTTGCCGTTCTTTCTCCTTTCTTTCTTCCTCTTCTTTGATTCGAAGCTCATGCCTCTCCTTTTGAAGCCTTAATATATTTGCTAGAAAAATCAAAGACAAAAAAGCATCAGTGAGACAGAATTGAAGTAATTTAGTGAAATTCATGTGATGATGTAAATTATTTGCTGGAAATCAAAGAACGATGCAATGCAAAAAAAGTTTAAAAAAAAATTTGAATCAATATAGGCCTACCCCTTACAAAGTGTGAGCAAGTTTCCTTGTAATAAATTTGACATTTAATTTTGATTTTTTTTTTTGGTTCGGTTTTTTTGGCTGGGCAACAAGCCTTATCTGATCTAGTAATACTAGTAGAGTAGATAGTAGGTAGGCCTACTTTTATTCACAAGAGATGAGGTTTCTGATTAACCGACTCTCTTATTCCATGCCGCTAGCACACGGGAGGTTTGCATCACCATTTCTCGTGAATATAACTACAGTAAACCCTCGTTAATCCGAAATGGAAGGGACCCCAGTAAAATGATTAATAGGAAGATTTATAAAAATTCGGATTAACCAAAAAAACTCTTGTTTCACGAAAATCATCACACTTCTCGCTGAGAATTCAGTCAATTTCGTATTGCGCACGAGAGGAGGCTATGCGACCGGCCGATATATGGAAACCGTTGCTAGGGCCTCAATCATGTCATGAATAGTATTTACTCCGCTGCTAACTTGGCTATCCCGAGTCGATGGCGTGACGAACGAACGTCCCGAAACGAGCATATTATGTTGTGTTCGTCCAAGTCAAGGTCAGACCACTTGGTCGATTGACACACACAAAGCTCAACATTTGTCTGCCTATTCTGAGGCGTCAAATAAAAAGCATGGGATTGGGAAAATAATAATTAATTCAAGGAACTGACTCGAACGATTTCAAATTATCCAAACCGAAAACAGTGTTGAACCAATCAAAGAGTCAAAATATTAATTCTAATTACAGTAGGCCTATAGCTGGAATTCGGATTACCCATATTAATCATCATTGAAATACCTATATCTTCAGCCGGGGACGAAATTCAAGTTCGAAATATGTCAAATTTAAAGTACATTACATCTCTAGCAATTGCTTCTACAGAGTAATGGAGATGATTATTCAACAATTTTTAGTGAAAACTACGATTTATTACGTCTCTCCCTGATTTAATTACGAATCTTCAAAGTTTCACGAAATTGCCCCGGGCATTCGAGATTGATGACGTAGATCCCACGCATCGTCTGTCAGTTTTAACATCCTTGCCTTCATTTTTTCATGAACGGCCAAAAGCACTCAACTAGATCTGCTCTACACGGCTCAACTTTGAAGTTGATAAAAACTATCCAATACCATCACAATCTGTAAACATTCCTCTACAAACTAGTATATTTAAAATTAAAATATTGAAGCGTTTTAAATGATTACGAGCAATATTATTCGAGGCTTACATTTTGACAAAAATGCGAAGAAATTTAGCGATCTTTCAACTTCTATAGCATCTCACACACATACAAATTAAAAGAAATTTGTATTCAGTAATGACGACCGGCATGGAGGAAATTTTGAAAAATATACTTTTATTATAGGGACGTAAGATAGTTGTCTTATAATGCTTAATATGAAGCAATGTATTTCAATAGTTTTCGTTATCTGCTATAGCTTCTTGAGCGGTTGCTATACGTTGGGGCCCTACTCGACCCGTTCTAGGAAGAAAAGATGAGAATTGACCGCGTAACAAAATTTACAGAGCTGTATGTAACTGAGAACTATGTAAAAAGTATTGAATATTTTGCCATGCTGTATTTGTTTCAATTTTCTGCATGCCACAGTCGTCATTACTGAATAAAAATTTATTTCAATTTGTATGTGTGTGAGATGCTATAGAAGTTGAAAGATCGCTAAATTTCTTAGCATTTTTGTCAAAATGTCAGCCTTGAATAATATTGCTCGAAATCATTTAAAACACTTCAATGTTTTAATTTTAAATATATACTATTTTGTAGAGGAAGGTTTACAGATTGTGATGGTATTGAATAGTTTTCATTAACTTTGATGGTGAGCCGTGTAGAGCAGATCTAGTTTAGTGCTTTTGGCCGTTCATGAAAAAATGACGGCAAGGAAGTTGAAACTGACAGACGATGCGTGGGATCTACGTCATAGATCCCGAATCTCCCAATCTCGAAATCTCGAATGCCCGGGGCAATTTCGTGAAATGTTAAACTTTAAAAATTCGTAACTAAATCAGGGAGAGACGTAATAAATCGTAGTTTTCACTAAAAATCGTTGAATAATTATCTCCATTACTCTGTAGAAGCAATTGTCAGAGGTGTAATGTACTTTAAGATTAACCGAGTTTGGTTTCCTAACGAAGGTTCACTGTAGGCCTATACTTCAAGACGAATAATTGTAATATTGTTCTTTTCCTATTGACACATAGACCTTATGCCTAATTGCATTGAGTAGGAAAATAGCCCGTCCACCTTGGCTATTCTCTTATTCACTTCTAGCTCTACTTTTGCCGTATTACTGACAATACTTCTCAAGTATGAGAACTCTTCTACTTATTCCAGTTCTTGACCTTGTAGCTGTACTTTTTCTTCAATCTTTCTATTCTCTCTGCTCATCACCATTGTTTTGCTCTTTTCCACGCTAATTCTCATCCCAAACTCCTCTGTCATTTCTTCCCATCTTTCTACTTCTCTTGCACCTCGTCTCTACTGTCTCCCCATAGCAAGATATAGTAGAATACAGTAACATACAAAATTAAGGGGTTCTAGTAAAGTACAAGTTTGAAGTGTTTAGACAGCAGCACATGGCAAAATACCTTTTGCTACAGGCCTCTGATATAGTTTGATGTGGACAAAACAGGTTCAACTTTGATATGCCAGCTCACTTCTAAGGCAGAATCACAGAAAGTCTAAGCCATGAAAGGTATGACTTGCATATTAACTTACAAGTCAATTTCCAACATTTTATAAATATGATTGTAAAATAAATATGTATATGTAGATACTGTAGACATAACATAACATATATGTGTACAACTGGGCTAATCAATACCTAATTTGACTTACCATTCTCAGTATCTAAGTAAGATTTCTTGTTGCCTTTGCTTTGGGCGGTTAATTTCTCAGTAAGCCCCATCTGTCGGAGTATTTCTTCTTTAAAATCGCTGATCTCGCGTGCAAGTGCCACCTCCATGTTTGATTGGTCTAAGCTTGCAAGAAGCTCCTCTAGCTGTGTGGGAGAACTATAGTACCAAATTTCTCCATCCTCACTCTCTCTGTAAGTAATATAGATCATTAACACATTGATATTTTTGCAAAGTACCAAGACAGTAGACCTACAGTAGTTAGTGCAATTATGTAGGAGTACAGTAGGCCTACTTGGAGCCAGTTGATAATCAGTTAATACAGGTATAACCACTAACCAGCTCTTGGAAAATTGTTTCTTTCATTCTTTATTCTACAGGGTAACCATTTAGATGTTGACATTCATTTAGGTATGAAAATTGTTTCTTCCTTTTGGTTAGGCCCACTTTTTGCCGTAGGTCTTCCAATATGCATTGTTTATTCATTATTCAACATGAATATGCTAGGTTACATGCAGGTAGGAATGAGCAGGAGATGTTTAAATGGTGAAGTAATGGAAGGTGAAAGAACTTTTACAAAAACTCATGCCTCATGTGGGATTCGAACTCATGCTAGCTTCACATCATTTGAAGTTTCATCTTCGGTAAATGACTGCATTCTTTCTCATTTGAGCCATGGGAGGTAACAGCATCTTCAATAGAATTAAATCTAGGCTCGCTAGAAATATTCCAACACAAGCACCAACTACAACTTTTGGGATGTGTGTAAACGAGGCCAAACTTTTGTCACACATAATTCATGGTACTGTAACTGTAATACTAGTTTGGGGCTACAAGATGAAAAATTGAAATATTTATGCACCACCTGTAAGCCCCAGCAATCAATACGCCCCAGGAATGGTAGGAATGGTGGAATGGTATACCTACGGCTAATTTGTAAGATTCTATTTCCTCAAATATGTAGCACTAATTTACATAACACACTTACACAAATATCCTCCTAGCAAGAAACCAGTATTTGCGACCATGTCTGTCAAAACCTAGATGCTCTTGTCTACACAGCAACCCTGACTTTTCAACATCTGGGATGCAATCCACTACACCGGACACCTTGTGTGCTTTGCAAACACTGCACTGCCAATCTTCGTGAGGTATATCCTGCATTGGTGGCTCAATACATTCTAAATGGAAGACTGCAGAACAAGTCTCACAGCAGAGCAAGTCTCCCAAACGATAGCATATCCGACAATGGTCGTCATAGTGGATATTTCCTGAAAAGAACCAAATGACCAATTGTAAAATGAAATACATGTAGGACCCATATAGGTTACCTACATTATCATATATTTATTTGTCACAAATTTAAAATGATGCACTCTAATGATGACTTGAAAGATCTGAATATAAGATGATCCTACTCTGTCATTTTTGGCTCCTTAGTCTTAATTGGGGAACAATGATTTTGAGCCAAGTTTTCGATGTTGATGGTAAAAAAGTATTTGGTTTCATGACAAAGAGGATCACAGAAAACCCATGTCAGGATAATTGAAGTCGAACTACTGTCTGCTGAATGATGGACCAGTGCGCTAGCAACTGTGATAGTAAATAAAAGGACATTTACAAAAACGCATGCCTTATGCAGGACTTGAACTTATGGAGTTCTTATGCAGAACTGCAGTGCCTCAGTTGACTTGAGCCATGGAGGGTGGCCCTGGTATATAAATATATCCTACATAACCCTAACTAAAATCTAGGGATAATATTAATTGCCATGCAGATTATTTGAAACATTTTCACGAACCTTCATGCAACAAGTCTTCTCGCACAGGATTTGTCACCAAAAACTGATCAGTCAAGAACTGAAGCACTTTCAATCTGTTTCCTATGTTGGTAAATGGATATTCACAGCTGCTTAATATACTGAGTACATTTGTGTCAAATAGCCTGTCGCTCTCTACAAATGACCGGAGAATTTCGGGCCAAGTCATCGCATCCACAAAATAAAGCATGATATTAATACTGTCCTTTTGGTCCAAAGGTCCAAAGTGTGTCTGCTGGGAATCTTCTTCCCGTAATACAGCTTTTAAAAGCATAATGTGTATCTCTGCCAGAAGCATACTTTGTTCTTCACACATCAAAGAAGAACAAAAATCTTCAAATCTAAAAGGTGATAATCGCACAAGAGTTCTAAAGTGGCGCAATACTTCATAAACACCTAATGCCTGCATTGTTAATTCTTTGGGAACAAGAAGGTCATCAGAAGACTTGGGCAACTCCAAGGGAGGAATTTCAACATTTTGAAGCCATAGGGGTTCTGGGCTGACAGCTCTCGTTCTCTTATTAGGAGTCCCACTTTGAGTACTATAACTCGAGATGGATAGTTCGCTATCACTGGACGCGCCACCTTCCAGACTTCCCTCTAATTCACTATCACTCTGAATGACTGCATCCTCTTCCATGTCACTTTTATCACTGGATTCTTCTCCGAAATCAGAACCATAATGGTATTCTGAATTCTTTTCATCAGCCACATCAGGATTGTATACTCTTCTTTGATATGCATACCCTCCACCCCCCTTCCCTCTTCTATTTTTGAATCTGCCACCAGCCCCTCCTCTACTTCTTGTACTTCTTCTGCTGCTTTCACTGCCCACTGGGGATGAAGCTCTGGATGCAGTTGGTGTACTGGATTGAGAATTGGGTGTTTCAGAACCTCTACTCTCACGATTTAACAGGTATTTGGGCTTTTTCAATAGATGATATTGAAACTTCTGAGGCCTCTCCATTACCGCGGACTTTGGCGGCCTCCCACGTCTCTTTCCACCTCTTGCTGACATTTTGAATTAGTAGATGTCAATCACTTGATAACTATTTAACACGTGGTTTATGAAAACACACTTTTGTATACAAATACAAATGACACAAGTTCAGAGAAACGGAACCCATGTTTGTAGCCAGAGCTTTGCGCCATTATTCCGTTAAGTCACGTGACCAAGCGCTTAATGCACATTTTCAATTACAGGATTTTGTATAAAAATGTTCAAACAAGTATCCCGCCAGGTCAAACTCCAATTCACACAGTAGTTGCAACAATAAACCATAAATAACTCCACAAGAATCACATTATTACCTCACTGACGCGAAATATTACGAGAAACTATAGGCTTCATGCCGATATACAAGCTCGCCTGTGGTTGGTCGAACAGAAAGCCGCCATGATTATTTTTCTTCAATAAACCTGGTTATATGGTCTTCTACGAACAATATCCGACGCAAAATATAATTTTAACACCAATATATTACACCTGTTAAATTGTTGTCAACATATTAATAAGAAATGAAATGCAAACTCGTAAGCTTCACACTTAATAAGTTTTCTCGATATCCAATCAGCCACCTTGTAACGGAATTACGTCAACGTTTTCTGACACATCAACTCAGGTAGCAGCACCAGCATCAGCCTGGCATCAATAATCCATTTTATTAAATAATGATATTTTACGCCAAATTGCCAGATTTATAATGCAGTGCTCACTATCAAGGTATCCCGGTCAATTTAATTCGATAAACAATTTACGAGGAACTTGAATAAACATAATTATTCGAACTTGCACTCGATTTGAACGCAACCATCTTTCGATGCCATTCTCTGACGGTGCCGCTGTCTCAGTTAACAGAGTAGTTTAATAAACTTCGATTTATTGTCCATAGAGTGCATGACGATTTCAGATGCAAAATAAGACAGCTGTTTCATGTACAGCTCGTCCTCGAGCTAGTTTACACGTTTCTCATCCTCTTTGCACTTGCCACTTGCCAGTTCCATTCATCAAAGTGAGTGGTTTGGTTAGGATGTTCGACGAATAAACGATTACGAATATACGAACTGTTGCACGAAAATCATAATTGTGTTATTGTTAATTTGGAGCAAACCTTTTTCGTTCACAATGTACACTCTTCGTCCACTTAATAAATTTTGTGAAGAAATAGATCTTCCTAAATGCATGTACTCTATGAAAAATCTTCAGGCGAATGTCATCATCAATACAACTGCAGCACCTGTGTCACGTCTGCCCGGCACAAATGCTGAGAATAGGCTGAACGTTTTGGAACAGGTTAACACATTTTTAAAGGTTTATTTATATTTGTATTACTTTTTTGTGTTTTGAATTCAATCTAATAGAGTGCTAGGTCCAGGTCTACTTTCAATCTTTTCCTCTATAATATGTAGGCCTAGCCTAGGCCTAGGCCTAAAACAAATGTGTAGCCCTACACTTTTTACAGTGATGGGGAGTCTTATGGTCGAATAGGCCCTAGTAGATATCTCGCAGACCTTGTTTCAAGTGTTGGGCCTATTACTGAACCTGTCCTTGATGAAATGGTAAATTTACTGATTAACGTACCACGCCTTTTTTTATTATTCACCGGTATTCATTTGAAAAAAAACGTAAATATTGAATATAGAGAACTCGTCTATTTCGTCATATTCGTCATATTACGAAAAAACTATGAAAACGACATTAAGATTAGAATGTGTCACCACTTCTGGATAACATAGTGATGCCCTAATTAGGAAATAGGCCTAGCAATATCAAAAATGTCACTTCAAATAGGCGAATTCTCTATATTCAATAATTACCAAATGGTACTTGGTGAGCATATCAAGCATTTTTCGGTGAGCATATCAAGCATTTTTCGCAGTCTGCTTTGTGGCTCACACACTGCACACATTGTTCGTTGTGTCACCTCGCACTAGCGAATCATTTGTAGAGCAAGAAAGTCGTCACGCACGACGTAATTCCTTTTTAACAGTCGGCACAGACAGCTCTGAATGTGCAATTTTCCAGGCCAGATCCTCAAGTTCAGTGATTTAGTCTGTCATGTAGTGTGATTTAGTCTGAACATGACCCAGTCAAACCACTATGAACTTGAAATTATGCTTCCATCCATATTGGAATCAAATCTAGTCGGAAGTAAGATCAATAGACTGATCGATGTAAGCCTATCAGTTCTACGATCTAGTCGATTAATCAATAATAATTTTCTTGCATTTTCAGAAAAAGCTTCCAGGAATGAAAGACTTGGAGGTTCGTCAGGAAATTATTCTTGAGCAATTGGCTCAATTGAAGCAACAGGTTACACTTCTCAAAGCCTCTCTAAAGCAGCCAACATCAAACTCTTCAAATGTGCAGCAAGTGCATAAAAATACCTGCCAAAACCAAAGTGTTTCTAAGGTAAGTCCTATTGTCTAAATGTCTCAAACCTGATCCAAGTATACCATCTACAAGTATATACGAGCCTCTTCGGGACCCCTATATCAACATTAGGCTAACCAGAGTATGAAAAATGAAGCATTATTATTCAAACAGTTTAGACATATTTTTGAATAGTTAGTATTATAGTGTAGAATAGTAGTAGGCCTACCGGTACCTTTAAAATAGTACCTAAATGATACCAAAATTCCGAATTTATGTTGATTGTATGGCGAGTTATACACTTGAGCTAACTCAGGCCAACTTTTATAACAGGCAAACAGCTTCTACTGAAAATCTTATTTTAAAAAATATTACAATTAGTCTAAGACATCTTTGTGGAACGTTGTGCCTGCTTGTTTGATGAGTATTGATGACTCTTCAGTGAAAAAAAACTCTTTAAAGGACATCAAAACCCTGGGCAAGGTTTGAATGAATAATGATGCTACGTATTCATGTTATAGGCATTACCTGATTTTGTTTGTTTTAATACAAATCAGGTAGACCTAATACCGCGTCATGACTCTGACACTAATATGTCTCTGGAGAACAAATTTAAGAAAATATATAATTTCTGAAATTATGTTGATTGTTTGCAGTCTTCTCCAAATTGAGAAAAAAAAATAGTGTCAATATTCAGCACCAAGGTTGTGATGTTTCACAACTTTGCTCATGCTATTATTGTTGAATGATGCATAAGCAATTTTTTAATACAAAAATTGCATAAAGTTGGACATTTTCAAGAATCCAGGCCAACGTTTCCATTTCTTTCCCTGTCCGAAGTGTATGTGTGAGAAGATATCCTTAAATACTCTGTGAAATTCTGGCTTGTGTCTTGTGACATCGTTTGATGTTTTCATCGATTTTTCAGAAAGCGTTGTTTCAACATGACGTTGTGATTAATGCTAGTCTAGAACATCCGCCATACTTCCTTTTGGCTTTAAGATATCTATGGGAAGGTAGCCTACAACTTCAGGTCTCATGGCACACTCACTCAAACATTATGCAAACTCCAAAGGACTCAAAGAATTTCATGCCAACCAAGTGGGCCAACACTGATGACAGCTTACCTACTCTGAAAATATCTGTTGTTTGGAAAAATGGTAAGGACAATTGTGGGCCTACAGTACTCAACAATTTTTTTTAATACCGGTATCCTTGTAAATATAAATCTCTAGTCTATGGAGATACTTCAAGTCAGCCTACAACAGCACATTACTACTTTAAAATGATCATTCATTGTAGTTGTAGATAATAGAGCATACACCCTATGCAAACTCACCCAGGTGTTAGTGTTTTTTACGTGGCTTAGCTGCTGCTTTGTGATGATATTCATATGTGTGAATATATGAAAATCAAATATCACATAGGAGTTATTGCAGATACTAGAAAAATGCATTACATGCATTAGGCCTATTTGACGAAGAGACTGAGACGCGTGGCTGAGTGGTAATACATTGAACCGTCATTCGGGAGACCGTAGCTCGATTCCCGCCATGGTCGACCATCCTGACGGAATTTTCATGGTTTTCCTCTGCCGTTCAGGTTGATACTGGGATGGTTCCTTAACAACAGACCACGACCGACTCCTTCCCACCATCCAAAACACCTAATAAAATAACCTTTCACCTCGCCATCCCATCATCTCATTCATCATTCACCGACGCGAATAGATTGTAGCCATCAGTATAGTGTATCGTTAAAACCCAATATAACGAGTTTCATGTGAAATAAATGAAAAAAATCCAAATAATCAGTCTACAAACTTGATCTGAGCATCACAATTTTTTAGCTGCTCTGCAAATCTATTGTAGGTTACCCATTTTTAGACGTAATCTCGGTTAAACTTTCTCGTCTATGTTGGGTTTTAACGATGTACTGGAATGATGACCAAGATCTATTGGCAACTGTGAATGATGGATGAAGTAATTTTGGAAGATTAGACGTAATCTTATTTCATTAGTGCTGTTTTTGATGGCCATGACCTACTGTTTAGAAGCCATCCCAGTACTCATCTTACTGACAGTATGAAACCACAAAAAACTAGTCAGGATGGGGTTCATGGCAGGAATCGAAACCTAGTTTCCTAAATGACAGTTCAGCATGCTAGCCACTGGTCCATCGGTTCGTTTTTTTTTATCAAAACATTGCTAATTTAATATTGATTATTATTATTATTATTGTCCAACATGTTAAGTAGGCCCTAATAAGTAGTTGATACTTTCAAATTGAGCCAAAAATCATTTTTTCCGGAGATTTTTCCTTGCTGTTGGTGATGTTTTCTTGTTGTTTCAAAATTTCTCACTGGTTCTCAACAAAAGCAGTCCAATCGATTTAGCTTCAAAATTATCGTTCTATTATACGAAAAAGCTTGCATAGTCAAGTTTTAAGGTTGATTGTTTTGTCAAGTTTTAAGGTTGATTGTTTTGTCAAGTTTTAAGGTTGATTGTTTTTTCCGTTTATTGACCACGCACAGAAGTTGAATGCCTGTAGACGTAATGAAGCACATTTCATTCAGTAGGCCTGAACGAGATGATGGAATTTTAAAAAAAGCATTTTTTCAATCACTGTTTGAAATAGAATTTTTAACCATTTCTCATCCTGATCAGTTTCTAGATGGTTAAGTCCTTCATCATAACTCAAATTGACCATCACTCTTATCATTAGAGAAAGCAGAAATATATGTTGACATTTTGGCATTTGTATAGAATCATCCAACATTTTTCAATTGAAATACCGATAGCTTCTTTCATCTAGTTGGCCCAATCTAGATGCCTATTGCAATCGCATTATTTTCATTTTAGTTGGGACAGACACAGAACTAATGGTAACCCCGATGAGTTGTGCGGCAATCCGTGGTGATGTGAACATTCTGCGGTACCTGAGTCGCCTTGGACCTCAACATGTGAATTATGACGATGTCAGCAACCCAACTTCGACAACGGAGATTGATGCCATTCTAGACATTTGTCACTGTTTAGCTTGGAGCTCCACTGTTGGAGAGAAGCAAGGAAACGTGAAATCACTAAATGCAAAATTACGTAAAACACCATTTTTCATGGGTGACAGCGTCACTGTAGCAGACATTGCAGCATGGTCGGTGCTTAAACAACTGTCAGACTTGTCAAACCTCACTGCAAACATGTCCAAATGGCTAAAGCGGTGTTCTGATACTTTCAAAATCGAGGAATAACGAAATGGGTTGGCACTACAATTGATTATGTTACTTTCACAAATGGACTGTTTTTATTTGCATGTTGTATTTATTTATAATGAAATATTGTAAATGGATTCTACTTGATTCTGGCACTTTTCATGTATACACTTTTGAAATAAATAGTCAATTGAAAATATCCAAGATGTTTATCCAGTATTTTTATGGCAGACTGGCAGTGAGAAGAAAGGTTTCACCATCAAATATTTAAAAAGAGTTGGAAGAAAGCCTAGATTACATATAAGCTCTTAACGTTTAACCTTACGATAGAAATTTAAAAAGTGCATTTTTTACTTTCGACCAATTTTTTAAAAATAAATTACAGGATTTGCCCACATTAATAAGAGGCACCATACTAATATTCAAGTAGGTATGCTCTCGATTAAAGAGTAAACACTAAAGCTCTGATAAAATCATCAGCTATGTAATACGAGACTGTACAATTTATTAAATAAATGAATAAACAATAAATTCATTAAAATCACTTGCAGTTTAACTTGAAAAATATATAAAATTTATAAGAGGCTTATATAGTTATGTTTGTATATAATATGACATAATACATACTTGATACAGTCATTCTCTCTAAATAAAACTAATACAACATCGAGTTATCAATCAAGAAATTGGAGACCAACTGCTATCTTTCACACATTCTTAAGTAGCCCGTGTACTTACATTAAACACAAATTAATAGAACTTTACATAAATTACACGTATACATATTACATTTCACATATTTTAATGTAGCTAGGCCTCCACGTTAGGCTAGTGTCAGTCACTGTTTCTATCACTTTTTTAAAATGTTTATGTCGGTGACTTTGTTGAGAGACAAGTTTTTGAGTAGCCCATATAAATAAACAAGTAGAAAAGTGTAATTCGCACGAACTTCCACACGTTAAAAAAAGTATCACAGATGAGCGTAGAGATGTGATATGGCTGAGTAGAATTACTTTGGTTCTCACCAGCTACAGTTTGGAATGAAAACGTCGTAAACTATACAAAGGAAGAGAAGCCTGGAAGAGGAGCTCGAGATCTAGCCATATTGTTCATGATAATTTGTCCTCCATTTAAACTCATCACGGCACTACCTTCTGGTTCAGAATCTGTATAACTAGAATAATTTCTAACAGGCTTCTGACGTTTCCAGGATTGTCTTAAAGAGTCGTTAACATTAGCGTAGTGATTGACGAATGAATGTGGGTCAGAATGTACACTTTCATTTTCGGTGTCAGACCCCTGAAAATGAAGAAAAAAATAATTATAATAACTTATAACTTATTTGAAATACAGTAAGATGAAATAGTTGAATTAAAACATGAAATGAATTGAAATAAAATCATGTTACAGCATAGACACGACAATGTGCTATATCTGCGGTAAGTAAAACTATCTGATTTCTTCACCGAAGCAACTAAGCTCAAAAAGGCTTCCTCAGTGTTCAAGAAATAAAATTGTATACTGTAGGCCTACATCTGATACAGAATAATCCTTGAAGAAATTTATTGTTATAGATTCAAGATCTTGCATGAGACGGGCATACCTACATCAATGCTATATTCTGAAACGTTGTAGACCTAATCTGTTGCACGATAACTCACAACTAAAACCATGGTTTTTCATCCAACCTTCCTGTACAGTACTTACCAAATAATAGTAGATGAAGAGTCACTCATAAGGTCTGAATACCAAACCATGAAAACAAATGGAATTCATTGAAATTCCTTAAAAATATCAAATACCAGAAACATTCTTACTTGCGAATCAGTTGAGCTTATTTCTGAAGGTTTCTCCGTGACACTACTGTCGTCGGGATTCTCGTCATAGCCCTTCAGGCTCTCCTCGTCGCTGTTGTAAGCAACTGATGCTGGTGACGGCCGTGGAGGAGATTTACCAAGCATCGGTCCGGGCGGGTGATGCACAGATTTCCTACCCAATGTGCTACGCTTTCCCAGAGTTCCGCAAACTCCATTTCCTGTCGCGCGATTGGAACGGTACAACTCCATAGCTAGCTCTTGTCTCTCGTCAATATCCATTGCCATAGATTCTTCTAAAGTCTTCTGAGCCTCCTCTGAACATATCAGAAATCAACAGATATTACCAATTGATGTAAAATTACCAAATTACCAATCATTAATGTAAATCAAACTGCAGTCAATTCAAGTGGGACATGTTTTCCTTTCTAGCCTGAACTATGTTTACTATTTTTGATAATAAAATAGAGAGTGGAATTAACAAAAATAGCATTTATAATATGTAGTTATAGCATCCCCCTACATATTTTTATAAGTCTACTATGCGAGTTGAAAATTTCAAATGTGCGGATGTGCCCAACTCGAACAATGAAACTAAATTACGTCTATAATCTTACCCAATCTTTTTATGTCCAATTTCAACTTGGAATATGGAAAATTATGATCAGTCACTTTGATTTCAATTCTCTCATTAGTATCAACGATTAACAAGCATTTTTAGTATAGAGATTAATGTTCATGAACTATTATTATATCTTGTTTAATTATACGTTAGGTACTAGATTAGCTAGGCTTACGCCATAGATATAAACGGCATGATGAAGTTGAATAAATTTTATAAATTATTAAAAGCAATTACCATACTGACATAAATGACCCATTAATAACTCAACTTCACCATGATGCAACATCAATTCTAATTAATCCAATTGGAATCCAGAAAAAAATTAAAATAAATATTCATAGCATCATGACTCAGTCATAGGATATTTATGTAGGTAGGGCCTACTTAGTGATAGCATTTAGATATAACTCACGAATCAACAAGTTCAATATTTTTCTAGGCATAGTGCATACAACTTGCTCAACAAAATTGAAAAGTCCCACGATTTCATAAAATCAATAGTAAAACTTACGTTTATACTTATAGCTTTTACTCTTCACGCACAGAACTGCAATAATCATGATGATGATAATCACAGATGTGGCCGCAAGTGCAACCATAAACCAAGTTTGGCGATAGAATGGTTTCTGCTGTAAATAGCCATACTCCAGGTACAGCTTCGACGGAGTCAGTACTGCATCATCCGAATAAGCAGGGTAGCTTATGCCATATTTATTGTACGCAATAACACGAAGTGTATAAGATGTCGATGGCAAGAGATTCTGATAGGAGATAGTAAAATCTTGGAGTGGCCCATTATTGGTGCGTGTCACAGTTTGCCATCGGCTATCATCTAAAACAAACATAAATTATGCGTTTATTAAATTATTCCATTCGACACACATTCATATTGGTGTGACGGATGACTTGAGGGATATGGGAGACAGAATTCAAGAGAGAAAAATGATAATGAAAAGCATGTGGCATGTACAGCTTGAAGTAAAACATGGATAGAATTAAAAATCAGAAGTGGGAAGAGCTCTTCATGCTAGGTGATCTATCTATATTTTACTCTGTGACCAAAGGTTCAAGTTTAATAATATTTCAATGTGAAATACACTTAAGCACCGACTTACTAATTATTACAAACAAGTTCTTGAGATTGTTTGAGTCAACTATTTCGTATCAAACTGGTATTACAATGTATAGCAAAATTATCTCTACATTATGCACTTTTTAATACATTACGCACCACTAGTTCATACAAATGTCCCTATGACTACAGAGAATGCTAGCAATACCAATAGTTTAAAAGTTTAAATCTGGTTTGTATGTGCAACTGTGAACTAATTGTAACATCTAAACAGAAATTAATTGAAGTCCTACTCTACATTCAATAACACTTGCAACTATGTTACGCCATATGTGACTAAAATTAGCCAAGTGCAAAAAATATTAACATTTGGCAACGTCACGAAAAACTTACTAAGTTGCCATGCCTCCATGACTGTTGAAACAGAAAATGCCAATGAATGATTAAGTTCAATGCCATACATGTTGACCAATGAAGCACTTTAAATATAGTATTATTGGAAAGTAGGACTTGATTTAAAGTATATTAATTTTTGATAGACGATATGAGATGAATGATATATGATGATACAGAGTAAGGGAATCAAGTGATGTGAGAATAATAAGGTGGGTACAGGTACATGGGCAGAGCACAAATAACACATGGACTGGACAATGCGAGTACTGGAATGTAAGTTCCACAAGAATCAACAAACTCACGTTTCCCATGAGCTCTGAAGGAGATAACCATTCGACGGCTATTTCCTTCCGAGTCCGTGGAAAAGTACTCGTATTGTCCAGTCCATGTTTTGTGTGTTTTGTGCTCTGTCCATGTATTTCCTGCAACCTGTACTCATCTTATTATTCTCATATCACTTGTTTATCTTACTCTGTATCATCATCTATCATTCATCTCATATTTTCTATCATAAATTAATATTCTTTAAATATAGTATTAGTTTTATGGAAGTAATTTTTGATATCTCGAATTCAATTCCATCTTCAATTTCAATTCAAGTAATATTACAGTATTGGTTTGAGACATGTAAACATAGATTCTATTTTTTCCTTTCATTTCATTTAGAATTTGTTAAGGCACACTTTGGTGCATCTATTACCTTGAAATATCATCTTTTGTAGCACAACTCGAGTATGGTAACAGTAAAAGATCATATATACGTGACACAATAGATAGTATACATATATGAGAAACACCTCAATTGATATTTTTAGAAAAATAGCGGCTACCACAAATCCGCCTCAACCTAAGCCTCATCTGCCACCTGCATTTGCAGCTGCACTTAGATCTTCCAAATGGCCCCAACTGAAAATCCTGGTTACCCCAATCAATACAAATTAAAGTAATATAGCGGCTATAATGCTCATTTTTCAGAGATTGTGTTTATATATCAACAATTTGTCAGAACATCACTCAAAAACATGATCAAACTATGTACATCAAATATATTTAAACATTAATGAAAACGTATTAGAAACAATTGATTAAACTTGAAAGTTTTTTTTTTAGATTCAATCGCTTTTATAGCTATGTGATTTTTACATGTCTCTATTGATGATCAAACAGAGATAAATTAACATGTTTCATTTTTAATTGTTTT
The DNA here is from genome assembly GCA_964007535.1 of Brachyptera risi. NCBI lineage: Eukaryota > Metazoa > Arthropoda > Insecta > Plecoptera > Taeniopterygidae > Brachyptera > Brachyptera risi. The sequence continues at coordinate 26,489,735 of OZ023332.1, read as the reverse complement.
CATATTCCATTTTTTAAATTATTATTTACCTTTCCGCTTGCTTTGGATATAGTAGCCAAGGATGGGACCTTTCCCAGAAGGCCCATTGGTCCAATGCACATCAACACTAGCGACAGTCTTAGCCATCACAAGATCTTTGGCAGCAAACGGTGAACCTTCCTGAGGCCCAGTGGTTATGTTACTAACCGTTGCAGGACCATAGTCAATGGTCAAAGCTCTTACGGAGAATGTGTACGTGATTTCTTCTTCCAATGTTTGAATTAATAAACTCGTACCGGAAACTTTTTGTTTCACTTGTTTACTGAAACCTACAATATTAATTCTTGGTTAATTCAGATCTAAACAAGTCTATTTACAAGATCAAAGTTCACATACATGTTTTAGTATTGTGATTTGTAGGTGTGTAAGCAGGTAGGTTCAGTTTCATGGTTAATTTCAACCATTGACCTGCCCTACGCTATCTATTTGATGTATTTAGAGAACAAATTAAATTTTGGTAATTCTCGACTGTGCCGTAACATGCTGTTTTGTTATTTGAACTGCTTTTTTTAATTCATTTCTTTGTCCATTCACTAGAACTTATTAGGCATAATTCAATATGAAATTTTATGAAAATTCACTCACTTTTCATTTATAATTATATTTTTCAAGTTTGTTTGCACACATGATTGCACGTCTTGACAGTGGCCATGTTTTCCTTTGCTACAAGTGATTTTCTTTAGCAACTGATTTATACACTATAAGCATTTCTTTCCTCATGTTTCATGTATTTAATAATATTAAAAATGTTTCGTTCATTCTATTTTTCATGTTTTTATTGTGTTTTCATTAAAAAAAGTTCATCATTGTGTATGTTACGGCAGTCGAGTTTTAACATAACCCCGATTTATTCATTCAAAAGTCTATACGTATATGGATTGTGATTGTCAAAATGAGCACCATCTTCAACTAACTCACTATACTGCAATTGACACTGAATGGAGGGTTCTACTGTCAAGGTATTACAATATATGTTATTCTTGATAGCAAGCAATACTCGTGTTGTTATACTTGTAAGCTGAACTTACGTTCATTCTGTTCCGCAGTTTCGTACGTTACGATATATCCTATTATATCTCCGTTTCTCTTTTTAGGTGGATCCCATGACACTTTGAGACTGTTCATAGTAATTTCAGAGAAACTGAGTTCACTTGGAGGGCCAGGTAATCCCTGCAACAAACAACAGATTAGAACTATACAAGACTATAGGCCTACGACTAAGGTTTCACTTTCAAACTATAAGACCAAGGTCTAAGGTTACATTACTATGTAGACAAATTAAGGTTACACAACACTATACATAACAAAATCTATAACAACAAACTGGCACTCTGGGCAAATTGAAATATATGCTACATAGCAGGCCTACATACCAAACTTACATCACTGAATATGTTATTAAATATTGATGGATATAAAGACATTTGTTAATGTCATCCACATTAGGATTTGACTAAATTTATCAACACTTTATATTGTACACAAGAACGATAAATTGAAATCATTTGAGCGCGAGGCTATGGTTTCTAATATTATTATGCTATCTCAAGTAAATGTATGATAGGAATTTATAAATATTATTTGTTCAACACTTAAGATCATCACTTACTTGTAATGTTTTCACTGTAATTGGCAGCGACCGTGGACCATCTCCAGCTGGATTAAATGCAACAATCTGGATTCTGTATTCAGTGAATTTATCCAAGAATACCAAACTGTGCGAGTTATATGAAGCTGGCACCACTTCTAGCTCTTCCTCGATTGTGTCTTCTTCGAGAGCTTGAGGCGTGTCCGTAACGAGATAGAAGATCTTATATCCTAATAGATCTCCATTTTGTTGGTTTTGTTGGGGAGGGTCCCAGTGAAGCCTCACTTCAGTAGACGATACAGATTCACCTTTGACCGCTCGCGGCTCGCCTGTGGGAACAGCCTCACCTACGTAGACAGTTGCTGGAGGACTGGGAGGACCAGTGCCTTGCGAATTAAAAGGAACGACAATGATCTCGTAATTCTGATCACGTGCAAGATCCTTCAAAACAATTTGATCGGCCTGAGAAACAAAATCAGATACATTTAGTAAAGTGTATGATATTGATAGGAATGTCAAAAACATAAACTACAAATCAATTCAAGGCTTACATCGATTCCGTTCACTTCTTCCTTCGGTGTTGCCTGCAACGCTGTTGGGAAGTCAGAAACGGGTTGAAAGACAATTCGGTATCCACCCGTCTCGTGATCTCCACTCCAATACATCTCGTCGACGGCATCCCATTGTACTTTCACACTTGTGGTTGTGATGGGCACAACTTTTAGTCCCGTAACACTTTTACTTGGAGCTAGGAAAAAAATCATAGAGTTAGACCTAGATATGTATTTAAATTGCATTTGGATATTTGGCCCATGAAAAATATGTATGTTCTAAAATATATTTTATTTTCGCAATGAAATGCAAGGACCTAGTTTTATACTACATTTCAAGTTTATATACTGGTACTACTTCTAATTTATAGGTGCCAAACAATTTATTTGGTGCGGCCTAGTTTTATAATCTTATTTTCAACCATACTAATTATTATTGATCAACGTTCGTATGTTTAAATGATCATCTTACCAGCTGGGAAAGTTCTCACTGCAACAGAATCAGCACTCCAGCCACTTGGGCCCATATCATTGGTCGCCTGAATTCTGAAGCGATATGACGTGTATGGTTTGAGATCAGCAACAGTGAAAGAGTTGACTTGTGGGTCTACACGTTCTGGTACAGTCTGCCACGGGCCAGAGCTTTCTGCATATTGCACAGTGTAGTATCTCAAAGGAGCGAACCCATCGCGCCCTGGAGTCCAACTGAACGTAATCTGTTCACTCTGTACTTGACTGCGACTGATTTGTGGAACCGAAGGTGGTTGAGGACGCTCTCGGTTGTTTGTTGTGAATACAAGAGCATGAGCCGTCATGCCCCAGCCAAGTCGTGTTTGGGCAGTCACCGAAAACATATAATATTGTTCGGCTTCGAGTTGAGTTGCACGGTAAGTTCGATCCGACGGTGGAAATTCCCTAGAAACGTTGCGACTGCTGGTGCTATCGAGATGATAGTTGACTCGATAAGCAAGGATTTCTCCATTGGGTTCATCTGGTACATCCCATATAATACGAGCAGTGGTGAACGACACATCAGGAAACGAGACATTTGAAGGAAGACCGGGAGCGTCCTCAAACGTCTGAACTCTGACCGGGGGGACACTCAACGCACCATCTCCTAACCTCGTGTAGGCCAACACTTGGACGTGGTACTGAACGAACTTACGCAGTTCAGTCAGAGTGGTAGTGAAAGTTGAATTACTAGCAATGTTCTTGTATTTGAATGGTGATCTACTATTTGCTCCGTAATAAACCTTATAACCCTCAATCTGGCCATTTTGATGTTCTTTGGGTACGTCGCCCCACTTAACTACGATTGTTGTTGACGATGTAGCATTAGCTGCTACATTCATTGGACCAAATGAAGGAACAGATTCCCGTGTCCTTTCGACAGCCACAGGACTTGAGAGTGAACTTCCAACGTCGTTATAGGCATTTGTAATAATCTCGTACTGAGAAAACTCTTCCAAGTTCTCCAAGATATGCGAGTTGGCTGTGTAATCAGCAATGGTAACACTGAAGAATTTACGAGTTCCAACTTCTCGGTAAGTAATATTATAGCCACGAGGATTACCAAACCATTCCACTTGTTGCAAAGGCTGTAACAGAAAAGATGAATGGCTATTCATAATGTTTGTAAAAAACAGCATTAATCAAGCTCCTAACTAACATGTTAAATTCAACACGTCAGTTGACAGCAACAATAAATGTAAGCATATGAATACAAATGCAGATATAAACATTTATACAAAAGCTAAATACATGACCCTGCATGATTTAATTTGCATGATTTTTTTGATTTCACTTTCAATTTACTACCAAGTTTCAATACAATAGTGGTAAGGCCTCAATACAATGTGATATGCCTAACAATAGTTTCATTAATCACTACATTAATTTGGCTGTAGTATAGAAAATACAGTAAACTTACAATCCAGCGGACTCGTAATTCAGTGGCACTCATTGCTCGGACAGTCACATTGCGAGGTGGATGTGCTGGAGGCGCCTGGATTGTCTGGAACTCCTTGGTAGGTTCTGAGGGTTCCGAAGCACCAACCACATTATTCGAGATAAGACGAAGTTGATACATCATGAAGGGTACGAGACCGTTAACAGTGATGGTGGTCGCGTCTGGGTCTGATAACTCGAACACCGAAAACCATGACGTGTTTCGAGCAGTCTGCGCTTCAACAGTCCATCTTGTGATGGACGAGTTACCATCAAAACCAGGCGTGAACTGCAGCACAACGGAGAAGGCTTCGATGTTGGAAAGTGCTAGTTTGGTTGGCGGATGAGGAAGAACTGGTTCGATGCCCGATTGAATAGTGGCTATTCGTGGAGGTCCTTGACCAACGGATGTCCAAGCAGTCACTTCAAACCTATAATGAGTTGTTGCCTAAAAAATGAATGGTTTGATTAATGAAATTACAAAAAATTCCCTAGCTAATACTATCAATCCTGTTCCAGTAATATGACATGTAGGCCTTCCCAGATATAATTATTAATCAATATCTTCTTCAGATGTGCATTGTGCGATATGTTTGTTTATTTTCAATAGTTTATTAATTATTACTCATTATCCAGATGCAATAGGCCTATACAAAATAAATGTGTCAAAATTGATTTAATGCAAGTTTATAATTCTATATAAAGAAAATGGTCTTACATATCCAATCTAGCTTTAGTCTTCCATAAAATCAAAATTACTTCGAGACCTTACTTTATGAAGTTTGATGCTAGTTTGAGGTTACAGGCTTACAGCTATTTCGTATTGCACCAACTAATCATTTTTAAAAACTTGTAACTAATCAATTATCAACAACTTGCCAAAACATTGTGAAAAAAATGTCCTAGCCTAGTGAACAATGGTGCATATTATTGTTTTATATTAAATGAATTCATACCTGTAAATGATTAACCATGAGACTGAGTGTATCAGCAGTGAGATTTTCCACCTTTACGGTCAAGGGTTGTTCTTTCACCAAGTATTTCAATACATATCCTTTCAGAATGCCATTTATATGTTTTGGTGGACTCCAATTAACTTTCACAGCACGATCACTAATTTCATCAAACTGGAGACTTCCCACTTGCTCCGGAACTGTGAACCAAATCATTTTATTTATCAATACACATATTTCACTCACGAATTTCATATTGAATAATTCCATCACTTCGATGAAAAGCGTTCACTTACCATCTTCGTCTGTCTGCACCATTACTGGTGAACTTCTTTTACCATCACCTGGATCAGTGAAACACAGGACTGTAATGTTATACGCAGTATACTTCTCAAGACCGTGCATGACCGCACTCTGCTCTGCCAATGGATCGAGTAAACTCGGAGGCACGGTTAAAGTCTTGGCTAAAGTATTTCCTTGTCCTGCCTCAAAGATCCAAGCTTGCAGCTTATATCCTTGATTTATTCCATTGATCTTCTGGGGATCTGGAGGTTTCCACCTCACTTCTATAGCTGTTGAGTTTAGTGACTTCACTTTGATATTTGTAGGAGGCGCTTCTGGTATGCCTTCTCTTGTTTTTATTTTCATTCCGTCACTATACATGCCTACGCCCTTGTTATTATAAGCAGCAATTTGAACCACATAATCTTTCCATGTAATCAGTTCTGGTATCAAATAATTTCTTTGAGCCTCATTGGTTATATTTCTAACAGTCCACGGACTTCCTTTATAACCATATAATTGGTAACGTATCACGTAACCCAAGATCTGTCCGTTTCTGTGCTCTTCTAACGGTGGTTGCCATTGGGTAATGATTTCTGATGGGGAGCGTGCCGAACCTACGAATCCGAGAGGAGGGCCAGATGGAGATTCTTGAGGCAATGTTACAATGTTGCTAGAATCAGACGGTGAACCCTCCCCTACACTGTTTACCGCACTAACTCTGAACTGGTACGTGGCCGCAGCTTTGAGGTTAGTGAGCAGTACCCAACGTTCTTGAGCAGACACGTTGCTAAGTTCTGTTATCCAATTCAACAGAGGATCGGCAATCGGGCCGAGGTCCGAAACTTCTCGTCGCTGAATAATAAACTTGACCGCAGGACTGTTACCATCGAACCCAGGAGTCCAACTAACATTAATTGCTCGTTGTGACACTGTAGCCAATCTATCGGCCTTGACATTGATGGGTGCAAAAGGGAGTTCAATTACGCTGAGCTTTGCAGATCGAGTTTCGTTGCCACCAGGCGACAGAACGGAACAAGTATACTCGCCAACGTCAGCTGCTCTCACTGCCTGAATCTCGAGCGTACCATCTTCATGAACGTGGATTCGCTGGCTTATACCTCGGAACAGCTCGTCATCGTTGTGGTACCAGGCGACTTCATACGGGACAGTTGGATCGCTGGATACTTTACACTGAAGTGTTGCCATGTGACCTAATAATACTCGTGTGTCCACAGGCGGTTGAATTATTTGAGTTCGTACTAAAAGAAGGATAATTACTTTAGGCTGGCTGGCACTTTATATATATACACACAAGGCTACGAGTGAGGGCTGACAAGGGACCATTACTTCTTTTTCTAGTTTTTGTACGCCATACTCAATTTGATTTTGCAGATCATTGAAAAATGTAAAAATCAATTCAAATCTTGAAAGAATTAATTTTCTGATAGTAATTTGACCATTGATGATGTATTATTAATTTATTATTAGTCAATAGGCTGCTTCTTAATTCTTATAATTCATTTATACTTATACAATTTATTTTTGGTTCAAGTTCAAGTTCACTTCATAGTTTGTAGAGATTATTTAATTAAAAACTAGCAAATACTATCTTCTAAATCTCTCACCTAGCACCGAGAGAAAGCCAGAGGCTTCTATTGCACCAGCTTCGTTAGCTCTGGTGCACGTGTATTTACCAGCATCCGTTTCCCTAACTGCTGCGATCAATAAATCGCCTGATTCATGAACTTGAATCCTGGCTGATAGTTCCACTGGTTGCAGGTCATCTGGAAGCAATAGTAATTTGTGCGTTCTAAACATACTAAAAGCCGACAGTTTGCTGAAGATGTTTGACAGGATACAAACACAACAGACGGACAAACAGACATATGAAGGTACTATCAAGGCATTTGACAGTATAAATAACAAAGGTACTTCAGCATTGACCAGGTGTTTATGCCTCATGTGATTTTACTCAATATTAATCAAGTATAAAAGCAAAATAGTGACATGAAAATTGAAAATATGCCTTACCTACATTCAAAAACTGTATAAATACTAGATCTGCCTATACTGTATTAATCAACTAATTGAATTATTTGTATAAATTGTTAAAAAATAAGTAGAACACAAGAATGGATTTGACTAGTAGGCCTATACTACATGATGAATATTAATTTGCTTTGCATTTTTGAATTGAGGTGACATTTTTGCCAATTGGGGTCATATTTTCAGCTGTTAAGTACAATCTTTTAATATTCAGCAGTCCCCGACTGGTACCAAGGTAGTAAAAAAGCCTTCAGAGTATTGTAAAAACACATCACAACACAATTAGCTATAGTGGTGAAATGTTAATGTAGCATTATAGGTTATGATAGTTGACGCTGAAACAAAATGAAACTACCAAATGAATTTTGACATTTACCGTGATATTGCCAAGTGACGTTTGGCGTTGGAGCTCCTGCAGCACGGCACATAAGAGTCGCATCTTTACCGTCTAATACAGTTACATTATTTGGAGGAGTCTCCATTATTGGAGTTGATGCTGAAAATCAAGATCACCTGATATTAATATATATTTTTGTATAATTGTTACATCAAATAATTTGGTGTTCAAAGACATTGTCAGCGGCACCAAGAATAGGTACCGGTAAGCCATTCAAGTTGTGGTTCACACTGAATTTTCAGAAGACGGCAAAACCACAACCAAATTCTTATTTAACCAGTAGTCAAAAATATACATATACTTTCCTTTTCTGAAATAATTGATTTTACTGCAAGTGGCCGTGAAAGCAATAAATACAAAAATTATCCCAGCATAACGTAATGTGAAACTTGTATTATTTCAACGAGTGTATTTGCTGTCACCCTGGCAGTCATGAGGTCAAGTCTAGCATCATAAAATATAAAACCAAAATGTCCAAAACAAATAGGAGGCCTATACAACAATTAAAATGCAGTGATCAACAAATAATTTGTGTACTGATCTACATAACATGCCTTCAATTGTTTGAACAATTTAATTTAATTAACTGAAAAATGAAATATAATTACCATCTTCCATAGATGTTATTTAATGTGACTATATAAACTACTATATAGTAGAACATGTGAAATTAGAAGAAATACCCATGCTGGAAAATAATAATCATAAATAATGATCAACGTAACAGTGCTGTAAATAATAAACCGCCAACTGGTGATGAAATTGTGCGAACTGCGGTGGCGCTATCTGCAAACTAAATACTAAACCAGCTCCAAAGGTACGTGAAGTGCTATAACCAGCAGACTAACTGGCATGTATAGAGCAAGAGGGAACAATTTAAATTAAATCTTACTCCCGGTGCCATAAGGCGTGGGTCTAGAATGTAGACCGAATTGTCGAACTCGTACAACTTTGGGCTCAATCCATCGTACACTTCGCCAGACTTCTGTTTTAAGTCAGAGAGAAACAATTTTCGAATCAATATCAAGATTAAAACTTGTGTAAAATCTGTAATAATGACAATGACTTTATATTTATACTGTTAAAGAATGAGTTATTTGTGAATGTACATACTTTTGACTTTGAGCCAAGTATAAACAGAAGCTTCCCCTGCTTCATTCGCAGCTAAACACTGAAACATTCCAGAATCTTCCATCCGCAACTTTTTTATCACCAGAGATCCATCCTCGGCTACTATATACCGGAAGCCAGCGATTGTCTCTACTTTCTCAGTATTGCGATACCACACAATATTTGGAGCAGGCACACCATATGCTTCACAGGGTAGAGAAATAGTAGCTCCGTATTCACCTAGAGTTTCAGCCTTGGCACTAGCAATAAATTGTGGCTTTTCTGTAATAGAAAAAAAAACAGAACACACAATAGAAATAGAATATTAATAAATATCATGACAAATTCACTATAATAGTTATTTTCCATATATGGAATTCATATCAAAAACAATTTGAACATATTTTGTGTATATCATAGAGATGCATATATACCAAGAACTGTTATATTGGCCATTGCTGTCACTGTCGGAAATCCACCACTTCTCAGCCTAGCTTGGCAACTATATTGCCCAGTGTGCGTTAAATTAGCAGCCAAAAGGGATAAAGTGCGGTTCCATGGATCATTGAAGTCGTACGTTATCCCCGTGTTCTCGATCATAATGCCATCCTTCAGCCACAACGTTTCCAATTCGTGTAAGGGTTTTGCATTTGCGATGCACTGAAGTTCTGCTAGCCCCTGTCCTTTAATAATGTGCATGTCGTGTGGTTCGACTAAGATTTTTGGTGCTATTTCGCCCGGTGAATCACCCAACACGGCAAGTCTTATATAACCACTGTTTTCTTCTTTCCCGAGCTGAGTGTTGGTAGCATGAGCTCTGTAAGATTTCTGATCGTTGTCGTCCGTGGATAAAATGACTAGTTGGTGGTCTGTCGTAACAGCAAACTTGCGATCGTAAGGAAGTGCTCTACCATCAGCTTGCCACGTTACGGAAGGCTGTGGATGGCTTTCAATTTGAGGGAGATCAATAACAGCAGCTTGACCAGATTCCACGCTAACGGTTCTCTCTGTTAAATTGTCAAATGATTCCATATCTGAAACAAATACATACAGTCAAGTTTAGAAAATACATATTTCAGTCTGATTACTGGCTATTGTGCTAGCATGCTTCAATAATTGATAACATAATACAGTTACTTGAACATGTTTTCTTATTATCTCATCTTTCATATTTTTCTTACATTCTACTTTTGATAGACGGCCACAGAGAAGATGACGGTGGCGGAGAATTACACAATATATAATATTTTGTAGCTTTGGCTACGTAAATAGCCACTTATAATTATTGTTTTTGCTTATTTGGCTGCTCCAAATAGTAGAAAGCAGCCGTCTGAATTTACCCTTTTAAAAACTATATACTGTACCTAAATCTATAGAACTGTAACAAATTTCTGCAAAACTCCTCTAACACGAATTGTTCACCTGAGCTTGCTAAACTACCAACTAAGGCAAATCCTTGGAACATACTAACAGCCCTGAACGTGGTATGAAGGAGCAGTTTCAACTTACAAGCAACAGTGACCGATATCTTTTCACTGAAGATGGAGCCAACATCGTTTCGTACCACGCACTGGTAACTGCCGGCATCCTCGCGGCGAGTCGATAAGATCTTGTAAAAGTGTTCTGACGTGAATTCACCAAGTGCAATGCCATCTTTCAGCCAGCGGTACTTGGGTTGCGGATAACCTTAACAAAACATAGTGAAAAGATTTAGAGAGGGTAGGCATTTGAGACAAACTCAATCATGCACGTACTGCGTAGTCATCACTCGATTAGCTGAAGACACGAATTTTATCAAAATGTACAACGCAAACCTGGATTATTTTTAAACCAAAGTGAAACAAAAATCAAATTGATGTTTTAAAAACTACGATCGTGAAAGTTCTTGATGTGGAGGCTTGTAAGTCTAGCTGTATAATCATGCTTTCATGTAGGTAATAACTGTAATAATTCATATAGAAAGAAAGATTCAAGGTTTAATATCAAATATTATAAAGCCACGTACGCTTCAAATCAAACAAAATTCCAAATTTTTGTCAAAAAATTGTGAAGTCTTTACATGATCAGTTTTAAATTGGCTTTTCAATTCAATATTTGATGTGAATTGTTAACCAATCTATTGTTCTCAAAAACAGAGTTCTATGTGAGGTACACTGTGCACAGAAAGTTCAATGAAGCTATTTGACCTGTATGCCAAATATGAGTCCAATTAATGAAGAGTGCAAGAAATACGAATGCTCATTATAATTACATCTTATATAAATATAGGCATATGGTACATGAAAGTGAAAATACATCAGTATAATGACTTCAGAGTACATGAAAGACTTTATTGACTTTTACATTTTAGTTTTTATTGGCTGAACCAGTTAAGTTTCAATATCCCTCCTATTTATTGCCTGTACTCAAGGGCATAAAGTTGAACAAGATGCGAGAGATAAATAATTGAAATAGAGTAAGGCCTACCCATCTCCTTACTTGAAATAATTTGCCAACACACTTTCATTTTCTTACAGATAAAAAATTGAATATAATCAACATAAAATCAGACAAGCTTGGTTGGTATTAGTTTTACTCGCCATAACAGAAACATTGAAAATAAGTGAAAGGTAGCATCATCATTTTTAAAAAAGATGACCATAAACCATAACCATGGCCTACATGTCGAGTCAAAACACACGCACAGTGTCCACAAGCATGAAAAGCATCAACACCATGAACAAATGAAAAAAGACATAATTGAAGTTGTTTCGACATTAGGCCTGCCATGCTATTATTTAATAGTAGCTACAGGGAGGGGTGATCACTTTTAAACAATGTGGACAAGCTTTTCACCGGACACCTTGTCAAATTATCCCATATAAAAGGGGAAATGATGGGGAGGAGGGGAAAATGATGGGTAATGGATCCCCGGATGTCATCCGATTATACTTCTATGGCTTCTTCCTTTACAACCCCCCACCCCCACCCCTTACTGCAGCCCTCATGACATTGTCTAAACGTATTAGGTTACAAACTGTAGTACACTACTAGGCAATAGTGTCACATCTGCGAAGACCACGCTGTTCCATATGGTATCAAAAAGCATGGTATTAATTAATGGTCACTTCATTTACCATAGCGATGAGTGCATCTTTCACGCATATTAGAGAAGAACAAATACATAGATCCAGCATAGCCTTCGTATACGATCAACTATCAAGATATACTCAGATGTATCAAGATTAATAATTCAATTCCAAAGTATAAAACTCACGGTCATAAAGCGCCAATTCGCCATCTTACCGTAACGCTAAGAAATTCAAAAAAAGAACGGTCCCAGAAAATATAATGGCAATAAATATTTTTGCGGTTACATTTTAAATTTACAGAAAGTAATAGTGTGACGATATGCTGCTATGTGAGTGCCATGGCACCAACGAAATTGAAAATGACCACAGCGATGAGGATGAAAATGAAACGGAGATGACTACAAAAAGTTCGAGTATTGTGGTCCAGTCATTTCGTCCACTCGAGACAGCATCCACACAGCATCATGCCGAACATATTCACTTGACAATAGATCCCATTCATGTCAGTATGTCTTGTGGTTTGAGAGATGCATACTGTAATGCCTAGGAGCGATATTATCTTACGACCGAAACATTAGTTTGAACAGAAACATGCTTTCAGTTGGGAGTTGAATAATACATTGACCAATGAATAAGTTAAAACATGAGTATGTACTACTGCATTTGTAAAATAATTACCTAGAAGAGGAGGAAGCGGAAAATAGATATAGTTTCTAAGCGAGATGAATGAGTGGCGTTATTCGCACGAATCGATCCGAGTAATGATTTAATTATTCATTCGTCATCAGGAAGGTTAAAGGTAGTCGCAGAATAGAGAGAGGATCGTATTCAAGTATACATAAAGTAGTTTTATTTTGTAGACGTCTATGAAAACTATTTTTACTTGTATCTACAGTGTTTGAATAGGTCTGGGGGATGCGTGAGGGATGCTATTCCCACAAAGAGAATTTGTCGCTTAGAAATTTACTCTGTATAATTACATATACCAGTAAATACTGTTTTCCTCTTGATCGTGATTTTTATTTACAAGTATATTAACAAATCCATTATAAAACTGATGTCGTGTTAGTCGTGTATAACGTGTACCAACATAATCATAGTCCAGCAGCGTAATGTTCAGTACTAATGAGCGAATGTAACTAATAACTACTAATGTCTACTAATAACTCCCAAACAGATGTACCATTGAAGATGGTATGATTTCACATGTTTGTATACGGGACCAGGCGAACGGTCGGACCCTTCCTCCCGCTACCTCCTCACCCGTGATCGTATATATTGGGTTAATTTCATTCATTTATATTGGGTTGAATAATACAAGGAATGGTGTATAATAATAGTGAATGGTGTAGAATAGAATAGGGCCTAGGCTATACAGAGGGAAACACGAAAAAACTGTAAAGATGAACAGTGGAAAGGGGATCGAGCCCAGCCCCGATCTACCCTCAGACTCTCGGTCTCATGGAAAGCGCGTTAGCACTGAGCTACATGTGCCGGAATTCAGGGTTGAGCGAGCACTAAATTCATATAATGATATATCGAAGATCTATTCGCGTCGGATGAATGATTAACGAGATGATGGTGTGAACATTTTCAAAGTAGTAATGTTAAGAACAATAAGGAGGAAGCGCTCGTGGCCTATATTGTAGGAACCATTCCGGCATTTACCTATACGCTTCAAAATACACCACAAAATACCACTGTAAAGAGAGCGAACTGAGGACCGATCTTCCCTCACCTCCCGGTCACACGGAGCACGCGCGTTACCATCAATTGATATACTAAACACAAATAACTGTCGTATAGCTGTGGAAGTTTGGGCCTCAACGATTTATAAAAACGAGATTTACGATCAGAAACCCCACCTAAATCTAGCTGGATCGAGTTTCTCTACAAATAAGCTAGCAAGATTCAACAATTATTTGAACTTTAAGTTGGTGGACCACCTTCATCTGTATACTGACACATGCGGCAACTAGAGCCGTGTGAATTCTCGACTTGCATGTATACGAATACAATATAGCATCATTAAACATCAAAGTAATAACATATTACATGTGAAACCCTCAAAAACACAACTAGGCCTATAAGTGCAACAAAGAGGAAGAGGAATACTAAAACATGAATGAGTCGCCGACCGAATCACCGGGGCACGGTAAAGCACACGCAATCAAGTAGGTGAGAAATTGAACACCTCGAAAACTTTTTCAAATCGAACCAGAAAAGTATGTTTTTTATTACTCATTTAGGGAAAATTATTGTTTTGCCCGAGGGGTAAACAACTAGTAAATTTGGTATACACCTGATTTCAGATTTTAATGGATTTCAGGGAGATATCACGGGATTTCAAGAAGATATTAAGTGATTTCACGAAGATTGCATGACAAATGTACACCAGATTTCAGGAGTTGTGAGTTTTGCCTGAGAATATAAATACGCATTTTTAAAGGGCAGCCAATAATTATCTGTGCATGGTTTTACAAGATCACAAAAGTTTCACTGTGACGAGAGGTCGAGTGACTAACTAGTGCATTGAATCGTCATCCAGGAGACCGGGATTCGATTCCCGCCATGGTCGACCACCCTGACAAGAGGTTTTTCGTGGTTTCCCTGTGTCTAGTTTGTACTAGGATGGTTCCTTAACAGGCCACGACCAGTATGCAAAAACAACTAATAAAATAACCTTTCGTCTCAACATCTCATCGCCTCATTTATAATTCGCCGACGCCAATAGATCTTAAACTATGATACAGTGCATCGATAAACCCAATATAAAAAAAAATATATATACATATATACATACAAAAAATCAAATTGTATCAAGGGTCTAAATTTATATTTCAAAAATGGGGTGGGGTAGACCAGTTCGAAATATTCTGAATAGATCTATATTTTTTTTTTCAATAACATCGAAACTTGATACAAAATTATTGTTCCCTAATGAAGGCTATGGATGAAGGATAGGATCGTTTGAACGGGGCACCACAAGGGCGATCTTACCACCCCAAAGAATAACTAAAAATATGATAACTCATTCAACAAACAATACATTTCAAGATAATGCCTGAGGCCTATATAAAAATCAATCTTCTGAGTGGTTCATCCAACAATGAATTGGAATGTGATATTCATTTTGATTTCCTCATTTTTTTTATCAACTTGTTCTTGATTAAACCTACATTATATGATATCCGGCCTACGTACACAATCATCTACGGCAGTACCAGCACTATTCATGATCAAAGCTTGCAACGATTCCTTAGAATAGGAAATCTGAAATGAAATGTCAATAAATATGTTGGTTTGCTGTAACTCACCTAATGCTTGGCACTGCAATATCTTGGTTCGACCCTCGCTTACTACGCTACTAGTCGAAGATGGTTGGACCGTAAAACGAGGTGCAACTAGGGAATCTGTAACAAAAAATAACAAATATAATTATGAATAATGTATCAAACCGTATCAAATTTATACGGAGGCAAAAACCAACATAATAGCGCAAGAGTGATTACAAAAATTACATCAAAATGGCATTACTTACTGTATTCTGAATAAAGATAAACGACCACGGACAAAAAAGTGAGCAAACTAAACATTTAAAAACAACGACTATACGTACAGTATTTTGATTCTTGATGAATATTTTTAAGCTTGTTCCCTATATGAGAAATCACATTTTATTGGTGTACTACAACGAAAACATTTGAAAATCAATAATGAATTATATTACACGCTTGAGCAAACTTCTCGTTTCATATCATTTTTACCTCGAAATATGCTCAATCAATCCAATCAAATGTTTGCTCTTGCTAAAACTGGACATTCTTTCTCGAAAGTTCATGGTGATCTATCGTTGTATAAGCAAAGAATAAACAATACATCGCGATACATCCTTTATTCATCGACGAGTCGAATACAAATATTTCAAGCTGTTTTTGAATAATGTGTACATAGCATTTCCTTCATTTTATTCAACTATTACATTTTGAAACTTGGCACCAGCATTTTGATTAGTTATCCGTGTATAACTTGGAAGCAACTTAGTATAAAAGTAAGTCGACAATAATAATAATAATGTCAAATATATATATATATATATATATATATATATATATATATATATATATATATTTATATATATATATATATATATATATATATATTTATATATATATATATATATATATATATATATATATATATATATATATATATATATATATATAGGCCCTATATATATATTTATATATATATATATATATATATATATATATATATATATATATATATATATATATATATATTTAATACCGGTACCTACATATAAATCGGGTTGAAAAGAATAACAAATTTGTATTACTTATTCCTTGAATATATACTATATTCCTCATAAGAAAAAGAAAGAATGTCTTATTAAATTTCAATTACCTTACGCAGCTTGGAGATGTATAATTAGATAAGTGATTACAAACAAGATTCTCAGTCATCCACGAAATATTTATGTATACCAGTAATACCACTATTATAGCCGCACAGAGAAATATTTGTTTATATCCGAGAATTTTGTTAAGGTTGGTTGGATTCTAGCGAACCGTTTGGAACACCTGTTTCATACTTCATACACTTCTTACATAAACACGTTGTACCAGTTTTCTTCTACCTCGTCATTCATTAAAATTGTCAATCTTTTATTTCTTTATTTTTCCCAACTTGGTATAAGTGCAGAGATTTTTAATGCATTTTTTAAAGTCTTGTAGGAAGCGGGACAAGAAATTATAGCTGAAGATGAACTTCGAATTCAAAAGGGGACGCTGTGAAGAGCGTATACCGGAATAAAGTCGACTCGGTCGTGTGGCATGGGCTTCGGTGTACTTTTCAATGGAATGTGGTAAGGGTGCAGATAAGGCTGGACAGTGGACACCCAAACCCATGTCACACAACCGAGTCGACTTTATTCCGGTATACGGTCTTTAGGCGCTCCATTCAAGACACTTACAATATGTTGAAATAAAATATTAATCCTTTCTTTCTAATATTATTATTAGTGTAAGTGATTGCATTGAATCATCACACATTCACACTCCCTTTCCAATCGAATTATACATCCCTATATGATTACATACCGTAGCATAACAATCAATTTCAAATTTAACACATAGCCACAAATTAATAATTGTAATCTTAGAGGCTACGCGACGCATGACTTTTTAAGGTCAATGCTCGGACCTGATAGTTGCTTGCTGTCCACGGCTGTAGATAGATACATGGCTACCGCTATGATTTCCCACAAGATACATAATTACTCCGCAATATAATGAAAAGAAACTTAAAATACAAAAGAAACGCAAGAAATTCTTTCATGCCGTCTTTACATCTCGCAGTAAATGATAATAGAAAAAAAATATCCGAGTTCAAAACATGATATGGGTCTGTCGTATTTTTCGTATATATAAAACGATAGTCAGATTTACACTTGATTAGGTTCGATTCGTTCTGCAAACTAAGTTTACGCTCTCTCAGGTTTTTGTTACAAAATAGCGACCGGTCCTATCCTCAATTTCAGTTCTGTTCATACTTTTTTATGCTACGTCAATTAAAACTGCTACAATGATTTTCTTATATTCTAATGAACAGTAAAAATTTGTCGTACAAAGATGAAGACCAAAGTCTCTCCCTGGCCAAAGCACACAAGCCACCGAATAGCTATTAACGTCGAATAGTTATAGTTCCTGTTCCGATAATATAAGCAATTGATGCAACCATCCGAAACAAAGTAGTATGTTGTAAGTTATTTTAAAACCCAAGTAAACAATAACACTGTCAGTTTGTTCATATGTCTAGTGTTTTATCTTCGTGTTTTATCTATTTTATTGTATAAATACGTCACCGGGTGTACGAATGCTTTTAGGTCCGACATCTACATCAAAGTATACTACTGATTATATGTTTTCAAACTTGAAATGGTCCGCATCCCGTTACAGTCGCACACCTATCATCACATAGTGTGATGTCTTCATCATTAGGCACTATAATTTCCTGTATTTATTTTCACTGTACGTAGCATCAACTCTGAAAGACAGTCGAGAGTTGAAGATTGCCGTAAAAATCTTGTAATAATATATATTGGGTGACGGGTGGTCTGCATGTTTATTCACCTGTGAACTATGTGATCAAAACAAAAAACTCCTAACGAACTATTCACTTCACGCATGCGTGTTGAAAAGCAACTATAGGGTAACAGAGTTTATTTTTCTAGATTACCATACTAGTAAATCGGACTGTATATCTACATCGTGTAGCGGCAGCAAGGTATATAATCCCCCAACCTTGCCAAGGACAGCCGGTTCATCGCAGGGGATCAATCTACTTCCCCATGTCAGCTTCTGTGCTGTTAATCATTTCTTAATTTTAATTGCGTAACTCACTGTCTTCATCATCTCACGAGTGAACGCTTACGGGCTTTCTATTAATCAATTTACAAATAGCTGACACCTTCAAATCACAGAATATTACAAAATACACTGTTGCATCATGATAGCCCTATCTTTATGATTGGTATACTTGGGTAGCGTCAGCTGTTATTATTTATGAATGAATGTAAACCAATTTGATAAGATAAGGCTATTGCAGATAATTATTGTATTGTATACGTAATAAGAAGGTTTTCAAAGTGCAGTGCGCGCGGTGCGGAGTTAAGGATTGATACCCGCAAGAGATCTATTTTCATGCAGGACAACAAAATTATATGTTGTAACCAATCTCATTTTTAGATTGAATTATGCACAAAAATAAATGTGTATTTCACCTCGTGGAATCATCGAGAGTACATTCGGTATGTACGCCAAGTCGCTAAAAAGACGGAAAAAATAATCAGTCGAGGGTTGTAAACACAACACCAAGAACAGCTTGATTATTTTGGGGTACGAACGAACGAATGTTAGTTATAAGTTAGATGAATGATGTTTACAAAAGTTAATGCATTACAGAAAGACTCGAACCCACGCCCGACTTGCCACTAAAATCTTGTGCTAACTGCGTCATCAGATATATCATATTGAGACGAGTAGATCAGAACGCTGCATCACCATTCAGGAGACCGGGGTTCGATTACCGCCATGGTCTACCATCTGCCCGAGGGTTTTCATGACGTCCCTGTCGTTCACAAGCGAATACTGGGATGGTTTCCTAAGGGAAGGCCATAGCCACTTCTTACCAAATGTAAAAAATATAACCCTTCATCGTGTTTCTCGTCAACTTCCCATCATCTTAGAGATCATTCAGCGACGCCAATAGATATTATTCATCATCACCAATATGAATATATCATTATAATATTGTCAGTTTTTAAATTGTATTGTGATGAAAGCTAATCCTATTGACAGTATACACGAGTCTGCCGACTGTCTACGGATTAAAACCCACAATGCAGCCGCCTACTCCACAACTGCCACATGGCATCCCAAACACGTCCTCGTCAAGAATAGGCTGCACTGCACGCACCCTTCCATAACCAAACCTAAATTGTAATGGTATCATGCACACCAAGCATACACTCAAAAACTTAACAGATAGAAGGGCGTGCGCTCTAAATACATTAACAAGCCCTAATCCCATGACCAGCCTCTCTGCTATTCATTATCTATAATACGCCCTATCTTCATGGCATGTTGTCTCGAGGATATGAGTTGTAAAATGCCGAAAAACATTTTCAACGTAAATATAAAATATATAGGTCCCTCTTTGTTCTCCGCAATATATATGACAACGGTGATTACAAAAGTAAAATGTGTCGTATGTTTGTTTATCTACATTTTGTTTGCTGAAGTACCGAAATACAAAAGAGATTTACGACAGAAGAAAGTATAATTACTTATTAGGGACAGACACGCATGAATCAAAGTCGTGATCATTTTACAATGTACAAATGGAAGACTGAAGAAAAAAAAGTAGGGCTACTTTAAAAAATCAAATTCAAGTAACTTAAATTGTAAATATGTGATCGTTGCGTTATCATCACGTATTTTACGGGTTAAAAAAAATGTGTACATAATATCTACAAAAATCAGGATTATAGCCTATAGGTGATAGTTACATTGTGTACTCGACAGACATAAATATAGAGATCAAATAACAGATGGTATTGTTTACGGTGACGAACACACTGCCGAGTGAATTAAGTCACGTGTAAATTGAATTAATTTCAATTGTCGATTGAAGTGGTTCCAAATCAGGAAGATGTCATTCACAAATCACAATGACCCTTTTTCTGCCAGTTGACACGAAACGGAGACTTGCAGTATGTGATGAGCGAAGAGTCAAACTACAGTTAACCTTTTAAAGATTCGTCATTTTCATAGCTAGACCCAGCTGATAGATGAAGGTCTGATTTTTAAGGTGACGATTGATTTTCATCATGCAGAAGTTGTGGTATACAGTAGCTCGTCATATATTTCTTCGAATATGAATTATGAAATTTCTTTTCATCGTATTATCCAAATCAGATTACGTCATAATCTTCATACCTATAAGATACTTCTTCGATATAAGATTACAGTACCGATGCAGGAATTGAATCTAGGTTACGGAACTCACTCACTATATATACCTATTCATTATCCATTATTGCTTGATCACGACGGTGATGGAGGCTTCAGTTTTAGAATCAGAACTAAGCTTATATTTTTAATTTATAATTAATATTTAATTGATTTTAATTCGAATTTCTTAAAGATTAAAAATTGAACAATACATTCAAGGAAAACGTTGGGACGTATTATTGAAAACATATCCTGAAAAGAACTAGTTTCTTTTCGAGTCTAGATAATACATTGGCATAGGATGTATCAGAAGGAAGCTGAAACGTCCTTCACTCCTTAGCTTTCCCTCCCCCTTGCCTGTAAACACTTCAGTTTGTAGCACGCCCGCCTGTGCCCAACGTGATTTGGATTTTAGTTTGAGGTAAGGGACAAAAAATAAAAACAGTATTGCCAGATGTACTACTACACGTACACGAGCACAGTGATGCACGTTCAGTTACAGCAGTGATGCAGTAGAGGTGTTTTCAGATATGATTAATTTACGAAGAATGTAAAAGACCGTGACAGGTAACACCAATCACCCTACCTTACTTACACTATTAGAGAAGAGCCAGAAGAACAATCATTAATAAAAATTCACGTTTTTCATTGTATTATAAATTTATACAGCCTAAATAAATACAGTCAAAAAAAAATACACCCTCTCACCAGTCCCAATCGCGTATCGCTCTACTAATTTAAAAGCGTGAGAAGGTGAGAAATGAGAAACATTGTAACTCTTAACAATGTAATAATGAAATCTTCCTTCATTGTTCTCTCGTTTAATTACTAGAAATTGCATGAAAACAAGCATTGCAGCTTGTTTCTGTACGACTTTTCCAAGTCAACAACAAGAGACAAGCGACTTTTGAAATTCCTTGCAATTGCAAAAGAAACTATTCAAGTGTAATCGAAAAGTATTGTCTGAAACTGGAACTTTAGTTCAGATCCGTATTTGGTGACATTCGGTTAGCAGGCGGTTGGCCATTACTTACAAATTACAATCGCGTCTGAACTTTACTAACAATGCTCACAACAAAACAAAAAAAAAACATTTTCATTCGTCTTGTCCATATTCAGTCATGGCATCAACGTCACTCGTCTATTCTCTTCTCTATGTCGGATTATAATTGTTGTTCGCCTTGCAAACAAGTAATTGCAACCCGCAGCGCACTTATTCCAATGTGGAGCGGCTGCATTATTATTAGTTCATCCACAAACATCTGTCAACTCACCCTCACTTCTTCCAACCATCGATTCGTGATTTTCAATTCTAGTTATCGTCAAAATACGAAATACGTACGATGGTAATACATGTAAAACTTGTAAGTGATGTCAGTAATTTAGCTTTAATGTATTTTTAGGAACAGGTTTTAAATAATTACCTGCTAAGAAGTGGATAAATATATACAGTTGAATTGAATGTCTCCTACTTTGTGGGATGATGAATTTACGACATCGAAAGGTCTTCACTCTTGAACATATAACAATCTTTCTTTTATCGCCACAAAGGAAATACCTTTATAGCGGAGACATGGAATGCTGCCTTCCCTTCCCGCCCCTCATCTCACCTTCCGGTCAATCACGCTATGATCTTGGAACACATCATCTTTAATGCGATTCTGCCCCGTTCGGCAGTTCTATAAATATTGTGAGACTATACCTTCACCTAATGCCGAAGGTGATTATTGAATTTGAACGGTATTAGTTTTAGGAAAATAATGAAGATTACAATTCTACGCTTCGAATAGCTGGAAGTAAGTTCACTTCACTCGATTCATTCGATTATTTATCCTGATTTTCAGATGAAATTCTCAAAGTTCCACAGTGTTATGTGATAATGTGTTATGTGGTAGAACTGGGTGATTTTTATAAAACAGACTATTGCCATATGTGTGTACGCGTGAATGAGGAAATGGAACACCGGTCCTTCCGGTGGCATTGGCTTGAAAATGCATTAGTTTGTTATTCATAACCGTCGTTTTATGAGTAATATGAAATCGGCACAAGCAAAATGTATACGTCTAGTTGCATTTAAAAGTTACCGGTATGGGCACGTTGGATTGTGTGAGACTTTTTAGGTCTGAGCCTACAAGTATTCCTACAAAGTTCAAATTAAATAATTCACTGACCAAACTAATTGGTTGGTGTCTATACTGTGAGTGCAATTAAACTCTTTATTTTACATTTAATTTGTGTGCTTTTTTGACCCTTTCACTATACTTCATTATGTATCAGGCACTCAAACAACAATTATGTTATTAAGCAAAACCATGTTACCAGTACATTGAATTGAAAAGTAAAAACTGAAATGGGATAATTTTTTAAAATTTCAACATATCCGTTTTCATTATGCATATAATTTTTACTATTATTTATTATTACACAATTCTTATGATGCGACATGATCGAAACTTCAAAACTTTCTCAGTGAACAAACGTGTAAATGTATATACATTCAAATAAAAATGTACTAAAACGAATCACTAAATCTCAAACATATTGAATTCTATTTTATCATACATTGGTCCACTCAGGAAGAGCAACTTAGAAATGTTCTGATGGGATTTTTCCATCACCAATAAAAAGAATACAAAAATAAAATGAGATGTCCTCACTAAAAGCTTTACATGCATGATAATGATGGCTATTTTCATCGACTGCTTCCAACCACAGATCAGTGCTTCCAACTAGTATGGTGACACTCGTAATGTTTTTAGATGAGTGTACGCAAAGATGTAATTTTACCGTATAGGTCCACTTTAAAAATGTTCTCGCTCCATGATGATTGAAAAATTGTTTGCTTAATAACAGCCAAGTTATTTGAGGTTACGAATGAGCAGGTGATAATGAAATTGGGAAGTGATAATGAGTGAAAGGATGATTACAAAAACCCGTGCCTTATACGGGACTCGAACCCATGCCCAACGGTGGGTGGCTATTCGCACTCTGTGCCTCCACATACATGTAATAGGTACCGTATGTCAGTATCTAATTGATGAGCGTAGCGAAGTCTCCATCCCACTCTTATAGGGCTTTGTCTGTGTGTTTTTTTTTTTTTTTTTTTTTTTTTTTGTTTGTAAGCACTCCACAGGTCGCAAGGGTTGACTGATCAACATGGAACTCTTTTTGTACACCCAAACTCATCCAACTTAGAACTGTATAGTTTTTGGGATGAATCGGTCGGACCGATTTTGAGAATCATCATCTCAAAGTTTCTAAAAACCCCATAAGATTTGGCTGGGCGGAAAATGTTGAAAAATAAAATCTTTCCAAATGGGATGAAATTTTCTCTAAATGTGTATACATGGATTTTACACATTATTACGATTTTTTAAGCAATTCTGATCAGTCGTTTTGGAGAAAAAAAATAAAATGACTGATAATATTCATAAAATATATCATAAAAATTATGACAGAATTAAGTTGTCGAGATTCACTGCTTTCTAGATTCAAGAGTTGACCAACAATGGAGTATTTTTTATATGCGTCAAGGTGTGTAGAATACCAGAGTCAATGAAGTGGCAAGAGTAGAACTTCTTTAACGACTTTTATAGCTTATTCAGATATCAAGGTGTGTAGAATACCAAAGTCGATAAAGTAGCAAGGGTAAAACTATTTCAAGGACTTTTATACCTTATTGAGATATCTCGCTCATCTTACAACGCATATTTCGCGTTTGACTAGTATTAATAAAATTTAGTATACTCCAGGACTAGGTCTACAGAGCTAACGATTGAACGAGCGGTCGATTGAACCACTTTGGGGGAAAATCTTTAGCACGAAATGGAAAAATGAAGAAAAACATTGAAAAAAAGTAAAATTCTACAAGACAGCACATTAAACAATTGTACATTGTTGATGAGCGTAGCGAAGTCTCCATCCCACTCTTATAGGGCTTTGTCTGTGTGTTTTTTTTTTTTTTTTTTGTAAGCACTCCACAGGTCGCAAGGGTTGACTGATCAACATGAAACTTTTTTTGTACACGCAAACTCATCCAACTTAGAACTGTATAGTTTTTGGTATGAATCGGTCGGACCGATTTTGAGAATCATCATCTCAAAGTTTCTAAAAACCCCATAAGATTTGGCTGGGCGGAAAATGTTGAAAAATAAAATCTCTCCAAATGGGATGAAATTTTCTCTAAATGTGTATACATGGATTTTACACATTAATACGATTTTTTAAGCAATTCTGATCAGTCGTTTTGGAGAAAAAAAATAAAATGACTGATAATATTCATAAAATATATCATACAAATTATGACAGAATTAAGTTGTCGAGATTCACTGCTTTCTAGATTCAAGAGTTGACCAACAATGAAGTATTTTTTATATGCGTCAAGGTGTGTAGAATACCAGAGTCAATGAAGTGGCAAGAGTAGAACTTCTTTAACGACTTTTATAGCTTATTCAGATATCAAGGTGTGTAGAATACCAAAGTCGATAAAGTAGCAAGGGTAAAACTATTTCAAGGACTTTTATACCTTATTGAGATATCTCGCTCATCTTACAACGCATATTTCGCGTTTGACTAGTTACATAAACCAGACTACCGGTAGCAGATATCAATTAAAATATTGAATAGCTATGGTTACAATTAATCACAGCTGTGCAAGCCTGAAGGTGAGCAATGACTAAATTTAATGGTTTCAAAACCAATGTGTGTAGATTATAAGTACATTTCATTATAATTACATTTCACTTCATACAACTATCTAGCTCATCTTAACTGCTTAGGTCTATACTGCGTTCGCTTTCTTTAATATAGACGTATTTAGATACAGAATATATAGACTTATTTGTGTACTCTCCTGTACTGTTCATTACATCCCAGAGGATGAAACCAGGAAGTTGTTAAGTGTTTTGGGGGAAATAACAAGAGGACGCGAACAGTTAATAATGAACTCACCAAAAGAATACCCACAATAATGCCCCCACCTGCATGCAGGCCCCTATACAACATATTGTTTGGATAAAAAAAAGGTTTCAACAATGCAATAATAATTAGCATGTTGGACACTCATAAACGTGCGTCCAAATGACCTCGATCTTCCAATAAAGTATTTATAACACTGGATAGCATTTATAACACAGGCGAAAACGTTGGACCATGTGGTCAAATTATTAATTATGGTCTCGAGGCTGTTAGTAGGCCTACGTATCTTGGGTTTTTGATTGTTCAAAAACATGAAGCTTTGAATTTTGTCAACATGAATATGTAGGGCGGCGCTCGAGAAAAAAACGCGTTGCGCTAGGGGCAGTCCATAGACTAGTCCACCACATACTTGGAGATATTCCGTATTTTCATTCATTTTTCATTTTTTGGTACGATAATTTATAATATTTATCTAGGCTTCCGCTAGCATGATTTTTTTCCTTTTTTTTCAAAGCACATATAAGTTACAATTTTGATTATAAAAATTAGGTTTTGGGGTATAAACCTGCCTTTTTAAAATAACAACTTGCGTGAAAGTATATATCTCAAGATTTACGGTTTACGGCGGAAAACTTGGGCGCTCTGCGGCCTTAAAATTCCTTGTCCATACCCTTCCTACGAAAGACATTACTGTGTTTGAGAATACGGCTGCTATATTTTCTAATGGTACCTAGAGAACTCACCAACCGGCAACACCTATAGTTCATATGGGGGTACAAATGAGCGGATGATAGATTGGTAGTGTAACAATGAAGTGATGAGAGGTGAAAGGACACTTAGAAAACCTCATAGGCCTATACCTATATATACAGCAGGAAGCGGTCTACAAATTTGGTTGCAATGCCTCAATATAGTACACACATTCAAAGACAAAAGCACGTCTATACTGCTGTCCATATATTATAAACAACATTTAATAAAACAGATGTTAATAAAGAATGCGTGAGCTATATATAATAATTGCTATCCATACTATCCATACGACCGGCTCCTTCCACCTATAAACCGTGTATCATCCTCAAGAGGCATGTGATCTGATCTCTCTCTCGAATTATCATAAATTAGTACCAAACCATATTAGATCTGATGGTTACGCCTATACTGTTTGCTCAGTGGTTCCACCGACGACTAGGTTATTTAGGGTAAGAATGGGTGGATGATAAATTAATGATGTCTTACCACGGGACTCAAACCCGGCCTTACCACGTCCAACTAGGCTTCAGTTTTATAAACAATGCCTCGAATGTTTTTTTTGTTTTCAGTTCTGAGTTTATTGTGTATAGTGTGTTTAGGATACGCGTGATTCCGTAATATTTGTGATACACACATCACTGACATCAGGATAGGATATGGGTTCACCACTTCTTCCTTTTTAGATTTTTGGTAACCTTCATCCTTCCTGCGAGCTGAAGTAATTACCCAAGCCGCTAAGCTGCGAAAACCAAATCCTCTGATGAGAATTACCATTTACCGCACGTGGTCTAGAACTAGAAATGAACTAGAAATCTATAATTTTGTCGTATTTCGACTAAATCTCATTCGATTCACAATTAGTGGTGCTATTTGAAACTTTGCACATATTTTTTTAAATTCTGCAATTTATTATATTTATAAATTATATTGTAAGTTACTGATTGAGCTACTGTAACTTTTGATGAAGTACCAGATTTAATACTCGAGATGAAGGTAACTAGTCAAACGCGAAATATGCGTTGTAAGATGAGCGAGATATCTGAATAAGGTATAAAAGTCCTTGAAGTAGTTCTACCCTTGCTACTTTATCGACTCTGGTATTCTACACACCTTGATATCTGAATAAGCTATTAAAGTCGTTAAAGTAGTTCTACTCTTGCCACTTCATTGACTCTGGTATTCTACACACCTTGACGCATATAAAAAATACTTCATTGTTGGTCAACTCTTGAATCTAGAAAGCAGTGAATCTCGACAACTTAATTCTGTCACAATTTTTATGATATATTTTATGAATATTGTCAGTCATTTTATTTTTTTTCTTCAAAACGACTGATCAGAATTGCTTAAAAAATCGTAATAATGTGTAAAATTCATGTATACACATTTAGAGAGAATTTCATCCCATTTGGAGAGATTTTATTTTTCAACATTTTCCGCCCAGCCAAATCTTATGGGGTTTTTAGAAACTTTGAGATGATGATTCTCAAAATCGATCCGACCGATTCATCCCAAAAACTATACAGTTCTAAGTTGTATGAGTTTGCGTGTACAAAAAAAGTTCCATGTTGATCAGTCTACCCTTGCAACCTATGTGCTACACCTAGTGCTATGCACTATGTGCATGTGCTAGTGCTTACAAACAAAAAAAAAAAAAAACACAGACAAAGCCCTATAAGAGTGGGATGGAGACTTCGCTACGCTCACTAGTCAAACGCGAAATATGCGTTGTAAGATGAGCGAGATATCCTAATAAGGTATAAAAGTCGTTGAAGTAGTTCTACCCTTGCTACTTTATCGACTCTGGTATTCTACACACCTTGATATCTGAATAAGCTATAAAAGTCGTTAAAGTAGTTCTAATCTTGAAACCTTATTGACTCTGGTAATCTACACACCTTGACGCATATAAAAAATACTTCATTGTTGGTCAACTCTTGAATCTAGAAAGCAGTGAATCTCAACAACTTAATTCTGTAACAATTTGTATGATATATTTGATGAATATTATCAGTTATTTTTATTTTTTTCTTCAAAACGACTGATCAGAATTGCTTAAAAAATCGTAATAATGTGTAAAATCCATTTTTACACATTTAGAGAAAATTTCATCCTATTTGGAGAGGTTTCATTTTCCAACATTTTCTGCCCAGCCAAATCTTATGGGGTTTTTAGAAACTTTGAGATGATTTTTCTCAAAATCGGTCTGACCGATTCATTCCAAAAACAATACAGTTCTAAGTTGGATGAGTTTGCGTGTACAAAAAAGTTTCATGTTGATCAGTCAACCCTTGCGACCTGTGGAGTGCTTACAAACAAAAAAAAAAAAAAAAAAAAAAAAAAAAAACACACAGACAAAGCCCTATAAGAGTGGGATGGAGACTTCGCTACGCTCATCAAATCAACAATTAGGTAATACTAGAAGATTTACTTTCCATTTGTAGGCTAGCTACTTCAGCACACTGCCTACAAGAACGAAGACAAGCTGGAAACAGGATATTATGCGAACATAATTTTACTTAAATTGGTTGCATGGCCCACTGCTAGCTCATAGGTACACATTGAGTTGAAAAAGCCTACGATTTAACACGTAAACATTACTGTTTTACGATTACATCAACTTCTATACAGCTATGCAGACAGGCCTGTAAATTACTAAAAATATATGCCTCATTAATGTCAAAAAATGGCTACAAATGTATACAATTTTCGCAAATTTCACGCAATTTTTCAAATTAAATATGACTCTTATATTTTAGCGTCACTGTTTAAATGATCATATATTTCGCTTATAAAACATTTATGCAAGAAGAGATTGAGTTACTATTTGCTGTTTATAACATGTATGTAAATATCGAGCACCGGTATATCTTCATATTTGTCGAAATTGGGCAAAACCTCGGGCAGAACCATGACTAATATCCACACTTTAATTAACCAACAATCCGGAAGTTAAGTACGTGAGATAACGTAAGACCGTCTCGCTGTTACAATCAGTGCACTTGCCACTTTATGTGATAGATACGCTCACACCCCGCGAAGGTGTAATGACATCTAATACGTGGGCGGTAAGGTGTGAAAGCGTGTTCTGTCATACGACATGAACTAGGGAATTGTCGCGAGTTGGAAATATAAGAGATTATTTGGATGTACATACGACAGATGATTAGATTCCAACTTATTAGTTATTACTAAAATTATCCAAAAAAATGGATGATTTATATCATATCCAGGGATTTTTGGGGATGGTAAAATAGCCCTTGTGATGCCTCGTTCAAACGATTCTGATCATCCTCAAATTAATTTATACATCAAGTTTTCAATGTTATTGAACGGAACAAAAATCATCATTTTTTAACATCCAAAATTTGACTCGAAGTCATATATATATAGTTTCCCGATGAAGGCTAAGAATACCAAGTTAAGATCGTTAAAACGGGCCACCACGACGGCGATCTCATCACCCTAAAGAAAAGCTAAGAGAAAGGAATCACTCAGTTTAAACACAAATTTTAAATTAAACAGCCCTATGTGGAACAAACATTGACAGTATAACACTCATAAAAATTAATATGTACAATGATTTTTTGCAATACTTTCCCGATATCTTTATCGATCTAGTACAAGTTTATCAAAGACTACTTCATTTTATTTTGGCAATTTTTTTTTTGTATCTTCAAGTATGAGCGAAGTCGGTCACTCAAACCAACCACACACAATCGAGGAGCGAACTCCGTACAAATTGATTTCCGTGTCATACGAATCCTACTAATAAGATAATTGCGGGTTGTAAGAATTGGCCGTGATAACAATGAACATGCTTATCTAATACATTCAATAGTATCCATAATTAACCAATTAACAACACAAGTAAAGTTGCCAACTGGTAAAACTTATACAAACACGTGTAGGTTTACACGATACAAAAGTACTAAAAAAGCAAGTGTGTACAAAATCAGCAAAATCGTATAGTATAATAAGTATTTACTATTTGAAGATACGTAGGCTTACATGCAGCTCTTATAGATTTGTAAACCGAATGACTAAGATTATTGATTAGGTCTATGTTATACTTTCATGTGAAACGTTGTTTAATTTACTACTATTACTTTTGGGATAATCCAATACGTCAAGGTACACAAAAATATATGTACGATTCATTGACTTCTTCATATAACATTGTCGAGCTATTAGGGGTGTCAATATTCCATGAACATTGCAGCATGTTGTTTATTCATTTTATTTATTTCAATGTTGCTTAACAACCCCAACAACAGCCATGTTATACGGGGGTACGAATGAGCAGGTGATATTGAAACGATGATGCGATGATAAGTGGCAGGACGTTTACAACAACCCATGTCTTATGCAGGACTCGGACTCACGGTCAATGTGCAGTATCTTGCAAATCATCTAATTATAGATTGAGCCTATACTGAGTGATAAGGATATACCCATGTTATGGGTTCAACATACTTCACTGCGGTTGCTATTCTCGCACATCGATGATGAAAATTAGCGTGAATACATTTTACGATGGGTTCAAATATAAACAATAATGCTCGTTCATGACTGGCGAAAT
Source organism: Brachyptera risi (assembly GCA_964007535.1). Classification (NCBI taxonomy): domain Eukaryota; kingdom Metazoa; phylum Arthropoda; class Insecta; order Plecoptera; family Taeniopterygidae; genus Brachyptera; species Brachyptera risi. The sequence continues at coordinate 26,458,959 of OZ023332.1, read as the reverse complement.
CATTTGACAGACGAAATAAAATTTCCGTGTTATGAAATGGAATTTCATATAAATATACATATATTTAAAAAAATTAAATTAAAAAAAAATATATATATATATATATATATATATGATGATGATGATGATTATTGTTCGTTTAACGACCCCACCAACAGCTAGGTTATACGGGGGTACGAATGAGCTGATGATTATGAATGTATGAAGTGATGATCAGTGAGAGGACATTTACAAAAACCCATGCCTTATGTGGGATTCGAACCCACGCCCTACGGTGACTTCAGTTTCTGAAGCGGTGCCTCAGCTGACCGAGCTACCGAGGATGGCTTATATATATATATATATATATATATATATATATATATATATATATATATATATATATATATATATATATATATACATATATATATATATATATATCTTATACATATATTGCATCATACGTTGAGAGTGCTTTTACTAAACGTCAATTATTCAATACCCCTAATAGATTGATAAGACATACATATATAGGACATGCTAACAGATAAAGATCACTAAGATATTATGCAATGTACTATGTGGAAAATAAACATTAAATCAATATTTCTAACGCATATTTCCAAGTTTTAAAGTGAGTCAGAGTATAATCGTCCAAAAGGTATCACCAAAGAATGTGACTGTTTATACTTTTAGGGTAAATCTGAACCATCGTATAGGCTGAAACTCTACTGAAAACTTTTCCAACTCAAAGTTTTACATGGAGCCGAAAGTAAAGTTAGGCAATTCTATACAGGCAACATTATTCAGAGTTGTATATTTTATTATTGATATTAACGCGTCATCATCGGCGTATAATGTCTTTCGCGTGTCAATTTCCAGTTCGTTTCAGTTACAACAACCTCAATGTTTACACACAATTGACACAAACATACAGTTGGTGCAGACCGAGTAAAGCGTGTGTATTTATATATCAATGCATGCAACTGCAGTGCTGGAACTAAAACACTGCAAAAACTAGCTGTTAAATTGCTCTACCATGATTCTGCAACCTAACCTGTGTATAAAGTCCGTCTAGGTAACATTGGCATTACTTGATAACTTGTTTGATCACTTTCACAGTTTCGTCATATAGAAGCAGGTAAGCGAGCACAAGGCGAAGGTAATGCAACATTCCTCGATGATGCACTACCATTCACTGGTCAAGTACTACCCCAACGTATCACTAAACGGTGTATAATTATCAGCTGAGACGTCAAGACTACGAGACCATTCAATTTACATCAAGATTATGACTATTAGATATATGAAATGTACACATTTCACATTCGTTTTTTTTCGAGTTGATCCAAGAAGGTCACTGACACCCCAGCCAGCCAAGATCCAAGGCATACACGAAATACGAAACTCAGTTATGCTTCAACCGTCCTTTATTGTGTTTATTTAATAACCCCACCGACAACTAGATTATTTGGGGACACGAATGAGCAGATGATATAACGAAACTAATTGAAATTAATTGACGTTTACAATGACTCCCCTCTCAAGTGTCTCATTAGAAATCCCTCTAAAGTGAGCCACCCCAGGTAGCTCAGTCAGCTGAGGCACCGCTTCAGAAACTGGAGTCACCACTGGGCGTGGGTTCGAGTCCGGCATAAGGCATGGCTTTTTTTAAACGTCCTTTCACCCATCATCACTTCATAATTTCACAATCAACTGCTCATTTATACCCCCGTATAACCTAGCTGTTGGTGGGGTCGTTAAGCAAACAACCATCATCGTGGGACTGGAATCCACTTGTGTCGGTGAATTCAGTTTCAGAAGCGGTGCCTTAGTTGAGTGCAGTACGGAGGGTGGCACCGCCCTTTATTCCAATTCTATAGATATGTTACTTATTTAATACAGCATTATTAATTTAAATGAAGAAAATTTGACACGCAATCAATTTTTCATGAATTAAGACTAAGGATGACAAAGTAGGATCCTTCGGACGGGCAAGGGTAATCTCAACACTCCGAAAAATAAAAATTAATTATAATGAAGCTCATTTTGTTTAGCAAACTGTAGATATAGTATAGGGCCTAAACTACCGGTAATACGTTTGTGGATAATGAATAATTCAATTATTTATGTGAACTGTGAAGAAATTTTAGGTTCCAATTCAATCCAATCAAATTGATGAAATCCAATTCAATACATATAGGCCTACTTGAAAATGGTGATAGTCTATATGTATGAGAAAACTAGTAATACGAAAACCTAGTTCATTTTATTTCATGGACAGCTAGTAGGCGATCAGCGGATGTAGATGCCAGCACGCATAGTAATTATCATCCTAAAAAGAGTACACAAAAAGAGAACTGCGGAGAGCTATAGGTACGCCCGTGGGAAACACAATTAAACTGTGTATATTTATAACCCAACATTAAGTTACTGTGAACTGCTACACTCTATGTAGGTACTACTTGAGACAATAGCAATGGTACAACTTAAAAGTATAATTTCGTGTTCAAAGTAGGCCTGTATAGTAAACTAAGCGAAGTTGGACGTAATTGTCAGGGTCTAGTTGTCAATAATATATAGCTAGTTATATATAATTGTCTTTGTGATATATTTAAAAAATAGAAGTACTGGTATACAAAAAAAATCTTCATAATTTCTGTATGGAAGTTTACCAGTGTTGTACCAATCTGTTTGGTGAATAGCCCTCTTTAGTATATTGGAATCATGGGAAGAAGACAGGACCAGTCGTCACTTGAATGACAGAGGGAACCATGAGAAATCTCAGGTCAGGAGGGTCGACCACGCGTCATGGACCATGACGGGAATCGAACCCCAGTCAGACGAATGACGGTTCAGCGCGCTAACGACTGATCCACCCGTTGGCATAATTGATGAAAATACAATCAAGAAATATACAAACTTATCTCAAACTGCTTCTCGTAATTTCTTCTTTTGTTTACATGAGCAGCGTTTATAGTTTGTTAAACTTTGTTTTATATAATTAGCGAAAGCACTTTGTATTATTCAATTCGCGAGAGCATTGTGACGGTGAGATGCGAAAACAAATTACTTGAGATCTACTTCACAAATTCAAGTAAAAACTTGTCCTGAAGGCGAAGGTTGATACAGATTGCAATTTTGTCGAGGGTGTAATAAGATCTTGGAAATAAATTGAACGCATCCAGCATGTAACTTAATCTCGTCCAATTCGAAAGCATCGCGGTCTTGGAGCATGGATCAATTTTACGTTATACTTGTATTAGCGAGAGTTGGAGATAGTCCACCAAAACATATTATATATCTGTGGTATTTTTGAGTCTAGATTTTCAGAACGACATTTACGATTAGAAACATAACTGCTATTGTATCTATATGAGAGTTGATCATGTGATATATGAGGGGTGGTGGGATCGCCCTTGTGGTGCCCCGTCCAAACGATCCTATCTTTCATCCACAGCCTTGATTGGGGAACAATGATTTTGTATCGAGTTCCGATATTATAAAAGAAAAAAAAAAAATATGAGAGTTAGAGGTGGTCTACCAACATATGATTACATAACAAACAGAAACATATTGATATTTAGATAACTGTGAGTCATGTGAAAGTATATAATTATGATTTTACAAGGGAGATTCATCATTAGACAGTCTATGAAAGTCATATGATAGACATATTAGTATGATAGACCATATTAACTCTTTGAAAAAAAATTGAATTTCAAAAATGAAGAGTGCGAAATTCACTACAAATACCAAAGTTATACCATCAAACCTCTCCTAAATTCAAATACATACCGGTACCCATCCTATAACGATACCTTCATTTAATTTGATGTTTGCTTAGCGACCCCACCATCAGTTATATTATATGGGGATACGAGTGAGAGATGTAACGATGAGTAAAAGAACATTTTCAAAATCAAATGTCTTATGCGGGACTCGAACCCACGCCCAACGATGACTTCGGTTTATAAGGAGGTACCTTAATTGACTGAGCTACGGAGAGCGGTATATATTTGATGAGCGTAGCGAAGTCTCCATCCCACTCTTATAGGGCTTTGTCTGTGTGTTTTTTTTTTTTTTTTTTTTTTTTTTTTTTGTAAGCACTCCACAGGTCGCAAGGGTTGACTGATCAACATGAAACTTTTTTTGTACACGCAAACTCATCCAACTTAGAGCTGTATAGTTTTTGGGATGAATCGGTTGGACCGATTTTGAGAATCATCATCTCAAAGTTTCTAAAAACCCCATAAGATTTGGCTGGGCGGAAAATGTTGAAAAATAAAATCTCTCCAAATGGGATGAAATTTTCTCTAAATGTGTATACATGGATTTTACACATTATTACGATTTTTTAAGCAATTCTGATCAGTCGTTTTAAAGAAAAAAAATAAAATGACTGATAATATTCATAAAATATAATATCATAAGAATTGTGACAGAATTAAGTTGTCAAGATTCACTGCTTTCTATATTCAAGAGTTGACCAACAATGAAGTATTTTTTATATGCGTCAAGGTGTGTAGAATACCAGAGTCAATGAAGTGGCAAGAGTAGAACTACTTTAACGACTTTAATAGCTTATTCAGATATCAAGGTGTGTAGAATACCAGAGTCGATAAAGTAGCAAGGGTAGAACTCCTTCAAGGACTTTTATACCTTATTCAGATATCTCGCTCATCTTACAACGCATATTTCGCGTTTGACTAGTAATACTACTACATGACCCATGGCCAATGTTTGATGGAAGTTCGAGCCCACATATTATTACCAAGTTTTGACACGTCGCTGTCTATATCTATGTATCCATGACCAATAGCCAGATAATTCTTAGGTGCAGCATATAAAATAACTGCAGGAGTCAGGATGCAAATGCACCTCACAATTTTATAACTCGACGTATGAATAACAAATCTGTATCGGCTGTTGGAGCTATATAGTAGAAGTAAACTTGTATCCACAATATAGAAGGTTCCGAGAGACCGCGACACGAGTTTCTTTGCAGGGTATAAAGTATACCAAAAAAATATTTCTGAAAAGGATTCATATAACACTGAGGCTAGTGGACCAGCGGCACATTGAACAATCATGCAGGAAATCGGGATTTGATTCTCGCTTTAGTCGACCATCCGGAGACAAATTTTTTTTCTTCACATTTTCTTAAACCGTTTCCTTCTCACTATACCCAAAACATCTGATAAATAACGTTCCTTCGATTTCATCTTCCCACCCCTCATTCAGCAACGCCAATCTTACTTTCTTAGACTAATCTTAGTCGTCCGTTCAGGGCATAAAATGAAGGAGCCATAAGGGAATTATGTACCCACGTTTTGTATCAATAGATCATCGAGGCAAAGAACGGTCGACTTTAAAGTATAACTTGATAATGATGAAGATAAGTATAATTAAATATATATATATATATATATATATCGTTGTTAGTTGAGCGATGTATGAAATGAAGAAACATCTCAACATCTACACATCTTGAATTACCGGTACCGGTGTTTCTACTATGGACCTGTTGAGCATATTAATGAAAATTTAATGAAGGAAATACTAAAAAGTTACAATTATTTTCATTCAACATGATTATGATAATACGTTTTTTCGTGTGATTATTGAATACAGTAAAAATAAACCATTATTGTGAAAAGAAAACAATTGAGATTATTGTTTTGTATATTTGAACTTCAAACTGATTTTATATTCACTTTTCTATTACGAATCTTTTAGAATTATGGTATCTCTGTTGTCTTACAAGGGGTGGAAAATGCAAAAATTTGTATTTGTATTTGGGACACTTTCAGGGTTAATTTTTGATAACAAGGGTCAAGGGTGAGCAATATCACAATGAAATATTATTTGAAACCATATGCACCTGACTTACTTCAAATAAAAAAATTGTGGTGATATTTTCAACCCTAAACCTTGAAAACTAGAAAAATACAGATTCAACGAATTGACTAAGAACTTCAACTTTGCACCCTTAAATACAAAAATATGATCATCAGAATACTTATTCTGATAATAATAATACTTATTAATAATATTATTCTAAGATCATATAAATTGTATTAGTATAGAAAAGTTCAATTTCGTGACAATCGAGTCATCCCTATAGCTTGACGGATTTGACAATCACCAACCCTTAAATGTGCGAAAATCCTTACACAAACCGTCGTTCAAAAGGCCATAACTTCAGAACCGTTCGAATGGAAAATCGAAAACTCTATTCAGATCTCTTTGAACATGAAGCAATCAAAGATCAAATTATAAAAATGATCTAAAATGTGATGGCAACCAATTCACTTCAAATTGAGTGATTTCTCTTGCAATGACCCCACAGTGGTTCAACCGATTTTCAGTCCGCTTACAATCATGAACACTTACAAACTACTATTTGTAGGCCTACTGTCTTACAAAGGCAAAGCTTATCTATAGCAAGTAAATTGTTATTGTGCTACACAATATTTATGATGGTGTTCATATAGCACATATAGCAAGTTTATCTCTAGTTATTATTTCCCACACTAGTTTCTATAATTAATTCACACCGAAAAGAAATTAATCAAAGTGCATGTGAAGAATCCGTTTATATGCGATAACGTTCATTTCAACACCTATCGCATTCGTCTCAAAACCAGGTATAATTATTACCCTACATAGCCTATACTATAGTCATTCCAAAGTCATTGTAGGCCATATGGGGCTGTATATTATCTCGCATAAATACAGGATTGCTGTTTAATCTATGTTAAATCAATTATGTGGTTGAAGTCTGTGGGAGAAACTATACTGTTATGCATATCAAAAGATCAGCTTCAAATTCTACTTCAATTCCCAGTACGGATGCGTGATTGTTTTGTGCCCCAAATAGATGGTGATCCCTGGAAGTCTGCCGTGCTGTCAACTAAGGATTAAAAGTTTAAAATGTGCAAGTGCCATCAGGAACGTCGACAAGTTATTCAAAAAATGTAATATTTTAAAAGATTATTTTTATGAAATCACATAAGAAAATGGAAACCTTTTGTCGCACTTTGCACACATCAGTTCGACTTGGTAGTATATATATAAATATATATATATATATATATATATATATATATATATATATATATATATATATATATATATATATATGTTTATATATAAATATATATATGTATATATATATATATATATATATATATATATATATATATATATATATATATATATATATATATATATATATATATATATATATATATGTTTATATATAAAACTTACCCACGATTATAGATATTCTACAATATTGATTTAGGAAAAGTGTTAGTTAGATCATGTTGTTTTCTCCAAAATCAATTACCAGTACACTAGAACTGAAACAGTAGTCGTAGGAGGGGTCACAAATAAATGAAAGAACTGAACAAAAATGGAATCTATGCTAAGCTCCACAGCCCAATCTCTGAAATACACACGTCCTAATTAATTTCACAAGTTTAAGGTTAATACACACAATGGGTTGTTGCGTGGTTCTTTCCGACACAATGGTGTAGCTGGCACGCGACATGAGCTCGTGTATTATGAGGTCTGTAACTATAAACAAAGAACTCTAAATTTCGTACAATCATACTATTGTCAAGATTTGATTAATACGTCGTAAGACGTGATGACTGAGATATAATTAGCGTCGGTAAATGATGAATGAGGCACCCTGAAAATGTGACGAAAGAATATTTCATCGTGTTTTGGACAGTGGGAAGGAAACGGCCTTGCCATCCCAAAGAAGGGATAGACGATGATGACGTGAATCGAACCCCGTTCTCCTGAAGTATTGAATGACAGTACAGCAAGCTAGCCACTGATCCACCCATCTCAATGCCTCAGTATGTATAATATTACAATTGAGCCAATAGATGAATATAACCACAGAAACTAAATAGACGAAAATGTGGTAAGATGTGAGTAGTCTTTCGGATTCGTTACAAAAGCCTTCACATCGCCTCTCTTGAATATATCACAAAATAGCGACTTACACGGCAAGCATTACATTTTCTTGATAACATTGAATTTTCGAGGACATGTCTACGAGAATAATAGAAGACCCCTCCTATATACACACGCTAGATAGTAAACCAACCTACCATGAGTGGAGCGGCGCGGCAAAACTATAGTGGCTGAAAGTGGAAGGGAAAAATCAACCCCCACAACAATCAACCTCCATTGTTCCACAATTCGCTGACGTCATAGTATGTCGAGTTATAAACAGCACGCTTTTTTTACCTATACGCACGCCGTGGTATTCAATAGGGCCTACTCACGAGAGATGAATGCGCGAACTACCTTGCGCTCGTAGTGAGGAATGGGTAGACGGTCGATCGGAACCTTCACCTCTCGTGCATTATAATACTCGAGAGAAACTCGAGTTAGGAAAATAATCGATGGAAAATGGACATCAATGTTACCGTTCAGGCATCGCGTGATTGTGAAATGGGGGAGGGGGTAGGAAAGAGGGACATATTTTAATAAGGGTTGATTTACACACTATTGACCAAACTGTGAAGCAGGAAACGCCATGTTGCCGTGGGTAACTGATAACGTGTCAAAGTGATAAAAGTAAAGCTTCTACCTCAAGAATGCCGTAGATATGGTTCTTCTATTCGTGTATATATATGTATATATATATATATATATATATATATATATATATATATATATATATATATATATATATATATATATATATATATGTATATGTATAATATATATATATGTATATATATATATATATATATATATATATATATATATATATATATATATATATATATATATATATATATATAGGCCTATTGTTAACCTCTTTAATTGCATGAGTTTTACGTCTCATTTTATACCAATAACACCATTACTGACGTTTACAATTTTTGTTTCTCATTCATATTGTTCATTTTATTTCTATTTCCTCCTTATTCAATGTATCACTATACTATTAATTTGTTTAATATGTCCAGTTTTACTCATACCATCTCTATAAAATTTAGTGTAATTAACACACATTTTATTCAAACTCTGTCTCAGATGTGAGCGTATGTGTATTTTTAAAATATATTGATTATTATCCCGATGTAATCAGTTACCAGGAATCAATAAAGGTTTTATATATATACCAGAGATAAGCCCTTAGACCTATATCCTAGATAGAACTATTTTGATTCAGAAAGTTTATTCACGTAATGGAGGGCCTTCAGTAATCATCACGTTTTGTGTGTAGAATATTATCAGTCACTCCTAACCTACTAAGACTAATCTAGTATTGATTAGATGATATAACTATCAGTGAAATATGGCTTTTATCGATACAGGTCAATTAAACGAGTCATGAGGTCAAGTTAAATAGATTTAAAAAGTACAACCAAACATCATTTACATATATGAGCAAGATGGATATAATTATCATATCTTCGAAAATAGTATTAGGCCTGTGTAAGAGGACGAAAAAATTATTTACTATCATGTAATAATCTGCTTGTGGGGTCCATAATCCACACGAAGATTCTGCGCTACCACGCTTCCAGTGTGTTCAGAATATATAGAATAGCAATATATATATATATATATATATATATATATATATATATATATATATATATCAAACTTTATTGAAGACTATGTCATGGTACACATGATTGCCATTCATTTGTAGGTATTATATAATTATAATATATATTAATAGAATTCATATAGCCCTACCGGTGCCTATAGAAAGAAGATGGTTTTCGGATTACTCCAACGGATGATGGTAGTATAAGGGGGATAAGCCTGCATAGCAGTTATGTAATTGCTTCTATAATTATTATAGAGATTTGGTTGATATAATATTAGCTGACAGTAAGTGGCCCTTTTTTTATAACTTCATAACCGAATGTAATTGGAGCTCTCGCTCAAGGGGTTCGTTGAAACAACTCCTAAAATCTGGTGTACAATTGCCGTGAAATCTCTTGAAACCCCTTGAAATCTTGAAATCAGGTGTACACCAAATGTACGAGTTATTAACCCCTCGCTCACGCTTCTTCGCACCTCAATGACAGAGGGAAACTACGAGAAGAGAGGGCTCCTATCAGGTTGGCCGACTATGGTAGGAATCGAACCACTGTCTCCTGAATGAAGGTTCAGCGTGCTATAGCTACTAGTCTCAGTAACATGTAACAATATTAGTAATATGTTTACATAAGAGGTAACCTTAACCAACACTCTCTTTGATGACAACTGAGCAACTCACTGAAAGATGAACACTTTCTGACCCTCATTATATATTATTCTGTTTATTTTAATTACTTACGTATTGGTATTTACACTACTATGAATTCCTTAAACACATGTCCCGCATGTTCTTAGTCGGCAACTTGACACCTCATAGTCATAACAATTGACGAATGAACAATTTGATTAATTATCTATTATTTGATAAACTATCTTTCATCCATAGCCTTAATTGGGGAACAATGATTTTGTATCAAGTTTCATTATTAAAAAAAAAAAAAATTATTAGCAAACAAATTCATCGATCCTGATTATATTATGGAAATCAGTTTTTGAATCTTGAGTACTTTACAATACGATTTACGGCGAAGGTTACGGTACTTGACAGAGGCATACACGCATGTGACAGTATGCGGTAGGATCACAAATCATCCACGTATGGCAAAATAGGAAAATAAGTGATTTCAAGGCCGAACTACCTCCACTTGAGGGTTCTCACCTCTTGGTGCCATGGATTATTCTGGGGTTCACGGCTTAGTGGTCATTGCTTATAGGCCCGCGAGAAGGATGAAGCTCACCAAAGGCGAAGTGGTAAATCCGTATTCTATATGTACTATCACCAGGTATCACATAGCATGAAAATGCGTATCCTACAACGTACCCAAACTGTGCCTACATACACATAACAGGCCTACATAGTACAAAAAACAGCAAGCTATTCTTGTCCACGAAAGAACAATTGCCATATCCACGAAAGAAGAGACGTTGCCGAACAAGGTAAAAGTGAGTAATTGTATAGAGAAACTCACTGCAGCATTAAACATTTGACACGTGAAAGATGAAGTTGTGGTTCTAATCGTACGTTTCGTCGTGAAAACCACTGACCCTTAAATACCACGAATATACAAAAATAAATTTGATTTTCTTGTTTATTATATCGGTAGATTACTTTCTTCTTTCGTGGATACAAGTATAACCATATACCCTTTCGGTCATGAAAGGAGTATGAATCGACATCTGCCAATATTGTCACATGACCAGCGCCAAAGCAGAATGCTATGGAATTGTTCTTGGAAATCCAAATGTGCCTTCCGCTGGTTCCGCACAATATTGGGAACAAATTGTATGCCGACAGAAGTTTACAGACGGATAACAACAATTCATTTTATGCGCTATGATTTCAACAAATACTCCCGAGTGTTGCCAAACATTTTGTTATTGTTGTTAGTTCTTACTTACACATCTCAGTGAAACACGCAGTTTTCTGGTATCAGCATTATTATATATACCACCGACTCACCGAGACGCGTGAACGAGTGGTAACACACTGAACCGTCATTCGGGAAACCGGGGTTCGACTCCCGCCATGGTCGACCATCCTGACAGGGGTTTTTCGTGGTTTCCCTCTGTCGTTCAGGTTGATACTGGGATGGTTCCTTAACAACAGGCCATGAACGACTCCTTCCCACCATCCAAAACACCTAATAAAATAACCTTTCATCTCATCCATCATTCACCGACGCCAATAGATCGTAGCCATCAGTATAGTGCGTCGTTAAAACTCAATATAAAAAAATATATTATATACACCATATACAGACTTGCAGTAAAAAGGATGTAAATTAAATTCTTCGATGCACGGGTGCGTGGACCATGTCTCTTCTCGTATCTCATTTTCCTCTGACAGATTAACACTCTGTATTTATCAATTAATCCAAGCCACCCTAGTGGAGATACATTCGTAACAGCATCAAGTACTTTCAACAATGTAGTTCTATAATCGGCTCATTGCAATCTCATTACAGGACACCTTATCATAGGCAGTAAGTAGTGTTAGGCCCCTACTATTGAAGGGGTGGGAGCGGCGGATAATAAGATTTGAAATTAGAACGAAAGTCTCTGGGGGATATTCGAATCCCGAGTCCATGGGAGTCGATTTAGTGAAATATCAGTTTCTTGGTGGTAACTTTTGAACGGTGTGAGATATCAAAATTCTAATACGGGAGAAACAGTAGGTAATGATAATGCGTTCAAGACGGTATAAGCTATAACGATTTAAGTCATGTCGCCTAACCGTCAAGCATATATACAGCTAAGGAAAAACATTTTTTAGCTGTATTCGCTTGACAATTATGCGACATGAGTTATATAGGCCTAGTTATATTTTGAATCATCATGAAGGTGTTACGATTCATGGCATTTCTCTCGTATTAGAATTTTGATATCTCATACCGTTCAAAAGTTATCACCAAAATACTGATATTTCACTAAATCGACTCCCATGGACTCGAACAATATTATTGTGAAGCAGAAACGCATGGTAGGCCTATGGTATTTCATGTAATCTTAATTTTTGTCTGTGTATAGTCATGTGTATATTACCAGGTAATATAATATCTATTCTATGGTATAGTCGTAAGCGAGAGGGGTCACTGGATTATTGCTGCCAATTTGGCAGGCCTATTTTGTATTGTTTTTAAAGGCCCAGTATTACCACGTCCAGGTTTCAACCTACACCTATACCATTTGTTTTCACTAACTCTCAGATTAAGGTTAACTGGACTTGGTAATGCAGGCCCAAGTCAAGTCCTAACGTGGCTATAATGAATACTGTGGGTAAAAGTAAAGGTTGTAGTTAACTTGGAACAAGACCTAATCTAAAAGGTTAAAACATATTTCATACAAAATAAATAGGTATATAAAATACGAACCTGCTAAACAAACTGCCGGTAAGCCGACAGTTACGTAAAAGATCAAAACAAATGTAATTGTTGCACTCGCTGGTCGTAATATTGTGGCAACAAATCTAAAAGTTTTGTTATAACATCGCGACAGCAATCTTTCCTTCTCTTCCATAGTTACGGCAAAGCTTTGTCCACAGACCATGACGGGGCGGACGAAGACGCCCACGGTTGTCTACCTCACCGGACACAACACCTGAATTGGTGTTGAAAACACAACTTCACAAATGAAAATATATCACACGTCCAAAAACACACTGTATGGCACATCCATAAATATATATCATTATAGATCGCTTCTATAGGCATCCACTTCCATGTTGGCAGCCTCGCTGGACGAATGGACCATTATCCTCGAAGAAAAGACACCTGTAGCAGCCAACAGTTCTAACCGTCATTGCAGAGTTTTTAAAATCATTCTTCTTTCCAGTGTGTATGTTTCTATTACACAATAAAAGAATTACAACAACACTTCGTGGAAATTTCTTTGAAACACACGCTGTTATAGTAATATTTACTAACCCATATTATTAGAACATAATTATTTTATAAACAATAATATTGTTACACATATACCTAAACAACACTCGCTCACGCACCTTCGTTGGAATGCTTGCTTTCAAGTTTTGGTTGGATACCGTAAACTTGCGCATGCGTAGTTATGACATTTTATTACAACCACACTTGCTTACTGAGCTGACGAGGCTGCGACTAGCGGAGCAGCACTTGCGCACACTTCGATAGCGGCAAATATGGTTTGAGCTAGGAAAATCATTTGAAACACCCCACAGAAAAATGTTTCACATATGGTTCAGCTTGAAATATTAGTGAGCGATTATAATATTATAATTTTGAAGAAAATGATCTTGAAAATCATTAATATACATAAAAATTTAAATCCAATTTTTTCCTTGATGATCTTCGATTTTTAAATTTGATTCAATTATTAAAATGACATTTTCAAAAATTATTTCCAAAAAATTGATTTTCAAAGAGATTATTCAACAAAAATAGATTTATGCACATATTTTTACCAATTTCTATTTATAAACTAGTACAGTATAATCAAAAATTATATTACCGCATATCGAAATATAAAAAACCGATAGTATTTAATAATTTGAATCCTATACGTATACTGTCTAAACATCTCTTTGATCTTCTTATAATTGTTATTCATCATTATTATACATCCTGCAGGCGCAGTTTGTTCTACAGCGAAAATTATGGAGAATTTCTCAAAAAAGTAGTGAAAATGTTGTTTCAGAAAATTAAGTATAATTAAGTATAAGTATAATTAATGGTATAATTACCACAGCAACCATGGTTTCAAATTTTGATGTCAGTTGCTACAAATTGAATACAATAAATCTATGTACAACACTTTTATAGACTTCTCAATGATTAAACTAGTGCGCCTATGGGCTGAGAGCATTGTACACTGTATTTATTAATCAGGAATTTAAAATTCAATTGAACACAATCTTTTTCAGTTCATTCATTATAGTAATTTCCAACTTGGAGAAGAAAGCTTTAAATTTCTAAAACAACTTGACAAAATATCAGTTCTTTGGTGATGACTTTCAAAAGGCATGAGATATCAAAATTCTAATGTGGAGGAAACACAGATATTTTGAATATCTTGAGGGTATAAGTGAAAACTATTCAACTTATTTTGCATAATTGTCGAACATATACAGACAAAAAATAACGTTAATACCTGTTTTTAGCAAGACATAATTTAACAATCGACAATTTAAAATATAAATACAATGCAGCAGATCAAGACGTATAGAGGGTTGCCTTGGTTTGCTAGTATATGCTATGATGGCTCAACTTCCTATAACACCAATCTCAAAATATATGTAGGCCTACCAATTTACTGCCTATCTACATAACCGTAAACAAGTCGTCAAGATCAATAACTCTTTCAGTAAAACAAAAAGAGTTTAGTATGGAGTGCCTCAAGGTACGGTACTCTGTCTCATCCTCTCTATTATTTACATCAACAATCTATGTAGTCTAAATACAGGAGGAAGTATTTCAACATATGCAGATGACACTGTCATACTGTTTAATGCCGAGAGTCGAGAAAACGTGCATACAAAAGCTAATAGTGGTATGAAAAACATCTATTCATGGTTGAACGAACCATGGTTGAACTAAATACAGTCTACATCCCTTTTTCCATCAACTCAAAAACAGAACCTAAAATCGACTTTGAAATTAAATTGCATAACCTTGTCTGTGAATACGATATTAATAATAACTACAACTGCTGTGTTATACAAAAAACTGATCATATAAAATACCTTGGCATCGCTATTGATAAACACCTAAAATGGCAAGAACAATCTAAAAGCACTCTTATCGAAATTACGAAATGTATTGTACATATTCTACAGATTAAGAAATCTTGTCAATAGAAAACTTTTACCGAGTATTTAATCGGCATTTACACAATCAATAATACAATATGGTATAATAGGATGGGGTGGGGCTAGTAAAACAATTTTAGAACCATTTATAAAAATTCAACGAACATTTTTGAAAGTCATTCTTAATAAACCAAAACAATATCCAACTAGCCTTGTTTTTTCAACTACAGGAGTTTTAGATCTTCAGCAACTATATATTAAAACAATTCTGACTCACATACACAAAAATTATAGGAAATTCAAAGACGTTCACATACCAGCCATCCACTGCACGAGGAAAACTGATCAAAATACAGTGAAGAGAATAAGAAGAAACAAACATAAAGGTCAACAATATTTAGACTTTATTGGACCCAAAATTTACAATCAATTACCACTCTCAATTAGATCACTCAAAAGTTTCAATGTTTAAAATTAAGGTAAAGATATGGATTAAACAGCTGGTAAATGTCTAAAATAATTTTCAAACTTCAAACCTGAAACCTCTGGGTCTGGGATATTATTTGACATGAAATTTTTAAGAATGTATAAGAAATGTTTATATTGTTCAAGTCTTCAAAAATTGTTTTAAATTCAAGAAATTGAATATTGACTATATACTTATCTAATGCTATTAATATGTCATAACTTTTACCACTTACCCATTACTATAATATTGTCATCTTGGATATTACATTTAATTCAATATTTTCAAATTTCAGCCCACACACAGAGAATTTTCTCTATGTGGGCTTCTCATCTTTATTAAAAAATTGTTTAAAAAGAAAAAAGAAAATTGTGAAGTGAATGAAATGAGTTTAAAATGAAAAAAAAAAACGAATGAATGAAAAAACCTGAATGGGAAATGCAAGATGATGGTTAATACCAAATTAAAGACAGAAACATTATGTAAATTATGTTTTTTTAATGTTTAAGCAGTGTGCATTTTTTACATTAAAAGAAGAAACCCAAAATTTTCCCTCCCAGATGCTTTTGCCTCGCTTCTTCATGGTCCAAAATTCCATTGCTGGTTGTTAAAACAATATATCTGTGAAACAAAAAAAGACATACTTGTCAAGAGATCAAACTCAAAAGATGAATCAACATCAATGTTTAAATTTCTAAATTCAAACCAATCAGGAAAAGAGTTGGTTCCTTGACAGTGGTACCATACAGTAAAAAATAAATGCATTTGTTCTGTTTTCAATTGCACAATAAAAACTGAATGGTAAGACCTCATAAATTAACACAGTGCTACTGCCAGTACTAACTGTCGGCACAAACCCAAATGTTTGAAAATCAAGAAGGAAGAAAAACTGCCGACGCCTCTATGCGTCACCAGCTGGATCAAACTGTCGTACATTATTTACAAGGAGACTAATTCGCGTGATCTACTTTACAATGGGAGCATATTCATCAAAGCTGTTGAACTAAGCTGGACATTCTAGACTCCATTAAAAATATTACAAAATACCAAAGGTCTACAGCTAAAAATCGATTATACGCTAGGTCTACTTTGACATAAACATGAGAATACCATTTGCCTGCATATAAAAGTGTGGCAATATCATTATGTTGCTTAAAAATTACTCAACTCAAAACACACACCTTTCATACTATAGTTATATAATATATAATATATGCACAAGTTGATGGAATCTAGGCCTAGGATCTGGACCCTTACCTAATAAATGTTGTGCTAGTGCTAGCTAGCTCCAAGAGGCTAGGTCTTTGATTGGTCAATATCTCCCAGTGGAGCTACCTGTCATGGCAACATGTCTGGTCTCTGTGTACTTCCATTGTTGTTAGCACAAAATCCTAGTACTGCTCTTGAGGTGAGCTACGAAATTTGATGAATTATTCAGTCCAAGAGACCGTGAATTTGTTTTTTTAATATTTTGTCATTGTTGGTAGCTTTTTTAGTGAATATTAACCAATCGAAGTCCTAGCCTCTTGGAGCTAGCTAGCACTAGCACTAAATTTATTAGGTAAGGGTAAATTTTTCTGTAAAAATACAGAATCAATCCATCTCAATTTGGTTAAGAAGGTTCAAATTGCATTAAGACTGTCAAACTACGATATTTGTGGGTATGATTAAACTAGGAAAACGCCATATGTGCGTCGTTAGACGAGCGGATAGTAATAGTATGTCGACTTTTTTGCCAAACTTTTGCCTACATTCATTCGCCAATTATAAATGGGTAAAAACTGCTTCGAGTGGTACCAATTTCTTCGTTTTTTCTTCAAAATGACTGACCCGATCAAGCTGAATATTTCCAGAAATGTGTATCAAGATGTAATTCAACTTAACGCAAAATTTCGTTTCATTTTTAAATAGAAATATTTTCTTTTTTCGCGTCATGTTATTCTAATGGGTAACCCTATTTTTGAAATTTCTAAAATTCATAAAAATAAAAGTTACCACCCAATAATGCCACAAAACTATACAGATCTAAGTTAGATGAGGAACCATAATGAAAAAAAGTTTGAAGTAGTCGTTTGACCTGTGGAGAACCGACAAATAACATGAAAAAAAAAAAAAAAAAAAAAAAAAACACCAATTTTTTCAGTATGTCAAATTGAATCCTCACTAAAGCTCGTCTAATAACAGCATTCTCGTAAGATCATGTCTTATGATGGGTTAGAATGATTGATAAAAGTTCACAAAAATCCATGCACACACGCCTGACCCGATTCAAGCATCTACAGTGTGCCTCAACGTTTGCACCAGAGCCTTTATTCTATAACCGCAAATGAAGTGAAAGAGCAATGAATGAGTCGCAGCCCATTACGTTCAAGTGTACAGAATAATCGGAATAGAACGAAGATGGGCTGCTTTCATTTCGTACATGATAGAATAACGGCCCAGGGGCCTCATTCATACCAGATAAGCCCAAGGTAGCTCGAACCCATGTTACGCTTCATTTTTAGCAACAGTTTATGTGGCTTTCATTGACCAATAAATAAATTCACTTACCCAAACTGACGGGAAGGTAATAAATTGTTAGTCCATTTTTCAATATCCTTGATTGGTACATCAAATCGGGGTGAAATGACACCGCATTTGTTGAGTCGTCCAGTCAGATTCACAACAATCTTTCCAGAGCGGTGATCATCTACAATTTCGAACTCGCCAATGTACCCTGGAAACGTAACAATAGAATACAGGCCTACTCGTACTGCACTAATCTTGTACAATTTCTAGTTCTTTAACAATCACTCGTAAGTTACATAAGTCTATACATTCCGGTTGCAGTCCTGGACTTGGGATCACATTTCTGTTTTTTTTTATTTTTGGGGAGATTTTTTCACTGAGTATAAATGATTCAATAAATTAGATGATGGTTCTGTAG
Organism: Brachyptera risi; assembly: GCA_964007535.1. Lineage (NCBI taxonomy): Eukaryota > Metazoa > Arthropoda > Insecta > Plecoptera > Taeniopterygidae > Brachyptera > Brachyptera risi. The sequence continues at coordinate 26,440,215 of OZ023332.1, read as the reverse complement.
CCTAGAATGTTTACTAAAAAGAGCTAGGCCTACCAGTAATTACTAGAGAAAACATAAGATGAAGACTGTCATGGTCGCAAAGATTGGAATAGTTTAATAAATTGCCAGTCGTAGTCCAATAATAAGCAGATTTAGTTTAAATTATAATGGAAATGTCTTGAGCCATAATTTATCATTGTTTACCCCAAACCGAGCTAAATGCACTCGCAGCGCACCAGCTTGGCTCGGTTTGGGGGCCAGTATATCGGGGTGCAGTTTTCGCTCTGACAATGCCGATATCTTTGTGTATCAGTTTATTGGGGTCCACAATACCAATTCAGTTGTTGGAAAAGATATTCTGGACCTCCGTGTTCTAGTTTTGTGGGCCATTATATTGGGAGCCAGAATATCGGGGTGCAGTATGTCTAACAAGCTTTGGGATACAGAATATCTAGTTTGTGGTCCACTATAACCACACGGCATTTGGATACACTTTTGTGGGCCTCAATATCGGGGTGCAGTTTATTGAGGTTAACAATGACAGATCTTTGTGTACCGGTATCAGTTTATTGGGGTCCACAATACCAATTCAGTCGTTCTAAAAGATATACTGGACCCCCGTATTCTAGTTTTTTGGCCACTATATTGGGGACCAAAAAACCGAAGTATTTGTACAATTTTCGGGTTTTTCGAGTGGGCTACAATGCTGGGGTCCACTTTATCTTCTTCTTGTGGTCCAGAATATCGAGGTTAACAATACTGTGGTCCCATTATTATTGTACCCATTATTATATTGAAATTCCCTGAGAATTTGAATTCCCTCGAATGAAATATTTTTCACACATTTTTTCTTCTGGGATTTTTGATAATTTGAAATAAGTTTTCTCAAAAGTAGTTCAACCGATTGTGCCTCAGAACTATACAGTATCAAATTAGATATGGACACTTGTGCATGCCAAGTTTCAACTAATTTTGGATTTTCGTTTGAGCTGTAGAGCGCGAAAAAAAAAAAACAGGGTACTTTTTTTTCGGGTATGGTGAAATTGAGTTTTCGTTTCGCTCATCCAATAATTATATACATTCTTGTAGCATGAGTGCATGATTAATGTCTATTTTCCCTGCTTCCTGTTGTGTTGAAGTAAAAAAAACAACGTAAATTACCGCCCTCGATAATATTACTGATTTCAATGTGACAGGTAATTTTGCATCTCTAGTTGCTAGGTAGGGTTCTAGCAATATGGATGCATTTCAATCATCCACATGGCAGGCTAGTATAAATTACCATCACGAATCACTTGCTGCAAATAATGATCTAGATAAGTGCTTGTCAAGTGGCAGTCAGCAGGACCTTTTTAAATGGCCCGCGGTATAATCGTATATGAACCAACGTAAAATCACTGCAATTTAGTATAGCATTCTGTGCAATCATATTGAGAATATATTTTTGGCAAACTTGGGTTAAACTGTTGTCACAACCAAAACGGTAGCGGCGGCGTTTGAACTGACTTGGTACATAATAATTCTCGACGTCCTATTGTTTGGTTCGTTACAACATGCGCACCCTTCGGCACCCTTGTGAGCTTCCCCGCTTCCCTCACACCAGTAATATAGAAATAAACGAAGACATAAAGACAAGAAGTGCAATTTTTAAATTTTGTTTGTTGTAAAAAGAAGTTTGAATAGGCCTACATGTGTATTAAAAATATGTTCTTTGTTCACGGGCATACAATATAAAAACAAAAAAAAGTGAAAATAGAATCAAAATTATTGGACAATCAACTGTGTGGCTTACCTCAACTTTTCCATAAAAAATGGTTCTCTGAGATATCTAGTTGGAAAGCTCTGATCTACATATTGAAGCTTTTCTAGGCTTCACAATTCAGGGTACCGGTAATTTTGTTTTACTCGGTATCAAATTTAGTTTTCATGTTGTGTGGCCGAAATGGTGTTTTTTTTTTTTTTTTTTTTTATATTGGGTTTTAACGACGCACTGTAATGATTACCAAGATCTATTAGCGTCGGATGAATGATTAATGAGATGATGGGATGATGGGATGATGAGATGAAGGTTTTTAAGGGTAGTGGGAAGGATAGTGGGAAGGAAGCGGTCGTGGCCTATAATGTGAGAACCATCCCGGCATTAGACTAGACTACAGAGGGAAACCACGAAAAACCCCTGTAAAGATGGACGGTGGCAGGGATCGAACCGGGTCCGACATGCCCACTACCTCCCGGGTCACGAAGCAAGTGAGCTAACCACTCAGCTACTGTGCTGGTAAAATGGTGTTTTTGGGTGAGATGTGTTCATGATGTTTCATTAATATTTTTGCACAGAATGCCATTTCGGTTGGGGTTAGATGGTCAAGGTTTGTGTCGTTTTGGTTGGGGTTAGGCCTAGTGGCATTGATAAAGTAGTGCTAGTGGTCAAGGTTGGAGTCCTAACCTCCTTGGTTTAGGGTGCAAAATTATGTGTGGTACCAGCATTGACAGATTTACCCACAAAAGGCCTAGGCTCTATTAATTTTAAGCTGGGTCTGCATACAGGCTCTGGACTGACTTACCGTGCTTCATCATTACCATCAAGAACCTGACGATGACCTTTGAGCAGGGACGAATAAGGACTTGCCTCTTTCCTCGCTTCTCGGCATTGTTAATAGATTTCAGGGCATCACTCAAAACGCTCATTCGCACCATTGCTGTAATTGGGAAAACAAGGTTATGTTAGTTAAGCCTACTACAGATCTAGGCCTACTGTTGCATACATGATAGGCCGTCACTAGTTTTTGCACGTATCGAAGAAGTCCCCAAATCTATGTGTTTATAAAGAATATGATGCTGTGGCATAAAACAATACAATAGAAACAATAAAATATATTTATATCACATTAAAATAGAAGGTGCATGGTATGCTTCAGTGTAGGCCACACGGATGACGGATTGTTAAATAGTGATTATTACGAATTCTATGGAGAGTGTAACAAAATATCCATACCAGAATGAATGTAGGACAATTAAGTAATGCAATTTTGGATTAAAAATACAATATAATAAAGACCGATGAACGATTACCTCCGATTAAATTGTATATCTTCAGAGCAACATAAACGAGCAAAATGTCAACACTTGTAAGAGATAGTAAGCAAATTTTCCGCCAGGTGCCACGTCGTGACGTGTGTACCTTGTGCTGCGCTCTATTCTTACAACCATTTTCAAAAATGAGAAATAACCTTTTTTTTTTAAATATTTTTTATATTGGGTTTAACGACGCACTGTACTGATGACTGAGATTTATTGGCGTCGGTGAATGATACATGAGATGATGAGATGAGAGGTTATTTCATTAGGTGTTTTTTTGGATGGATATATATTTGATGGATATATATTATTATGAAATGCGCTTCGATATGTGTTAGGTGAATATTGTATCAACATGTATGTAAATAGCTTCTTTGTTAATAAACGAATTACTACTACTGATAGTGGGAACCTGTTAAGGAACCATCCCAATATTGACCTGAACGACAAAGGGAAACCACGAAAAACCCCTGTCAGGATAGTCGACCATTGCGGTAATCGAACCCCGGTCTACTGAATGACAGCTTAGTGGATGACCACAAGAAATGACTAATTTCGTGTGTGAAATCACGAAAATACCCTTGATAATACACACGAACTAGTATGAAAAGAAAATATATCTTGAACATTTTGGAAATTCCATGTATATTTGTCTTGAAAGTTTATGGGTAAATTATTGACTGTAAATGGTTGTATAGAAATGTATACAAATCACTTCAAAGGTAAATTAAAACATGAGGTCTATAAACACACACAAAACTTTACAATATCAGCAAAGTATTCCATTTTTTTTTTTACATTGCTTTACCAGGTAGGTATTTGGGAGCTACATTATTCCCAGAGCCAAGCATTTGGGATTTTAACACTGAAAATGAATTGTTTGCCAAGTGTTTTTCTCTTCAATATGGTTACGTTTCAGATCTTACCGAGTTGAAAAAAACCTTCTGTTATTTTTTCAAATTTTTGCCAAAATGATGTTTTCGCTTTTTCTGCGATTCAAAATAGCAGTACATAATGGTAATTATTCACCATAAAATCCTATCCACGTGCAAAAAACGTCCGTAAATCAAAATTTGTGAAAATTCACGAAAAAGGTAAAAAAACTCTGCTAATGTTTTTTTACCATTAAAAACAATTTTTGTAAAAATAGTCAACATCAATTGAGCCCTTTTAGCTATTTAATAACAAAAATTGGGTTTTGAATTCAAATTCCCCACAAATGCTTGCTTCTGATTCTTAATACAGTACTCAGTTCTGCCATTAGGATAAGAAATATAGAAGAATTTTATTTATTTTTTATTTATTCAATAATTCCTTTAACCCTCTTCCGAGGAAATCGGAATGGTTAGCAGTTTACAATTATCAGCTTACAATTATCAGCTTACTAACTCATAAATGTGGCTTATAACATTACATGATATTAAGTAAATCCATTGATAATTAACAATAATGATAATGATAGTAATATTTAAAATGATAATGATAATCATATTTGAATTAATATTCAAAATAATCCCAATTGATGAAAATAGGTTCTTTAATTTTGAACTCCAAATTTTATCAGAAATTCTGATTTTTTCAATCAATTTCAATTCCTACGATGATTACAGCTCTGCAATAATTCTAGTTCTAATTAATTCTAATTTCAAGTTATTTTGAATTTTGATTCAAATTTTTCAGATGAAGCCAGTGTCCATGAAAATCCTCTACGGAGTAGAAAGTGTTCTTCAGAAGATGCATTTTAATAATTGATTTGAATTCTTTGTAAGGCATTTCTTTGACGATTGTTGGTAATTTATTGAATTAAGAAAGCACTTCTAAAAGTATGTCACAAAAACACTAAATGACCTCGCTGTCAATGCGCCTTAAAACCCTCATTTTGATTCATTCAAGAAATTCTTCGAAGATTAAAATATTTACCATTATAAAATACATACTTCATGTCGATAGATTTCATGATTTTTTCAAGCTTTATTTCTCTTGATTGAAAGCTAATACCACTACATACATTGTATGCCTCAATATTCAATAATCTACACTTTTACCATTCATCTTGTAGGCTACATTCTTTAGGCTAGGAATATTTTTCATTTTTTTTAATAACATCGAAACTTGATACAAAATCATTGTTCCCCAATTAAGGCTATGGATGAAAGATAGGATCGTTTGGACGGAGTACCACAAGGGCGATCTTACCACCCCATTTTGATTATTCAAAACTAATGAACTGCAACACCAGGACTGCGCTATCTGTAACCATAATTTTTCGCTGTAGATAAAAGTCTTTCAGTATAAACACACGAATGTTGATATCTTCCACTTTGAACTAAGTCTCTTGGGCAATGATCACTTCTTTCCATACACAGCAGATGTAAAGTTCATCATTATACAAAATGGACAAATTAAATTAGTGATAGGCCTATAATGTTATAATCAGGCCTATCGCTCTACTAATTAATGGTCGTGGCCAATTAGAACTTCATCCAAGCATTTGCTTCAAGGACTGTGGGAAACCACGAAAAACCAAGTCAGGATGGATAAAAAAAGGTGTTTGTTGGTCTTGAGCTTTTTCTTTCAACTTCTTCTCTTCTTTTCTTACAGTGTTTGATATTTTTTCCTCTTTTTTTCCCCTCTTTTTCTTCTTTGTCTTTTTCTCTCTTCTTTTTTTTCTCTTCTTCTTTTTTCCTCTCTTTTCCTTCATTTATTCATTCATTTTTTCCTCATTCCATTTCATTTTTTCTCTCAATTTTTTTTTGTCTTTCATTCATTTTTTTTTTCTATCTTTTTTTTCGTATTTTATTTATTTTTATTTTTTTCATTCTTTTTTCTTATTTTTCACTTGATCATCTTTCTTCTTTTTTTTTTTTGATTCATTCTTGTTATTGTATTCGATTATTATTATTTAAACTTCAATTTTTCAATTAATTTTTTTTCTTTTTCTTTCTTCTCTCTCATTTTTTCAATATTATATGCTTGTGAGTTCTGGGACGTCTGAGGGAAACCATGGAAAACCATCAATCAGGATGAAAAAATGTTTCAAGTTGTTGATTTAGAGATATTGACGACGTACACATTTTCCGGGTACAACTCTCCATGCAAGACTTCCTGGGGGTGAAAACTTGTCAAAGCTCTCCAAATTATGGGATAACTCGACAATACATGCACCAAAGTGAGAGGCTGACAATCAATAAGCAGGCCTTGACTTGTTGGAATTTTCTTCGAACAAACTCGATGTGCCAGACAAGTGATCCACGTCATAGAGAGTTTTTTGGGACAACTAGAAAAACTCGGCAACTTGATGTAGTCAGAACTACTTCTCCTTAAAATATTCGTCAGGATTGTAATAGAAACTCTACTTCTGATATGTCTCTTCTCATCTGACAGTACAAAGCTGCCATTAGACAATCCCCGTACAAACCTTGATTTTTCAACATAACTCGGTGTTGATCAAGTGCTGGGCATACAAGTAGGTGTTCTGCATCTTGAGCTTCCAGCTTGCACAGGGGACATATGGAACTTGCTTCAACTCCTATTCTCTTCAGATGTTTGTAAAGAAAATCATGGCCAGTTGTAACCCTGAAGATCGCGGCTGCGGTAGAACGAGGCAGGGTATTGGAATGCACCGTTTTTTCCAGCAAAGACTCCCATCTCTTTCCTCTAGCGACATCTTCTTGGGCCTGATTTAAAATAGTTTTGGATTTATTTTGAGAATATTTTTGTAGGAAGCTATTGACATGGGTGTTGTGCGCCGAGTCTGATTGGATCCCAAGTTGGCGAGTTCGTCAGCCTTTTCATTTCCTTCGATTCCGCAGGGACTCAGGATCCATTGTAAAATCAATAACCAACCATCCTCTATCAGATCGTGGGATAGTTTTTTGTCATTGATTGGTGATTGAACAATCAGTTGCCTTTGATGTTATAGCTTGAATAGCTGCTCTGGAGTCGACAAAAACCACAATTTTCCGAGGAATGGTACGCTCGCGTATCAACTCAAATGCTATCTTGATCGCTTCCATTACGCTTGTATTGAACAAAATGAATAATTAATAGACAAGCAAAGTACCAAAAGACAAATTACTGCTACATTTATATGGGTTGTAATATATTGTATAATTGGTTATAAATTGAGCCATTGATGGTTAACACTTTTATATATATATATATATATATATATATATATATATATATATATATATATATATATATATATATATATAAGGTTATGATACAGAACTTGGATGTTTGCCTGCTTCCCCCACACTTCTCCACCCCTCCCGCTCGAGACCTTCGTCAACGTAAGGCATATACTGTGCACAATGTAGTGATACCAATAGACTTTAAAATAATATAAAGGTGTATCACTAGCATCTTCAACGTAGAGTTTTTCCGGGGTCAGAATATGTGTCAAGGGTTTCATTTTCACGTAGTGCAACTATCGCTTTTATATCAAACCTCACTGTTCAACAATGTTATACAATGCCAACAGCTCGTTCAGCAAACAATAAATCTTGACGTAATAAGACCCCATATTACCAATAATAAAAATGTGTTAATTAAGCTAATTTATTAATTAAGGTACAAAAATACCATTGGTAACCAAGGGTAATAACAAGGTAATCCACTGATCATCGCCTAATCAACACATTTATTATTCGTAAAACGGGACCTAAGTGAGATATCATTTTAATTATTTGAATTGTTTCAACACAGAACGAGTTACATATACATCATAAACATGCACTGAACTTGGGGTGAGATTATTCTCGTAAACAGTCGAGTTTGTTTCGTTTACCTCCTTACTTTGGAGCACATGGATCCATTCATTCATGCTGCGAATTCTCACAATTGTAGTTCTTGAAATATTGAATTGATATTTGTTCCATATTTATACTAAAGAATACGGCTGAAAAAAAGAACTTCTGTACAGTACAGAATTTTGATAGAACAGTTGGACTCAGCGCATGATTTACTACGCAAACGATTGAATTTGTCTTGAACGCCTGCTCGCTCTCAACAAGTAAAATGTACAATCATGGTCTAAATTTAGTACCATAACATTCATTACTCATTCCTTTTTCATCAGTTCCTGGACTCTTATAATCTACATGGGCAATGCACGCCAGTAACCACCACAATTACCATACTTTCAAATCCATGCCAAAGTTTATAAAGTCTTCGACTAGCCTTATGCGGACCTTCCATAATTTTGTACCGGTAATGCAAATCGTACATCAATGAAAAGAAAAAATGTGCCACCCATTTTACCTTTTGTTCTGAACCCAACCCTCGATGAACAATGGCGTCAAACTGCAATACTGAGAATTTCCCACTCTGATTTCGGGAAAAGTTGAGCTTGGCTCTACTTTCGAGAGGCGTATCGAACTCCTCGTCCCTGATTGGTAAGATTTTTAGAGTCTGATTTCACAATCCGAATAATTCGGGTATGGAAGCCCAGTATTATGTAGCTGAGCTATTGCATGGTGTATCTCTTTCTAAATATAAATACTGAATAGTGTCAGTGGGTTAATAAAGTGACATAAATAATTACGTACAGTATAATACGTCTTTATTACGGTATATAGCTAATAATATGACAGGCAGGTATATATTTCTTTTACATGAATTAACCTTATACGGCCATACACAAAAATGTCTGTATAGATAATGCTAACATAAACTTGGGTATTTGTCAAATTACTGTAGTAGTTTATTGTTACCAGTAATCATTATACAAAGTAGCAGCCCTTAAATTGAACAAATACTAAGCCAAAAGATAATTGCAGTCATGCTCGTTGCACAATATTGTTACGCTTGTTACGAGCAACGCTCAAGATGGAAGACTTCATCAACAGTTCATGCATTTTAATGACTGTATAAATTTCTGTCCGACTTTGTGGGCAGTTGCATAATCACTGCAACGAAATTCAATTACTTGTAAAGTGAAACCTCAACGCATCGTTTCTGGATTCATCCTTTCCCGCTTCTATAATTCATTTTGTCCCGCTCTAGGCCAATATGGCCTTGAATTTTCTTGATCCTGCAAGGGTGGTTTATTTTCCTGGTCCCTTGAAAAACGATAGATTGAGGTTGCACTGTACCTCATCATCGTCCATGCACCGTAAGCATTAAAAGTTTTAAAACCAATTCACTGGTGCGCAGTTATAATATGAATAAAATGAAAATTATAGTGGATGGGTAGCAATCGTTAAATATTAATCATTTTAATTGCATATGCAGTGAAACCTCAATGCATAGTTTCTGTATCCACTCGTATCGGTTTCGCTTCTGTCATTCATTTTTTCTTACCCTTAATAATAACCTCACATAATTTCATACATAATAATAACCAGCAATGTGAAATTTTTCTGAATAATACGTTTTCTTGTATGAATGGTTTCATTTTCCTGGTCTCTTGAAAAACGATAGACAGAGGTTTTACTATGGTAGGTCTACATGTGTACATAATATGTGAAACAACAAATAAATATTAGAATAAGAAGACATATTCAATCTCAAGAAATATATCACATACTGTCTCTATAGTGTCTAGTCACTACACATGAGGTTCAGCTACCCAAAGTCTACAAGTTTGATTTTTGTAGTCAAATTGGTCAAGTGCTACAGTTGTGTATTAAATATTCCTGTCTGGTACCGGTATTTATAGGCTACATAGAAGTTGAGCGACATAACTGCAATATATGAAGGTTTAGCATCATCAAATCTGTCCCCAATCTACAGTTAATTACATTGCTACACAACACAACCATAAATCACACCAGTCGAGTTGAATACAAACAAAATATTCTCAATAGGCCTACTCACTCATTTTTCCACTGAATGTATATTAGGCATACCAGTTACAAAACAATGAATAAAATATATGGTTGTAGATCTACTAGTAAGTATGCTACTAGTTGTCTACTACTTAATAAGTACATAATCTTTTGGCCCAATGCGTGAAAAGTCTGAGATTTTTCTTAAAAGACACTAATTTTCATACGTCTCTCTACAATGACTAACGAGACTTCTATGAACCGGAAATATTAATCACTACGAATTCCTGAAGGTAGATTCATATTTTATATGAAGCAATTTGACTACGTAATTGCAAATTATTAATAATGAGTGATTGAGTTTCACTACTTTAATTGATAGAGCAACTATCAATAATAAATATATTTCAAATACCCGGCCAATAATTCAACAATACCATACTACAATTAAATTAAATTCAGTTCTGGTACAGCCACTGACTAACCTATTTTTTAGTAATAATAAATACACACTGAATACTTTGTAATCTGAAATCTTAAATTCCATATTCTCCATCCCTGATGACTACTGCACGTATAAAACATCTCTTTTTCGAACGCACTGTACCATACATAATTAATAATTAAACATAAAAGTCCAAATATGAAAATCAAACAGCCAAACTAGCTGAAGCTAATTTTCAGTACATAACATACTTGTACAATATTTGCACTATTTTATAAACATGTTTGTTGAAAGGAGGGTTAACTATCTTTTATCAATGTTTTTCATGACTCTTACAACCACAAATCCAACTGCAGTAATCAATGCAATGCCGAGACCAGCCTTCCACCAAATTCCTGGATCTCGGGACAGCAAGTGCATCTGCTTCAAATGTCTGGAACGAGAAACATGATCTATCAATATTAGACTATGAAAATGCAGTGTCATGCATGCCTCATGAGATTAGTGATGACATATTAATTTCAAAAAAGATTTCAACAGTACAAATTCTGAATTGATTGAACTTATATTTTATGAAAATATGAAGCACAAACATCCTGATTCTACTGAAACATTTTTTCGAACGTACAGCATATCTTTCATTTTTTTCCTGCTGGGTTATTCTTAAGATGTATTAAATTTCAAGCTGCTTTTGATCTCCTAATGAAAAGGAAGTAGCAGAGTTTGTCAATCAATTAAATGGTATAACCTTAACCCTTGACCATCCTGTACGCTCCATGCACCCTGCTGCCTTAAAATTTGGGAATTCAAACTCGTTTTTACATCAATTTTGCCCCAAAACTATACAGTTCCCATAGATGTAAATAACGAATGAAAAGTTTGACTGGTTCAATTATTTGTCTCACAAAATATATACAATACATATATACAAATTGAATCAACAAACATTATTTTGAGTACGAGCAATTAAGCATGCACATCACATTGGAATTACATTGGACATACTGGAAAAGAATGCTTCAAGTGTAGGTATCTAGGTGTAAGCTAATATTCAATAAAATAATGAATTTACATGTTGTGTATTGATAGTGATAGCTCTACTGTTATAGGTATTCATTGGATGAGCAAAGCAAAGACTCAATTTCACCATATCCAAAAAAGTGCCTTTTTTTTCGCGCTCCACACGTCAAACGGAGATTTAAAATCAGTTAAAACTTGGCATGCACGAGTGTCCTTATCTAATTCGATACTGTAGTTTTGAGGCGCAATTGGTTAAACCACTTCTGACTTATGAGAAAACTCATTTCAAAATTTTCAAAAATCCCGTAAGACTTACGCAGAGGAAAAAATTCGTCAAAAATATTTCCTTCGAGAGAATTCAAATTTTCAGGGAATTTTAATATGATAACTATACATCTTATTACGAACTTTCAGGCCAATCAGATCAGCCATTTTTATGTGAAAAAATATATAATTCCATTTTTTTAAATCACTCAAAGCTATTAAGAAACCATTTAAATCTAAGCAACAGGTGTGGAAACAATTAAAACAAAGCCTTCTTTACTATCATGGAAATTGATTAGGAAATAAGATGGCAGTGACATAACTGTTTGGATCTCAAGGTGTATATATATATATAATAACTAATCCAAAGATATAAGCTGATATGTTCTAGCTCATCCATCAACGCGGAAACACATGACGCGTTTGCCTAGTAACAGATTAATAGGACCATATACCAAGAAATTGAATGAAATAAACAAACTGAATAAAACTGAAAGATAAAAGTACTAGCTGAAAAAGGCAGAAGTTTAAAAGAAAAAAAAAACAGATTGAGAAAATCTCGTAATTTCTACCATTCCTGTAATACTGTAGTCTTAATAGCAAATATATTTCATCTGAATTGAGGAAGCCAATATATGCAAACCTCGGCTTTTAATCGGTCAAAAACATGTTTCTTGTAATTATAATTGGGCCTACTATGCTAGATGTGTAGCCTACTCTGTAAATTATTGTATTCAATTCATAAGATAGAATGGACAGATTATTCTTTATTTCAACTTCCCTCTTTTCAAAACCTCTACATTATGAAAGAAAACAACCAACTGGGAACAAATACACAAATAAATTCATCAGTACACATTCATAACTGAAAATTCAATTATCAATCATTTTCAAAATCAATTTTAATCAATCATTTTATGATGATCTATCGATCATAAAAAATTTGATTGGGTAATACGATGTCACTTTTCAACATTGATCTGCAACCATACTACGGTAGTCATTTTGTCATGCAATATTGGATACAGTTTCTGCCCCCAGAATAAATTAGAGAGGACATTGTGACATTGTGTGTATGGAAGTGAAAGGGGCGGGGGGGGGGGGGGGGGGGGGTCTGTGGGAAACACAGGGAGGGTTCTAGTCAAGTCAAGTCGGAAAAGTTCAAATTGAAATAGAAGTGAGTTATTCCAAACTTAGTATACTATACAACCAAGCTCTACAAGCTGTTATTTAGTAGGGTTCAACTATGTTTACATCTACTATAAAGATTATCAAATATTATATTTTCAACACACATAACACGTGAATAAGCCATAAGAGTTAACCTGCGATATTGATTAAGCCAGTCAATGGGTGACGGGCGAAAGAGAAGAATGTGGACTAAACAGCCAAGATTACTGTAAAGTGTAAAGTAAACATTTAAAAAGAGGAGTACAAACCTGTTTCTGTAGAATAAAATCCAAGCGGCTTGAAAACGGCTGGGAGATGACAAGTTTACATTAATGCCAATTTATTTCATGAGGTATGACACATTAATTAAAATGATCAATAATTATAAAGAATAACTCCAATAACCAATTAAGACTACATTTTCAACACGACATTGTACTAAAAAAATAATATCTCGTAAAAACAAAATATTGCATTGTTCATTATTCTTGAACGAATTACTTTACTGTCAACAGTTTGTAACATGATTTCAAAAATATTAATTTGTGATGGACAGTGAGAAAATTAATATCTCACATCGTCCATCACAAATTAAAATATTCTTTTAATCACTTCCTACTATCCAATGAAGTTTGTTACATGAGTAGGCCTACTAGTATAATATTACCAATTATTTTATACCTTAACATCCTTACACCTAATTGGGTAATTGGGTGAAGGACACAAAGAAAAAAAATTGAAGAAGAGACAAGAATAAAGGCAGTTCAACTTTTGTAATTAATATAATTATGATTCAATTGAGTAAAAGGTCTGAAAGAGAATAATTTCAGGATTTAAGGTCCATCACTTTGAGCAGATCTTTAGGATCACTTCATACAGTTTGAAGCTCTGAACTGAAGGAAAAACTGATTCTGGTTACTCAGTATCACATTGCAATATTCATCCAATGACTGATTCTTGAGTCGAGTTATTCCTAATAAATATATAGCTATAGGCAGCTTTTAAATCTACAATATTTCTATACCTTCTAATAGGCAGCTTAAAAACTTGACCAATACAAACAAATATAGGCCTACAATACAATAAAGCAGGTCTACTAGAATCTTACAGCTGCAAACTTGCAATACATTATAATTTCTTAATTAAATTTTTAATGCTAAATATTTGTAATGCTTATGGTGAATGCCATTAATTCGTGAGCAATAAGCTGCCGTTCTCTTCGTAAAACGTGAAATAAGCAACTGAACAGCGCTTGGAAGATACTAGAAAGTATCATTGACATACAAAATGTGACAGCTGAATACTTACGGGAAGGCAGCCATCGTTCCAAGTTTGACGAACATATCTGATTTTATCGTTCCGGAAGCGGTAAAACGTTGCGGTGGGGAGAGCTTATTGCGACCACAGAAGCTCGACGGTTGCAGCAAGTACTCTTGCCTTACTTCCGGAAGATCGCACTTAGTGGCAACTATCAATACTGGAATTTTACACTCGGCAAAATATTTCTGAAAAATTTAGAAATTGATTATATAATATGGTTGGTGAGATCTCAATAATCTTGGCATTTTATAGTCTGGATTGCTGTCATCACAATTACCATACCAGATCACATCATTATAAACTATTAGAAAGTGATCAATTACTAATTTGTTTCATTGGTGTTTGCTGGCTTCACAGCTGAATGTCTGTAAATTATTAATATTTTTACGTCAAATTTCAGGATATATTACAGTGTATAAATATATATATATATATATATATATATATATATATATATATATATATATATATATATATATATATATATATATAAATATATAACCTGTCTCCTAAATATTATTTCTTGTGTTGTTATATCGTATTCAATTGATAATCTTAGATTCAAATATTGATTTTCAAAGGGTAGTGACATAATGGAAAATGTACAAAGGGTGAACTTCCAAGTAATGTTTGACACCACACTGTTAGGACCTTGATAGCTGATGCCTTCAGACAACAAAAATGGGATGTTCACGAGGAAATTCCCTGTGTAGCTGAGGATGGTTCTAACAAACGAGTTGAAATAAAATTGCTATAGGCCTACGACCCGATAACAAGAAAGTAATTATTATGGATCTCACTATCAGATATGAAACGGAATGTGACCAACCATCTCAAGTAAACATTGAAAAGAGACAGCATTACATTCCGAGACAGCATTACATTCCATGCATCACAGACTTGTCAAAAAAATACCAGATTGATGCCAAGTACAGGGATGTATTTGGGTTAATGGTTGGAGCTCGTGGCACCATTCCTAAATTTTTGTGCACATTTCTGGATGGATCCAAAGTTCCAAAGAGGGTTTTATTACAGAACATTGTTATCTCTGTGTTAAAAGATTCAGTTATGATTCTACAGACTCACTTATATTCTTTTAAATAGTAGGCCTACTCATTAAATATTTTTTTCTGTTTTGTTTTGTTTAGTAAATTAGTTTGATATTGTAATTCTTGATTTGTTCGTAATTGTTTGCCATCCACATTTTTATAATATTCTTACCATTATACATTCATGTACTGATTTTATCACGCAGTATCATTTTGGTATCCCGCTTTGCGGACAGCCGTCTGAATAAAGACTTTCTCTCACTACTTACCAAATATATGCGAGCAACATATTCGAAGGACTTGGGATTAGTCGAGTCGTACAGCAAGCATGCAACGTCACATTGCACTTCCGAGGGATGAAGAGGCTCAGACACATTCCGCACGTTGATATCACGCAGCACCAGGTACTTTTCCTGGCCATACACGTGAATCATATTTGTTGTACATTGAGGGTGTCCAGTCAGTACGTCAGGTTCAGTTTCCTCCAGCGAGAAGCCAATGAAATTGCGGCAGAACATTGATTTTCCACACTCGCTTGGACCAATAACGTGACACTGGTAAACGTTACGGCATGTCTGCTTCTTGACCAAGTCAATTTGTTTTTCTCTTGTCACTTGGACAGCTGTTAATTGGCTCTCGTTCTCTAGTGTGCTGTATCCAAAATAGGCAAGATACTCGAATGTTCTTGGCAAGTCGCAAAGGGTTATGTATGCCCACTGACACATAAATCCTTGTAACGTGATCCAACCCTATTGAGGATTATACAGAATGAGCAATAAGTTGATTGAAAAGCAAATGTTTGAAACGGTCCAATTAAAAACAATTATTTTAAAGGTACACCCTATAAATCCAAGTCTACCCACTTTAAAGCCCACCAAAATGGTACTACGTATAAATAAGTTGAAATACCGGTATTTAAATTAGGCCTGTACTATGATCTATGAATAACCAAATGACTGTTCATGCCTACCTTGGAATTCGTGGGTACCGTCCCAACAATATCACTTGACCAAGCCGGAGTAGGACATACTGAGAATAAGTTCTCCAATTCTTTGGGAGACAAAGCACCATCTTTATCCTTATCATGCCGTTCAAACAGTGTCGTCAAAAATTGTGCTCCCTTTACAGACAGCTCTGTGGTTGAACTTGTTGGCACATGGATTGTAGGATAGAGATATTCTTTCGTCAGCTGAAGTTTGTCGTTGTATCCAAATTTACGGAGCACAGTCCAGGTGGTTTCATTTCGGCCACGTTGGATGAAAAGGCAATGTAGAAATATGAAACCTAGAAAATTAAAATCTCTTTTCAAGGACCTGTCTGAGATTTTTGAATTCACACTTCAATTCATGGATGGATTCAATTAGTAGAAAGCATTTTAAAAAATGTGAAGTAGGCCTATAGGCCTATTGGACACTATATTTGGGTTGTGATGATTTTTATAAGAGCCGTGGCTGCATCACGAAAACCTGAACGGCTTGCTACAGGTCTGGCCATCCCTATAACAAGAGCTGCACGGAGTTACAGTCGTGCTGTTTAGTATGAAATAGTTATTTAGAAAAGTAACCTAGGCCTGCAGGTAGAAATATATCAATTTCACATACTAATAGTTTAAAGTAGGCCTACTAGGAAATCCAGATTTAAAGTTTCAAAACACATTTGATTTCAACAATCTCTGTTTTTGACATCTCACTGCGCACGTACATTGTTGGGTTTGATAATATTATTTCTAGCTAGCCCGCTTTATGGTCACTCCACTGTCTATACCCCAATAATGTTGCCAACTCTACCTGACGAAAGTCTATACCACGGTGATTTGAACAAATAAAAAGATTGCACGATTATAAAGATTTAGATGAGATAAGAAAATGAACAAGTATAATAATTATTTCAAGTTATTACTTTGATAGTAGGCCTACTAGACTTATTCATCACCCTAATTTATTTCTAAAACAGCAATGTAGGCCTACAAAATTGAGATATTCAAATCAGGAATAGTTTGGAATCTTACCTTTGAGAGTAATGCAGTTACCAGATACACCATCGGAAATATTTTTAGATATGACTGCTTTCACATCTTCAAGTACTTGCTGCTGCAGAGGGGCGTTGAAACATCTACGCTGGAAGGCATTCAGTTCGGCGTCATTCAGTAGATTATCATTGTCTACATCGGACACTTTGAAAATGCGTACCAGAGCATTCTTGCATCCATCTGTGAGCTGTACATGAGCAATAATAAGTTAATGTTACCCAAAATACGTTTCACATAAACGGAAAGTAGAAAATATCGGAATGTAAACCTACATTCTGTTTGTCCATAATGTACAGCGGAGATGTGGGATGGAGTACAGCTTTCTGAGCATAGTAGAACATTTCTGAAATATTCTTCAACGTCTTGGCAGAACACTCTAAGCAACTTTCAATTTCAGGAAATTCTTCCATAATTGTAAATAGTGACTGAAAAATCATAACACAGTTTTTCAAAATTCTATATGAAGTACCAGGAGTGGTACCTACAGTACTCACAAAAAGATAGACTTTTGATTTTTAAGGAGGCTATTTCGGCTAAAGTTATTAATGACAAGCCGCAATAGCAAATAGGCCTACGTATATTTATTACACTCACATCAATTGTTGAATAATCAACGAGATCAGATTTGTTTCCAACCAACACTATCGGACAATGATTGTCAGATGAGCATTCTCTTATTAGTGGTAGCCAATAAGAAGTGACCTTATCAAGAGTGTCTTCATCTTCAACCGAATAAACAACGCAAATCACATGTGCTCGTTGAATCTCTTCACTAAGCTGCTCATCACTCTGATCAACAGCTGTCAAGACACAAGGAAAATACATAAATTTACGACTACGAGGCCAATTTCTTTCAAATGAAAATTGACAATCCTGTCTGAAAAAGCATACAGTAGGCCTAAGCAATATTTGAAGTAGGACCTACATAACGGGGTTGTATTACGTACAGTAACTAAGTAGGCCTAGACCTATACCGGTATAGTAAATTGAAAAGTAATATGTTAAAATAATTGTTCACTCGGTACCGTACCAAATTTAGTTTTCATGTTGTGTGGCCGAAGTGGTATTTTCTTGTAAATCTTGGTGTGATGTGTTCATGATGTGTTTCAGTACCATAGTATTTTTGCACAGAATGTAATTTCGGTTAGGGTTAGATGGTCAAGGTTGGTGTTATTTCAGTTGGGGTTAGTGGTCAGGATTGGTTGGGGGTGGAAAATTATGTGTGGTACCGAGTATGACAAATTTACCGAATGATTTAGTAGGTAGGCTAGCCTAGTTCTTATTAATTCTATTCACAATATTTTGATCTCACTTCAAAAATCATTTTCAAGATTGTAGTTGAAACAATAAAATCAAAGCTTTCTATGTGATTTGCCCTGATTTCATCTACTAGACCTAGGTTATTGTGTTATAACGTCGATGAGTTGAAGTCAAGGCTATACTGACTACTCTGGCCATGTCATAAATTTATGACCAATACTAACAACAAAAATACTTGACAAAAATCCAATGAATTAATTCATACAGCTAGGCTATATGAGCTATCTCTAGTACAGACCTGTAGGCTAGTCTCAGCTCAGCCACATCGGTGAGTAACCTAGTAGACCTAGGTCCTATGCATTGATATTTGGTGAGCCTATGCTACAGTGAGATTTATTTTGACATTAGATCAACTAACCTGAGAAGTCGACAATGTGTGTTGGTACTTGCTCTGGAGTCACATCTGCTGGTATAGTTATTTCTTCTGCCTTTGAAGGCACATCTTCATGAAACTCTTCGCTAACTAATGAAAGAATAAGAGATGTCTTGCCGACTCCTCTCTCACCCAAAAGTAAGATCCGAACATTTCGCCTCACACCCATGACCTATTATAGGACTGGGTCCTTTACAACACTTGTAGGCTATTTGAATTAGGATCAGTATTTATCCAATCTTCTTATCCAATCTGCCTATGCTTCAGTTATACTGACACATCTTGACTCTGAAATGTTGTTAGCATAAAATCGTCAACATAACCTCACAAAACAATTCTCAAGATATATTGAAGGATTAGGTCAACATTTCCAAATACAAAATTTACCTTTCTATCGGAAGATCAAATAGCTGGATATAGTACGTAACTAAAAAAAAACACCAAAGCATATACCCAGCTTAGAACTTCCTTTAAAGGTCAGTGATGGTACAACGCACGTATAATTAATAAAATAATATTAATATTTTTCTCTCCTGCAGAGCTAATAAAAATTTCATGCAGCCATTACAATGTTGCCAGTTGCGCAACATTGCCAGCGCCTTCCATATCAAAATTATGTTCTAGGACTTTCAAAATAGTAAAGTTTAAAAAAAAAAAAAAGGAAAAAGTAAGTTCATCAAAAAAGTATCAGCACAAATCTAAAACCTCTATACTTAATGCTAAAAGTATGGATAGGTACAATTACATTTACAATGAACGAGTTGGAAACAATTATTTTAATCATAGAAGACATGAGTCATATTATTATAAGTAATCAAGTCATTTGGCAATGGAAACTACCATACTGAAAAATTGCCATTCCATTGACATTTACCTCATTGTATTTACGAATGCATTTACGAATAGGCCTAAACAAAAAAACATGTTCGAAATCAACTTAAAAAGAAGTTAGTGTGTTCAACTTGGATACCAGCTATGACTAACAATAACGTAATAACGTAAACAATAACGACTAACAATACGTTATTGATAGTCATAGATACCAGTAACCATTATTGATCTATTTGTAGCTAAAAGTATGATACGGTAGTTCAATGAACGAGTAGAAAACAATTTTTGCAATAGTCAATCCAAGTTATCAAGTTATTATTTTAAGTAGGCATTAATAGGAAAATGCAACATTTAATAAAAATAATAATATATTTTATTCCCTTAATCAGCATACAAATCCATGAAATGAAATGTGTGTGATCCTTTGATCACACAAGTTTTGGAAAACATGAGTGAAAAACTTGAATATAGTAGTTTTATAAATATATACACAATAAATAAAGAAATAAATATAAATAAACAAATAATCATACTATAGCTCCACATAGTTTACACAATAGACAATAAACTAGTAATGCAGAAGTTACATGCATAATTTAAACCTTCCTTTTATAAACTCTTCTGTTATTAACTATTAACTTGATCAGATTACTGGGAATAATTATTTCTGCATTAACTGGATCATGATCTGCAACAATTAACAGCTGTCTTTGAGTTTGACCATGTTTGACAAGGATGTTTACCAGAACATGCCTGGTTTCAAACTTATGGATTTTTTTTTTTCAATATTTGTCAGATGAGCGATATAGGCCTATATGCTTATAAGCACATTTATATGAAGTGTATTGGAAAGCTATGCACCCTGAGTTCAGAACAATTGTCACTGCCTTCCCGATTTATTGCTTATAAGCACATTTATATGAAGTGTATTGGAAAGCTATGCACCCTGAGTTCAGAATAATTGTCACTGCCTTCCCGATTTATTCATTACTAATTTTAATGGTTTTGCAATTCAATTGGTCGTACCTATTGCTTCAATTATTTATGGGTTTCTAATAGTTTTGATTGATGTAAAATAGTGATATTATAATTATATACAAAACTTTCTGCTCTGGGTTTTTCTTATGGATTTTAAAAAACTTCAAAATGGGTTCTCTCATCTGAGGGGTTCTTCAAATGGGTTCTTCAGGGGACGCTGAAGAGCGTATATCGGAATACTCGGTCGTGGTCTCGACCGTTTGTCGACTCGGACGTGGGACATGGGCTTCAGGATACTTTTCAGTGAAATGTGGTTAGGGTTCAGGTTGGACACTCAAACACATGTCACACAACCGAGTCGACTTTATTCCGGTATACACTCTTCGGACTCCCCTTCTCTCAGAATGATGATGCATCTATGAATGCCAACGAGGAAGCACTTTAATTACTAGTTTAAAACTCATATTTTGCTTGGATGAAAAATTTTCAATGGAGGAATATTCAATCATTTTTTTTTATTATGATGGGTCAAGCTAGCTTTGCTTTGAGGGTCTGATGACTGACAATCTGACAACTGTAGGCCTACGTTACATTTCAATTTATTTATTTATTCATGACTTGGAACAGTAACATTTTACACATTGTGTTAAAAAGTACATGTTACGTATATGAAATTAGTCAATATATAATACAATTCAGTTGGACTATAATAAACATTGAAACGTATGCATGCGACATCTTTCCTAATTCAAATTTTACAGTCGATTTCACCTGCAGTAGCATTTTTGCACAGTAGGCCTACCATACACTAATTCACTAAATCTCTGACTATCTAAAAAATATCAATTTATTTAGTTCAATTGAAAAACCATTAAAAAAAATGTGGAACCAGTCAATGATCGAATTAGTAGCAACATTAATAAAAATTAAAAATTGTGCATCAATATGCATCCCAATTCCAATGTGTAAAAATGAGGTTTTTCTAACAATCGGTCCAATGACACCGACACATGGCTTATATCGCAACTACGTCTACATTATAAGAGATTTAGAAACTATATTTTTAATATTGCACATTTATCAAGTTTTTTGTAAACCGAGTTTCTTAATCAAAATTAGATATAGACCTAGTATATATTTTAACGTTTCACTTTTCAATTTTTTAGAAATTTGAAGTCACCCAAATTTTCAGTGAGAAAATGAAAAATGAACGAGTATTATGGTTTCAACAGATCTGTCAATAGCGAAAGATACTTGCACCAAAAGACTAATATGAAATACTTTCATATTTTTTTCATACTTTTGTTATCTACCCTCAATTAAATTAGTTCTGTAATGTTTCAGGATTTTTCTGTAATCAATTTTTCATCACTTTTGTAAATAACCATTGTACTATGTATTGACTATATTACGCTGTACCATCTTGGTATCCCGCTATGCGGACAGCCGTCAATTAAATTGTCATTCTCTCTATAATAATTTTTGAACTGAAATTTACAAGTATAGCGTGAGGTAAAGATCAGTGGGGTGGGTAGAGTGAGGATGTACCATGGTATGTTCAAAATTAGGTCAGCAAAAAACTTTCAAGTGATAGAATATTTTATTCAACGCAGTCTTTTGAAAGAATAACAATCAAACTTGTTCTTATTCAAGTAATGAATAAGTGATATTATATGAACACATATTACCAAAATATTGTATAACATCACGTTGATATAATATTATACTGTTAACAAGATAAACACACCAAATACTTAAAAAAACAGGACTGTCTTAAAACATACTTATTTTGGAAGCACATAGAATAGATGGAAGTTCAAACTTTACAACAAAAGTGAATGGCTTAGCCTATATATTTATGATTTGTGTATATTTGTAGCCACGGAAGATGGAAGAGCGAACCACCCGTGCACTAGGGATGTGAGATAGGGGGGGGGGGAATGGTCGATATTGTAGGAACTTCCTTCTTTCGTAGATTCAAGTATACTTGTAGGCAAAATATGTAAATGGTAATTTCAAAGTTTTACTAATAAGTACCAGATATTAGTAATTGGCAACAAATAATAATTCAATCATTATCTTCATTGATCTGGAAATACTGTAGGGTTCAAGTACGGTAGATAGTAAGAACTACAGGCAGACGGCAAGAATGTAACTTCCCTCAAAACTGATCTCGATTCATTTACAGAATCAGCTGCTCCAGTGGAAGTTCCATGACCTATGACGATATTATATTCCATTTTGTTCTCTCGTGTGTTGACATGGGCCACAAAGAAGATTCACAACATAACACTTAACACGGTTTA
This sequence comes from Brachyptera risi, assembly GCA_964007535.1. Lineage (NCBI taxonomy): Eukaryota > Metazoa > Arthropoda > Insecta > Plecoptera > Taeniopterygidae > Brachyptera > Brachyptera risi. Next base: position 26,417,283 of record OZ023332.1, on the reverse strand, counting down.
TTAAGCAAAAAAATAAGTATTTCTAGCTCGAGAGGATGCGTCATGTACTCTCACGAGGTAGTTTTTAAAATAAATATTCAATTTTCATTCCATTCTGTTATTGAAGGGTACGCTCGGTTTTTGCCAACACTTGAATTTTGATAAAATACAAGTCTGCTTGCGGTTATATCAAGTGGTCGATCAGGCTACATTAAATGAATCCTGGAGAAAATATATTGATATCATACTAGAAGACGATGTGCACTCACACTCCACTCAGTCTTATGCTGTGTTTCCATGAACGCAAAATCACTTTCGCAAAGTGGAATTCATACCACTTTGTCAGACATCTTGAAAATTTATCCATTGAAAGTCCAACCGTCGACCAATCGTTGAAGAGTGTGGCATGGACAACGAAAGTTGAACAAAACTCAACATATTTCACTTTTGCAACGCGAAAGCGAAGTAAATAGAATGGGTTCTTAGATTTGGACCAATAAAAACAATGGGTTAGCATTGTACTATTGACTTTTATTGAACATTAATGCTCAAGTAGAAGCGAGTTGTTAGTGATTCAATATAGCATGATAGATGTCAGTGAAAAGGTTTTACAAAGCAACAATAAATTTGTGTGCAAAAGCGGTTTTGCAATCATGGAAACACAGCATGAGAATTAGCAGTTCAAATTGGTTAGATACATTTGATTTGAAATTTTAATTTCATATCAAACCATTTTATCCGACTGTAAATGTACCAAACTTGGCTCAACACGGATCAAGTGAACGGATGAGTTTGTTTAGAATGCATGCCTGCTCTTAAGCCTCATATAATATAGTCTCCAAGCAATGTACAAAATGATACAATTTTCTAGTTATCGTTATACTGGGGAGACCTAAAATCCAAAACCACTTCCTAGAACTGCCATTTTTTGCACATAGGTCACTAGACAAGTCAACTGACATTGTTGACTTAATGAATGCGATACAAACAATTATTTATAATAGAAAAGGGTCAGATCTGTTTAGCACAACTAATTTTCTTCCATAGGCCTAATTACGGAAAGTAGAAGTGAACAAAAATGAAAATATTGTGAATTGTTAGTTGCTATATGATGTAGGTTATCAATTCTACAACAAAGGTAGACCTACCTTAGTGATAATCTACAACCTGAACGTTTAAAATTCGAAAATTGAAAATATTATTTTAGAGGTAAAATTTGCAAACGTTCATTCACAATAGTTTCGATTCACTTCCTATGTATGATGAACACATTTAGAAATGATTGAGAAATATATTGATGTTATTTTGATTCTATAATATTTTGAATCCTTGTTAGCATAACATATATTCTTTGTACGAACGGGAATAGTCTGTAAGAAGGTTAACTTTATAGTTAAACTGTCTGGAAGCGAATGCAATAATAGGACCAATAAAAAAGTCAGAATATCGTAAAAATGAGTTAAGTTATCAATGCAATAAGGCACTTCTTGTAATCACCACTAGCATCACCCTGAAACACAAAATACATGGATACCATTACATAACTGTAGCACTTATTGATTATTACTTCTGATTTGATGAAGAAATGCTTTCAACTAACCGATATGAAGCTTTCAGCCGTCTTTCCATATTTTGCTTGAAATGCCTGCTTTATGTCCGCCATGTCAATCTCACAACGTGTTACTACGATGCGGATTAGTGTTCGATCCTTTGTTCCCATACCGGCCATGCTAGCATGTAATCGCTCGGCGAAGAAGGCTGCTTTATTACGCACGGACTTAACTAAACAAGTAACAAAATACAATTGATCAATTTACCTACTACTGTAAATAAGTATTGATAGCTGACATCAGAGTTGAGAAAAGACTTCATACCAATTGCAATAAGACCAGTTTCAATATCTCCCGAAAATTCGTTTTTAATAGCTTTTTCGAAATCGTGACCAGAAATACGCTCGTAGTCCATAAAAATCTGTCTTAACTGGGCGTAGCTGCGTGAGCACAGTATAGCATTGAATGTGGACTCATCAGTTCCAAATTTAAGTTCACCAGCTCGAAGTAATGCTTGGGCATCTTGAGCACAAGCATTCGGATCAACCATGTTGCTCTCATCTCGATTTGCCTGCAAAATAAAGATACATTGTAAGAGTGCTGTGATTATGATGAATCGGCAAAATTTATGGGACAATATAGGTAACGTAGGCCTACTCACAGTGCAAAGAGAGACTAAGAGTCGCTTAAAGTTTCCTGACGTGTCATTTCCCAAGTCTTTTTCGAGTGAACTGCGATACACTGAAATAAAATCACTGTTTAAACCAAAAAATCACTCAACGTCTATTAAAACCACAAACTATTCACAAACTATGGCTTGAAGACTTACTGCTTTCATAAGCGGCACGTATTGTACGTATTTCATGATTGCCAAGAGTACAAAGAACCTCTATAATCGCATCTTCGTCGGTACCAATTCCACTCAAAGCCTCATGTAATTCTTGAGCATAGAACTGAGGTAGTGGAGTAACAAGAGCAATAGCCAAGTCTTCAAAACGTCCAGTTAATTCACTCTTCAAATCTTTGATCAAATCCTTTCCGTACAGGGTCTTGAATTGTATTGCGATCTCGAGTCTTTCGGCATTCGTTCTATTGGCTAGAACGTTGATTATTGCTTTCTCATCGGTGCCAAAACCTTTCATTGCTTTTCGCAGTGCTTCGGCATCTGTACGAGCACAAAATCCTGGATTTGGTCGTACCGTGGGATTACCCTGAGAGAAAAAACGATGTATTGTATTGTGTTGTATATATATATATATATATATATACTGTATATATATTCAAGATTCTGTCTTCAGTAAGATTGCAAAAGACACAGAATAAAAATCAATTAATTAAAATATAAAAATTATCAATAATAACATTCTAGAGAGAATAACAAAATAAATATAATAAGATAAGAAAAAATGTATAAGTTAATTAAATCTAAGAATGGTGGTTATAGAAATGAAATAATGAAGAGAACTTTGAAAAAAAAAAACGGAAATAAGTAAATCAATTTAGTTTATAATGTTCCCTCCATAGATTAGTATACACAAGGTACTAATTGGTTTTGTCAAATAAGCTAGGGCTAAATATAATACAATACCGTAGTAATAATAATAAAATGGAATAGTTGATAGAAAAATGAAATTCAAGAGGATAAACTAGGCTACCGGTATGCTAAGACTAAAAAAGAAATGAAGGTTTGTTTATGTTAATATTTTTGAAACAGTAGATCTATCTGATATAAATTAGAATAATATTTCATTCAACTAAGATAATCAATCTCACCTTTGATTGAGGGACAGTATGGCCCGAATTTTGTGCACCGTGACTCATGCTAGGAGGAGCGGAATAGAGTGACTGACTATTCACAGGATGATGAACTGGCCCAGGAGCTGGTGCAACAGGATTATATGGTTGTGTTTGAGACATAAAAGAAGTAGGCGCCCCATATCCAAGCCCTGGTGCACCGAAAGGAGAAGGATAGCCAGGATTGCTTGGTTGCCCTGCAGGGTAAGGAAAGGTACTGCCCCCAGTTGGATACGGTGCACTACTATTATTCATTGGATATCCTGGATTCGAAGGTTGATTGGTCGGGTAAGGAGCACTACCACCAACAGTTGGATAACCTGGATTAGAAGGCTGAGGAAACCCTGGTTGACTAGGTTGATACATGGACTGTGAAGGATTTGGAGGGTACATAGATTGGGCAGGACTAGGTGGGTATCCTGGCTGACCTGCACTGGCTGGGTACTGGGGATAGCTGAGCTGCGAGGTCGCATAGTAGGGAGATGGATAAGCCCCCGGAGGCGGCTGTTGGGTTGGTGGTGCCCCAGGACCAGCCTTGAAGTAAAAAAGAAAAAAACATCAAATATAATAGCAGCTCGAAGAATATGCAAAATTCGTAATGATAATTAACTCGTTATCTAGTGAGGAGCGTGGAACTTCCTAAATGAATTACATAGGCCTAGTTACAGCATGGACTTACAACTACGTTAACATGGTTTCAGGACCCAATGAGGAGCGAAAATTTCAAATTTTTCGACCATATGCTATTTCAATATGCAGTCACCTTCTACTTCACTACAGTTCCACGCTATCTCAATGCTAGTAGAGTTGCAGTAGTGCTGTAAAGTTTCACATATTCTTTTGAGTTGCTAGCTTATTATATTTGCAAATGTGAAGCCAAGGCAAGGACTAGTCTTAGGCCTGTGTAAAATAAGAATATATTTCTGGATCAAAATTTAAAGGAGCATCTTGACCATAGATAAGCTGCAAGCTATGCTCGTCTATAATTAGTATTCTTTCCAAGCCTTTTTAAATAAGATTGTTAGTACAATGGGTACGGGTAGAGGTTATTGCCGTGCACTCGTCAGTGGGAGGTCTACGCCAAGCTTCGGCCAATTTTGAAAATGTTAATAATTCAAGTAATTAGTAGCAAATCAATATTCATAACAATATTTTGTTTTCTCACCTGTGGGTATCCTGGATAGCCTGGATAACTCATTATCTTATCTGAAATAGTAAATAATACAATTCAAAATATTGACGCTGGCAAGTCAGCCGTCCACGCCCACTTTGTGTAAACACTTGTTGCTGATAGATTTTCTACTCTCGCGAATCTTCAACACGATAAGTCGATTTACCTCTTGTCGTAGAAGTTTATACTCGGCAAATAATCTTCCTCGTAATATGACGTTTGTGTATACACGAATACACAGCAGCTGACTAATCGGTAACACGTATTGTCTATAACTTGTGCAATGAGTGATTCAGTACGGTGCCCTGATTTCCCCCAACAACGTACGTCAGCAGTTCTCACGTGACTATATGCTGCCAACTATTAAAACAAGATATATTTTACGTTCGATTTATAACGTTATTGCTACTCGTGTTGTACAAATAAATATTCTTCAACTACATCTAGATGATTTTATTCTTTGATATTTATATTTCTCATTATTTTTCGTGGTTAAATGAATGAATATCACAAAGTTGGTAAAGTTTGTATGGTTGGTACGCTTATTTTTGTATGTCATTAATGACGTTTTAATACATTCATGACGTCTCTCGTCAAGGCTACATAGTTTTACAAGGGCCAGTCATTTTTATATTTAGCCTTACCGGTATGTTTTGTATCAAAACAATGTATATCCAAATTCAAATGTACATATTCAAATCTCTATTAACAATAGAACAGCTGATATTAACCACCCCCCTCTACCCGAAAAATATGTTTTTATTTGGTACGACCGTAATGCAATTTATAAAATCATAACACGTGTCAAAATAATGTTAGGACAGTTGGGTAGTCTTATATAATATATTTATAATATTTTACCGACATGAATATTTGATTCGTCGCATAATTGTATTGGATAGTTACACTTAATTTTTTCAAATAAGTCCAACGAATTTCAGAACGAAGCTTTCGATCGTCAGTGTTGAAAGGTATGTCATAACATGGACCGAGACAGTAGTTGTTTGGAATCCCATTTCGTTTCTGCTGTAGTATCCTTCTTCAATAAATTATGTATTATAATATGAATATATATATATATATATATATATATATATATATATATATATATATATATATAATAAATTTCTTCAATATATATATATATATATATATATAAATTATGTATATGTACGTTTTTGCCAAATCATAAAAATGTGATCACTATTGGGCTTGACCCCTGGACCTCTTGGTTTGATCATAACGCAGTTACTATTATAAGTCCATGGTTTGATAACAATGCTCTCTCTACCTACTGATCTGAGCGGCCACCCAGATTCAAGCCGAATAATAGACACATTTATTCGTGGTTTAAAGGCATAGTGGCTGACGTTTTAGTGAACTGGGCGGAGGCAGATACTTTCAAATTATATACAAATTAATTAATGTGTAATTACATTACAAAATTAAAATTACTAAAATTATTAACGAATAAAATTACAATATTAATTACAAATATATGTGTGTAAGCATACAACAACATTACATCTAGGCCTAACTGCCTCCGGATGGCCATTCGCCCACTTATACAATATGATAAGACAAAATGTGAGAAACGACTCTCATGTATATTGCGTCTTTACAGATCAACAGGTTCCGAGGTAGACTGGATTTAATTCCGATAATTTATAAACAGACGGCGGATTGGGGTAGGAAGTGTCAGTTTGACTTTTCTGAAAGATAATTTTACCCTTTATCACCTAAATAAAACTGACAAGGAAAATTTTGGGTTTCTAACCCTTTTGGGCCCAAAATATGGTTTTTGATGACGTTTTGCCGAAACCATCATAACTTTTGCTGTATCTAGCACAGGACCGTGAACAAAAAACTGTGGGACAGCTTCGACAATTAGCTACAATTTGGCTGATTCAAACATTCAATTTGTGTTAACACAAATACACAAAATCAAAACAATACGGCAAAAACGGGGGTACGAGTTTTTTTGAGAATATATAACTTGTCATAACTTCTACACTTATCACGCTAGAAACGTCCCACTTTGCCAAAAACTACTCCCATGTGTGAAGACGACATTCACGTTTCAAGATTTCACATACCTACCATAGAATTAACGCAAAAAAATATTAAAAACCCTTGTGTAATCATCGAACAAGCCGCGCGGACGACGGCAAGCAGCTTGACGGACCGCCCACTCAGTCAATGCGCGCTGCTGATTGGCTGTCGCGCAGTCCTGCACCCACTGGATGAAAGCGTGCTATAGTTTTAGTATACAACCTATTTATATTCAGTAACATCTCATCACATTGTTAATATTTATTCTAATCACTTATTTTATAATATAACACTTGCATAAGTCAGGTTCTACTACTGTTATAATTGATTAAAAATTTTATACAAAATCCGAGTCAATAGAAATACGATTGATACAGACATATTGTGTATTATATGTCTTTATAACATAAAATGTTTTACACGCATGGTTACTTCTCTGTGAACGCAGATTATTCGATTTTAAAAAAAGTACCTATTGAAACATATTGACCCAATCTTTTTTATTTGTTTTTATAAACTATATATATATATATATATATATATATATATATATATATATATATATATATATATATATATATTATATATATATATATATATATATATATATATATATATATATATATATATGTATATATATATATATATATATATATATATATTTATATATATATATATATATATATATACATATATATATGTGTGATGTCTGAAGTTTTGTGGGCCGGTGGTTGATGGTAGGTGTAACTTTGCGGAAAATTGCCCTTCTTTGATGAGTGTTGTTGGTTCTGAAAAGAATATATATGTATATATTATATATATGGTTCTCGATACAGAACCAACAACACTCATCAATGAAGGGCAATTTTCCGCAAAGTTACACCTACCATGAACCACCGGCCCTCAAAACTTCAGACATCACACATATATATATATATATATATATATATATATATATATATATATATATATATATATATATATATATATATATACATATATGTATATATATATATATATATATATATATATATATATATATATTTATATATATATATATATATATATATATATATATATATATATACATATATATATATATATATATATATATATATATATATATATATATATATATATATATATATATATATTCATTATTTTAATCATGTACTATTACATGAATTATAATAATTATTATACAACTCAGTGTGTTGATATACTTGTTTCATTTTATTTGTTTATCATGGTTCAAAAATGCGAAAAGTAGACAAACTATACAAACGGTATAGAAACTGTGTATTTCTATAGTTTCGATGCTGTTTTCATGATGGTATCGTTGAGAATAGGCGTAGGCTCTATACTAACAACTTACATCTCCCATTCAATTAATATACCTGATGTATGGTGAGGTGAACACGCCGCTTTAATGCCACCAACCAGTGACGCCCTGAAGTTTCACATCCAGAGGGCACATCTTCAGGCGTCTATTTGGATCAACGCCTGTTCACCAGGATACATTCAGCTATCTCCCGAAGATTATGGATGGATACGTGACAGTGATACACTTCTGTCTGTGAAAACAATGACTCTACCAGCAATGCCACAAGGCTGTGAAGAGTTAGTGTTTTGTAATTGTAAATTTCTATAGATAAGGATTTTGTATCACATCTTCAAAAATAATTATAACAGTAGTAGGAACTGACTTATGCAAATGTGATAATACTAGGCAAACGCGAAATATGCGTTGTAAGATGAGCGAGATATCTGAATGAGGTGTAATAACAGTCCTACATTTGCTACTTTATCGACTCTGGTATTCTACACACTTTGTCCTTCATTTAATTGCTACTTTATCTTCTCTGGTATTCTACACACCTTGACGAATATGGAGAATATTTAATGCTTGGGCAAATATCGAATCTAGGAAGCAGTGAATCTTGGCTCATTTCCATATATTTGATGTATATAAACAGTTATTTGAATTTTTTCTTCAAAACGGCTGATTTGAATTGCTTACAACATGGTGGTTATGTGTATCATTTATGTTTGAACACTTAGAGAAAATTTCATTTTTTTCGGAGAGGTTTCATTTTTTCAAATTTTCTCACTCAGCCTAACCTTACGGGGTTTTTGAAAACTTTGACATGATATTTCTCAGAATCTAATCGACCGATTCATTCCAAAATCTATACAGATCTAAGTTGTAAAAGTTGGCCCGTACAAAAAAAGTTTCATGTTGATCAGTCAAACCCTGCGACCTGTGCAGTGTCCACAAACAAACAAAGGAAAGAAAAAAACACACACACAGACAAAGCCCTATAAGAGTGGGATGGAGACTTCGCTACGCTCATCTAATAAAATAAGTGATTAGAATAAATCTCAACAATGTGATGAGATCTTACTAAATATAAATAGGTAGTATACTAAAACTATAGCACGCTTTCATCCAGTGGGTGCAGGACTGCGCGACAGCCAATCAGCAGCGCGCATTGACTGAGTGGGCGGTCCGTCAAGCTGCTTGCCGTCGTCCGCGCGGCTTGTTCGATGATTACACAAGGGTTTTTAATATTTTTTTGCGTTAATTCTATGGTAGGTATGTGAAATCTTGAAACGTGAATGTCGTCTTCACACATGGAAGTAGTTTTTGGCAAAGTGGGACGTTTCTAGCGTGATAAGTGTAGAAGTTATGACAAGTTATAAATTCTCATAAAAACTCGTACCCCCGTTTTTGCGGTATTGTTTTGATTTTGTGTATTTGTGTTAACACAAATTGAATGTTTGAATCAGCCAAATTGTAGCTAATTGTCGAAGCTGTTCCACAGTTTTTTGTTCACGGTCCTGTACTAGATACAGCAAAAGTTATGATGGTTTCGGCAAAACGTCATCAAAAACCATATTTTGGGCCCAAAAAGGGTTAGAAACCCAAAATTTTCCTTGTCAGTTTTATTTAGGTGATAAAGAGTAAAATTATCTTTCAGAAAAGTCAAACTGACACTTCCTACCCCAATCCGCCGTCTGTTTGTTAACGAAGCACATTTCGTTCAAGTCTCGACCACTCTAAGGTGTAACGATTGCATGCTTACCTAGGCTAAGATGCATTGAGGGTTGCGTTTGTTTGTCGCCGGGCAAACGCAACCCTCAATGCATCTTGGTGTCGATTATTCGGCTTGAATTTGGCCGCTTAGCTCAGTTGGTAACAGCTTTGAGTACAAACCATGAGGTCCTGGGTTCAAGTCCTAGAAAGGTAATATTTTTATAATCTGACAAAAATGTTCATACATATTATTTTTGTCCGCAGATTTGCACATCATATCAGTTAATTTAGAGTCGTGGGAGAGTGGGTCGTTTTTCTTCATGGCCGCGACCATCCTTTTCGCAAATTTTCATGGTTTTCCTCAGTCGTCCAGTGTTTAAATTCTATAGCTTCACTTTCTTAGTTTTATAAATGAATGATCTCTATATTTTCTTATTTCAAGATATTCTTAGTGTTTTCTTATTACAACTATTCTATTATTATATATCTTATTATCTCTATTATTAATCATGGTTAGTTGGAAGAGCGGCATCCCACCGAACCTCGCCATTTTCTTTTAAATGCCAACTATGTAAGTAACTATATGAATACAACTAAAATGCAACTAATGTGTTGTGTCTTGAAAGAAATAATGGCTTATTATTATTATTATTATTATTACTATATTGCAGCGCTGTACTGAATATTAGAGCATTTCCCAGTCTCAATTTCTTCATACGTATTATTCACAACCATCATTAAGATCATTCATAAACAAATTTTTTTTCAAACGTTGAATGGTATCCTATGACGAAATGAACGTTTTTATTTTAAACCGTGTTGAACATTTATACATTAATTAATTGCAATATGATTTGACTAGTTAAAAGCATGTCGTAAGATAATTAGTGACTTTGTGGTTATGTAGGGCCGCTGGTGGACAAGTATAGATTTAGGATAGGCCTACCTACACAAAAGTTTCAACTTTCAATATATTTAGCCTCCTTTACTAAATTGCCTCGTTTACGTACTTGTCCTCTATCTACATATCCTTGCAGACGTTGCTTCTTTATTGGTACCCTATTGGGTTAACGACGCACTGAAATGATAACCAAGATATTGCCGTCGGAGTAATGATTAACGAGAGGTTTGGACAATGAGATGAAGATTTCTTAGGTCATGGGCAAAATAGTGGACAGAAAGCGGTCGTGACATGTAGGAACCAACTCAGCATTAGGCAAGACTAGGCTACTGAGCACAACCACGAAAAACTTCTGTGGACGGCAATGGGGATCGAACCGAGATCCGGTTTACCCTCACCTCTCGGGTAAAAGTATAGTTAATTTTTTCCTGAGTTTGATTACACACCATGTTTGCTAGTTCTGTTTGACTGGAGATACAGAAAATCAAATGAACCAACATCGATTTTGATGGTGATTAGTGTAGATGATGGTGATAATTGATAAGTTAAACCAGCTATTGGATTATTTAAGGGTTCAACTAACCAAATGATGGGTGGGTGATGTTTACAAAAGTCCTTGTCGGACGCGGGACTCGAACCTACGCCCGACTTGACTTCAGTTTCCTATAAGCAGAGCCTCAACTGACCGAGCCAGACTGTCGACTAACATCGATTTTTCTAGTAAGGACAATGTTAATTTTAATTAGTAAAATAGAAACAAGTAAACAAGATTGCTCAACTGTCAGTCGAATTATGTATATTTTTCATTTTCCAAACGTATGCACGCACTCTTTATAATATCTCTTTGACGTACTGACCTCTACTCATTCAAACTATCTTGTATTTGATTAGGATAACGTTGAGTTATATACTTATATAAGATTATTGAATTGGAATCGATGAGATCTCGCGCGTGAAACAATATTTCACGCGCTCCACTCTTCAGTCAGGGAAACCAATCAACTATAAAATTTCCCCCAATTTACCAGAATAGAAATGTATATATAGATAGAAGCATGCTGACTAGGTGGTATGATAATAATAAATACTACCAATAATAAAATATGAAAACAAACATTCGAACATTACGACATAACAATTAACATTCATTTAGAAATGTTGTTGAAAATATTAATTGTTTTCATACTCTTATCTTTTTCAGTGTGTTTAAAATAACATTTCTAAAAGGATATTATTATTATTGTCAAGTTAAAATATTTTGTTTTTATAGAAACACAGTTATTTGTTCAATTTGAGGCATTGATCAAGTTATTAATGAATCAATTCAATAACTAATTAATTGATAATTATTATATAGTCTACACTGAATCCTACGAATCATTCTAAATTATCGTAATGGTGAGCCACTAAAGTGTATAGCTAGAAACATACCCGACCTGATTTTGTCTTGTGCATTTTATTTTATTTGAGCAAGTATGATGTATTATCTTATATTATAGACATATTATCCAACATTTCATTTGCAAAAGGAAGTGGTCAAGAATCAAACCCGATTGTAGCTACACTTCCGACATAGCATTTCAATTTAGTTTCGACGTTGACGTTGTTATAGTAACAGATGTACGTCTGATTTCAAATGCAAATCTGAAGTTTCTATGCCATTAGACATGTAGGAATAATATTATCAAATGGCTCGCCAATGGTGTTGATATGTAACTGAATAGTGAATATGAATGAAATATGTTCATTTTTGGAACAATCCCAGCAACCGAGTTGTGGAACACTTGGTGTCAGCGTGTAGTATCGATCTAGACTGGGTATATATCTTGCAGCCTAATGGAAGATTGTGAATCGTTGCTGAGTTACTGTCATTCTCATTACAATAGATCATAAGTAATGTTTACCCATGAAATTGTCATGTTCGAAAGTATATCAGGTTAAATAGTTGTTCATTTTTCACTCATACATAGAAAAAATTAAGTCCATATTTTCCACGAAGCCTAAAACAAGACTTATATCCGTGGATTAAACAGAAAGTGATAATGCAGAATGAAAAGACCATAACTGCGCATATAAGTGACAGTATGCATAATTTAAAAAATTGGAATTTTAGAAAAAATAGAATATCAATGAATACGAATAATACGTTAGTTGAATCATAAACATGACTTGCAATTATTTGAACAATTACAACAATTTGAACTAACAATACCAATATTACAGAAAATAATGACGAAATGATTAGAATAAGGATATGCAGTACCGGTACTCCAATCTGACTCTCTAAATGACGCCAAATTGAAAATAAATAGAACAAATATGAACACCTATTAAGAATATTGACTCTCTCACACAAGCTGTACTCCTTTGTTGTATTACATGCACATGTATTACATAATATTGTATGCATTACTATGTATATTGTATTGTATGTAGCTTATTTTATGTATTACATACGTGTTAGGGCCTACATATTATATTAGATGATTACGAATGGTTATTGTGTGCGTAATTATCCAACTATCAGCTATAGATTATTTGAGCATACGTTTGAGCGGGTGATGATTATAACAAGTCAAGTACCAGTGTTTTAAACGGGACTCGAACCCACGTCAGACTTGACTTGAGTTTGACTTCAGTTTTCAAAGCAAATCCTTGGCTGACTATGCCAGACTGCTGACTATCGGATTGGAACCATGGAGATTGACTTATCTTTCTAAGGGAGATATGAGGGATTTATATATAAATCGACGAGAAATATTTATTGTGAGATTGTACAATTATTTTGATATGTCATTTCTTACTAACATAGCTTGGTCCATACTGTAGTTTCGTTTGGATTCGTGTAAACATTTAAAATGACATTGACTTCACTCTCTTATCTGTTATGTATAAGATAAAACCAGAGTCGATCAAGTAGTTCTAGCCATGCTACTTTATCGACCTCTGATAAAACTAAGTATGCAATAATCAACCCAACACAAACGTCAACTGGATATAAAATTGTTTAATGATACTGATTATTCGCCATTTAAGTATCCTGACAGATCTTATGTTTTTGATATCATTGTATTGTAATTAATTATGGTTATCAAGAAGAATAATTGCTAATTATTATATTAGTTAATCATTGGTTGTACATCCTACTCTTACGAGTATAAAATGAAGATGATATATATGAGGAAGAACTTTAATTACTAGTTGAAAACTCACGTTAATTGTTTAGATTAACAATTTTCGGTGCAGGAATATTTTATTATAATTTTTTTTCACTATGATGGTTCAAGCAATAGTTTTGCTTTGAGGTGAACAATCCTACCACTGTGTATAACACTGAAACGTATAGGCCTACATGTGAAATATTTCATTGTTACAGTTGATTTCACCTGCCGCAGTATTTTTGCACAGTATGATAATTTTCTCAAAATTCCAACTATCTAATAAATTTTCAAATGAAATATCATTTTCAAATATACGGAACCAGTCAATAATCAAATGAAAAACAACAAAAATAGCAATGAAAGAATATGCACCAATGTGGTGCATCCAAATTACTTTATGTTCATTTATATTTTTTTTATTGACATTTTTTGGAGAAGTAACATGATTTTCACACAAGAACCCACAAAGTCTATTTGGGCTTGTCTGTGGCATAAACATAATAAATCATAAAACAAACGTGATGTGTGTAAAAATGAGATAATTCTCTAACAATCCGTCCAATAGACCGACTTATAGCCTATATCGCATGCAAGGCATTACATATATGAGAGATTTACAGACAAAGTTTTTGATATTCATTGCAAACTGAGTTTTTTTAATATATATTAGATGCAGTAAACATTTTGACATGTCATTCGATAGCGTCCACATTTTCACAGTGAGAAGATGAAAAATGAGTGAGTATTAGGGTATTAACAGTGTGTCAACAGCAAAAGTTACTTGCATCGAAAAAATCCAACTATAATAATTTTTTGAACTGTAATTCACAAGCATAAGGTGAGGTTTAGTAGGAGCAGGGGGGAGAGGGGGGGGGGGGGGAGGGTACGCTCAAAATTAAGCCAGCAAAAAAAGTGTTCTATATGCGATAGACTATTTTATTCAATGCAGCTTTTTGATAGAATAACATTCGAACTTGTTCCAAATTCAAGTAATGAATAAGCGATATTATATTGATACCTATTACCGAAATATTGTATGACCTGATACATCACGTTGATATAATATTATACTGTTAAACACTACATTCTCAATTCGTATTTGTATTTAATATCGCCTCGTAGACCAGCACATTGAACTGTACATAGTATGGGTATCGTCAGAACATAATAATGTAGTAATAATGATGATCAAATAAAATAATGGTTTTGATTATTTTTTTTCCAGATTTAATTAATAATACATATATACAAGATTAATCAATACGCTCTTCCACAAAGCCAAAAAGGCTTATCTGTGGGGTGAGAAATGAAATTAATAGCTTGGACAAGGAAAAAATAAATGAAAACTTTTCAATAGTTAAGGAATAATATAATAATAATAGTAATAATAATAATTATAATGAATTGAAACAGGACTGACTTACAATATAGGTCCTACTTATTTTGGAAGCACACAGAACATATGGAAGTTAATACTAATGATAGTTAGTTACTAACAAAAGTGAATGTCTTCCGCTTAGCCTTTATATTTATGATATTTATATACATTTGTGTATCTAGGAAAGATGAACGAGCAATGTGACTAGAGATGTGACATGGGGGGATGGTCGATAGAAACCTTCTTCTTTCGTCGATTCAAGTATACACTTGTAGACAAACTATGTAAATGATGAAGCAGTTTAAAGTTATACTAATTAGGAAAACGCAGTATATGCGTTGTGACTTGTGAGATGAGCTTAGAAGTACGGATATGTAGAATGGAAATATTCTGTCAGTTCAAGCTATATTTACAGACTTTGGATTACTTCAAATGTCTAATTATTTGGAAGAACGTTTAATCAAGAGACATTTCTTAATGGGTTTCTTAATAACTCTGGATTATGTGAAAAAAACATTAAAAAAAACATCATGAATGCGTTTTCTTCGTTAATTCTAATCAGATTGTTGTAAAAATCCCTGAAATGTGTTTGATAGTTTTTTCATATTCAGTAGACATTTCAGAGCTTTTGAAGAATTTCTGTTTTTCAAGTTTTTCTCTCCAGCTTATTCTCACAGGAATTTTCCAAACTTTCCAATTTTTTTTTAAGGAAAAACCGTTCGTCTGATTTTTGTGTGAAAAACAATCCCAATTAACCCATTCTGGTATGACACCAATATGCAGAAAAAGTGTCGAGTCGATTTTTTTTCCTGACCTGCATGCCGCGTACAAAAAAAAAAGAAAACAGAAACGAAGCCCATTATTTTTCCGTATATGTAATGGAAGTCTTCGCTACGCTCATCTAACAAATACCAAATATTGTTAATTTGCATCAAATAATAATTCAGTCATTATCTCCATTGATCTAGCAATACTGTACGGTTCAACCATAGAATAAAGAAGGTTTTATTCTATGGTTAAACTACGGTAGATGATGTATAAGTACTACAGGCAGACGGCCATTATGAAACTTTCCTCCAAACTGATCTTGATTCATCCCTACTCTACAGTATCATGCAGCATCAGCTGCTCGAACTGAAGTTCTATGCCAATTTTATATTCCATTTGTTGTCTCGTGTGTTTACATGTGCCACAAAAACGATACACAACATAACATTTGAACAGCTTACTAAGCAAAGTGAAAAGTAATTCCAACTCTAGAGGATGCGTCATGAACTTTCACGACATGGTTTTAAAATACCGATTCGATTTTCATTCCATTTTTTGGGGTTATTCTCATGGGGATTTTCTAAACTTTCAGATTTTTCCCGTATAAACAGTTCAATTGATTTTTCCGAAAAACAGTCCCAAACTATTCTGGTGTGACACCAATATGCAGCAAAAGTTAATTTTTTTTCTTAACCTGTATCATTGTATGCCACGCAAGAAATTATATATATATATAAAAAAAAGCCCAATTTTTTTCGGCACATGGAATGGAAATCTGCGCTATGCTAATCTAACTAGAAGATAATATGCATACACTCTTCACTTGGTCTTATGCTGTTTCCATAAACACGAAGTCGCTTTCGCGAAGCGGAATAATTGTACGGCTTTCTGAGATATCTTGAAAAGTCGACCAATCGTTGAAGAGTGCACTACGGACGACGAAAGTTGAACAAAACTCGGTATATTCCGCTTTATAGCAACACGAAAGCAAAGGAAATATAATTGTTTCTGAGACTCGGACCATTGAAATCGATAGGTTAGCATTGTATATCCGTAGGCTATTAACTTGAATCAAACAATTAACGCACAAGTAGAAGCGAGTTGTTAGTGATTCAATATGAACATGGTAGATAACATTGTGAAAAGATTTCGGAAATCAACAAGAAAATCGTGGCGTGAAAGCGATTTTGCGGTCATGGAAACACAGCATGAGGGAAAAAAATTAGTAGTTAAATGTGCGTAGATTTGATTCAATTCAAAATTGTAGTTTCAGATTGAACCTATCCGACTGCAAATGTAGTAAACTTGGTGCATTATGAATCAAGTGAACGGACGAGTTTGTCTGGAATATCTGTCTGCTCTTAAACCTCATAATATTTCTCCTAGCGATAAACAAAATTATACAATTTTCTTTTGATCTTCATACTGGAGAGACCTTAAAACCATTCAATACCACTAACCGGAACCGTAATATTTTTGCACATAGGTCATTAGTAGGGCCTACATAGTATTTAGGTCAACCGAAAATACTATCGTTTATTTAGCTATGTGCGATACACACAATGATTTATTATAAAAAAGGATCAGATCTGTTTAGCAAAAATAATCTTCTTA
Organism: Brachyptera risi; assembly: GCA_964007535.1. Taxonomy (NCBI): domain Eukaryota; kingdom Metazoa; phylum Arthropoda; class Insecta; order Plecoptera; family Taeniopterygidae; genus Brachyptera; species Brachyptera risi. The sequence goes on along the minus strand of OZ023332.1, from coordinate 26,399,878 downwards.
ATTAAGCAAAGTGGGACCGAGCAAAGATTCAAATATTGTGAATTGCTATAGTTGCTGTAAAATGTAGGTTATCAATTCTAGAAAGAAGTCAACCTACCTTGAGTAGGTACACTTACATCATGAACATTCAATATTTGAATATTTGAAAATCATTATTGTATTGTAGAGATTTAAATTACAAACGTTCATTCACAATAGTTTCGCTTTACTTTCTGTGTATGATGAACACATTTACTAATGATTGAGGAATATATTGATTTTATTTAAATTATATAATATTTTGCATCGTTGTTAGCATAAAACAAATCTTTGAAGAACGGGAATAGCCTGGAGGCTGTCGTAGGCTTTACGTAGAAGTTGAACTTCGTCTAAAAGTTGAACTGACTGGAAGAAAATGCAATAATATAAGGCCAGTCAAAAGTCAAAATACCGTGAAAATTAGTTAAGTTACCAATACAATAAGGCAGTTCTTGTAATCACCACTAGTATCACCCTGAAACACAAAATACATACGTAAATTACATGAATGTAGAACTTATTAATTATTACTTCTGATTGAATGAACTTATGTTTTCAACTCACCGTTATGAAGCTTTCAAGCGTCTTTCCATACTTCGCTTGAAATTCCCTTTTTATGTCAACCATGTCAATCTCACAACGTGTTACTACGATGCGGATTAGTGTTCGATCCCTTGTTCCCATACCGGCCATGCTAGCATGTAATCGCTCGGCGAAGAAGCCTGCTTTATTACGCGCATTCTTGACTAAACAAGTAACGAAATACAATTGATCAATTCACCTACTACCGTAAATAAGTATTGATAGCTGACATCAGATTTAAGAAAATACTCCATACCAATTGCAAGAAGACCATTTTTAATATCTCCCGAAAATTCGTTTTTAATAGCTTTTTCGAAATCGTGGCCAGAAATGCGCTTGTAGTCCATGAAAATCTGTCGTAACTGGGCGTAGCTGCGCGAGCACAGTATAGCATTGAATGTGGACTCATCAGTTCCAGACCTCAGTTCACCAGCCCGAAGTAATGTCTGTGCATCTTGTTCAGAAGCAATCGGATCAACCATGTTGCTCTCATCTCGATTTGCCTGTAAAATAAAGAAACATTGGGAGAGTGCTGGGATTAGAATCAATTGCCAAAATTTGCTCGACAATGTACGTAGGCCTACTCACAGTGCAAAGAGAGACTAAGAGCCGCTTAAAGTTTCCTGACGTGTCATTTCCCAAGTCTTTCTCGAGTGAACTGCGATACACTGAAATAAAATCATTGCTTAAACCAAAAAATCACTCAACATTTATTTAAATCACGAACTATTGGTGGCTTGAAGACTTACTGCTTTCATAAGCGGCACGTACTGTACGTATTTCATGATTGTCAAAAGTACAAAGAAGCTCTATAATCGCTTCTTCGTCAGTACCAATTCCTTTCATAGCCTCATGTAATTCTCGAGCATAGTACTCAGTTGGATGAGTCGTAAGAGCAACAGCCAAGTCTCCGAGATGACCAGTTAATTCACTCTTCAAGTCTTTGATCAAATCCTTTCCGTACAGGGTCTTGAATTGTACTGCGATTTCAAGTCTTTCGGCGTTAGTTCTATTGGCTAGGATGTAGACTATTGCTTTCTCATCGGTGCCAAAACCTTTCATTGCATTTCGCAGTGCTTCGGCATCTGCACGAGCACTAAATCCTGGATTTGATCGTACCGTGGGATTTCCCTGAGATACAAAAATGGTTGTCTTGTATTGTGTTGTATAATTTATTCACCGCAGATTAGTAATAATAATAGTATACATAGTGATATTATTAGTTCGGTCAAATAAGCTGGGGCAAAATACATATATATTTTTTTATTCACACATTCTGAGTACAAATTATAAAACTAGGAACTCTGCTTCTAAATATCCTACAAAACCCCTGATGAGACTTGTCTGTAGGCAAGTATTATTACTACGTAGAGTGAACATGATGCAACTGCATGTGTCATTGTACCACATATTACACAAACTTAAACATATTAAACATAATACAAAATAATAATGGTAATGTTAATAAAATATAATAAAATGGAAAAATAAAATTCAAAAGGAATCAACTAGGTAATGCTAAGAGTAAAAACGAATTGAAGTTTTGGTAATGTTGATATTTTATAAACAATCCGATATTAATTAGAATAATATCTCATTTTGAGCAAGATAATCTCAATCTCACCTTCGATTGAGGGACAGTATGGCCAAATTTTGTGCACCGTGACTCATGCTAGGAAGAGCGGAATAGAGTGACTGACTATTCACAGGATGATGCACTGGCCCAGGGACTGGTGCAGAAGGATTATATGGTTGTGTTCGAGACTTGAAGGAAGTAGGCGTCCCATATCCAAGCCTCGGTGCTCCGAAAGGAGAAGGATAGCCAGGATTGCTTCGTTGCCCTGCAGGATGAGGAAAGGTACTGCCCCCAGTTGGATACGGTGCATTTTTCATTGGATATCCCGGTTTCGAAGGTTGATTGGTCGGGTAAGGAGCACCAACAGTTGGATAACCTGGATTAGAAGGCTGAGGAAACTTTGGTTGACTAGGCCTAGGTTGATACATTGACTGTGAAGGATTTGGCGGGTACATTGATTGGGCAGGACTAGGTGGGTATCCTGGCTGACCTGCACTGGCTGGGTACTGGGGATAGCTGGGCTGCGAGGTCGCATAGTAGGGAGATGGATAAGCCCCCGGAGGCGGCTGTTGGGTTGGTGGTGCCCCAGGACCAGTCTTGAGGTAAAAAAGATAAAATATCAAATATAATAGCAAGACAAAGAATATGCCAAACTTGGATCGATAATCAACTGGTAACTTAGGGAAGAGTGTGGAACTTCCTGAAGGAATGATATTGTTACAGTAGCGAAAGATGACCGAAAATGTCAACATTTTCAACCATATGGGGCTGTCCATAATGATGTCACACAATGCCAGGGTACATCACACACCCTCTCTCCCCCTTGTCTTAGATGGTCACAAAGATGATGGCCCAGCCCTCTAATGACATTAAAATCCAGTCATATTCCCCCCCCCCCAAATTGTTTTCATGGGAATTTGAAAGAACTGGGATATCACTATCAGTGATATTGTTTTACTGGAATATAGAAAAAAATGTATCTTTGCGAAGCTTGTATTAAATACATCTTTTTTTTGTGTCAATGTGAATGTGTTTGTATGCTTTAAAAAAAATTGGTACAAATCGTAAGGTTTAGGCCTGGACTACATTTTTCAACAAACATTACCTCCAAACTCAGCTCTGAACCAATGCAACACACATGTGAGAGATCCAATGCAAAAAACTTGACAGAACTTAACTCTCAAAGCTCATAGTATTTTTAGGTAAAGGGCAAAGAGGTTCAATCGCGAAAGTGAAAACAATTCACAGCCACGTACATTTTGCATTAAAATTAATTTCATACAAATTATGTGGCGTCAACTGATTTCCCTAAAAAAATGAAAGAAATGGATAATATTTTTTGTAAATGTGGGTGTCACGTAGTGTATCCCCCCCTCCCTCCTTTTCAAACATTGTAACATGTTTGATGACCCTCCCCCTCTTCCCTCCCCCCTCTTCCCTCCCCCCCAGAATTGTGGACATCATTTATGGACAGCCCCTATGGTGAGTATTTCAATGTGCAGTCACCTTGTGTTTTACCAATAGTGACAGTTCCAAGCTATAGCTCAATGCTAGTAGCGCTGCAGTTTCACATATTCTTTTGAGTTGCTATAGCAACATGTAGCCAAGGGGCTATTCATAAATGACGTCCACAATACCGGGGAAAGGGGGTCATCAAACATGTTACAATAACAATGTGTGATTAGGGAGGAGAGGGGTGATTATCACATTCTACATCCACATTTACATATTTACACTATACATACTATACTCATTTCTTTAAATTTTTAGAAAAATTCGTTGGCGCCACATAATTTGTAAGAAATGGTATTTTAATGCGCAATTGTTTTCATCTTCGTGATTTGAAGTTATTTGCCCTTTGCAGGCTTGAACAATGAATTTCGAGAGCTTATAGTTCTGTCAAGTTTATTGCATTGGATTTCTCACATTAAACTTGCTGTGGTTTAGAGCCAAGTTTAGAACTTTAGATGTTATGTTTCTTAAAAATGTGGTCCAGGCCCAAACCTTACGATTTGTACCAAATATTTTCAATGCATACAAACACATTCACATCGATACGAAAACGATATGAAAAGCTTTGTGAGAATAGAAAAACTTCATTCAATATACCAATAAAACAATGTCACTGATATCCCAGTTTTTCAAAAAACGCATAATCTTTTTTAATGTGTGTGGGGGGGGGGAGGCTATTGACTGAGTTATGACGTCATCAAAGGGGGGATGAGGGGGTATTTATCTCTGTGACCAACTTGGACAAGGGGAAAGGAGAGGGTGGGGGTGATATACCCTAAAATTGTATGACATCATTATGGACAGCCCCAAAGTAGGACTACGTAGGGCTTAGGCTTATGTAAAATAAGAATGGATTACCGGATCAAAATTTGAAGAAACATCTTGAGCATAGATAAGATGCAAGCTATGTTCATCCATTATTATTGGTAATTTAATTCCATTTAGCGCATCGCGACCAATTTTATTTTTTTGTGTTTTTTTCATAAAAAAAAAAATATATATTCAAAGGGTTTTAGCCAAGATTCATGGGTGTGGTTTATTTTTTGACCAACCAATTGAAAGTATTTCGATACACTTATACAAAAATGACAGACCTTTATGTGTATATACATACGGCATATCTAAATGCATAATTTCATCATGTTCAAAGGAGTTTTATCTATTAAATAATAGTAATTATTAATGAGCGGTGGCTTCATTCAATGGGAAACATCTAGGAAACATAGGAAAACTCATAGGATCAATAGGAAACATTCATAGGATCTAGCAAACATCAATTTCAGGACAAAAAAATAAAAATTGTTTGCGATGCGCTATATGATAATTTTACATATTTATCATTCTTTTCAAGCATTTTTAATAGGAATATCTAGTAGAGGTTATTACCATGCAATCATCAGTGGGGGGTGGGGGGGTGGGGGGGGGGGTGGGGGGGGTTCTAGGCTAAGGTAAGACTAATGAAAATGTTATTAATTCTAGCAATCAGTAGTAAATAAATATTTTAAAAAATATTTTATTTTTTACCTGCGAGGATCCTGGATAACTCATTATCTTATCTGAAATAGTAAATAGTACAATTCAAAATTCTGACACATTTGCAAGTTGACCGCAATTGTCTACGCCCACTTTGTGTAAGTACTAGTTGCTGATAGATTTTCTGCAGATATGCGTATATTTAATTATTTACTAGTCTCGGGAACTACCTCTTTGGTCTCGGGTATACTTTAAAAGCAGTAGCTTTCAGAGTTGAGGTTTGAGGCAGTAACTGAAATGGTATTGTGATGCAAAGAGAACCATTTGACTTTAAATAATACTAAATCTGTATTTCACATCAGTCATTCATGCATTCGTTCTCCAAGTTGCCCCATATGTGGTAAAATGTTATTAATATTTTCATTTTTGTTATAACTATTCCACAGTATATTTGGATAGATCCGATTCTTTGTTTACTTTTCATAAAGGAATTTCATACTCGTTTTTACCTTCATACAAGAATCATTTTATATTCGTCAATCTATTGTTTATTCATAATTACAGTTCACCTTACGTATACATCTTCAGATTGAGTTTTATTTATCAGCAATCAAACTGTGTTAAAGAAGTCAATTTATATTCGTTTTATTTTCCTTTGACTTTAAATTTATTCTAAATTATTCTTAGTAATACTTCAAATCTAAATATTGCATTTCCTTTCGCATTCCTTTCTCACAACATACTGAACGTTACATATTATATCTATGCTCTGTTATTTTTAACTTACAGATAAGCCTTCCCAGGCTTTGTGAAAAAGTTTCAATATGATTTAAAAAAATGTTATCATTGTTGTTATTCCCATTTTTTAAAGATATTTGGTTATTTTTCTGTGCCATCATAAAACCTCTATGAATGTGTAAAAAAAGATTCAATCAAATTTAATGTCTTGTCATTAAAAATAAGTTTAATATGAAAACGTGTAAATAAATAAATGAATATATAAATAAAGAACATCATTATTATATAGGTCAAGTCGATTTACCTCTTGGCGTAGGAGTTTATACTCTGCAAATAATCTTCCTCGTAATATGACGTTTGTGTATACACGAAAACAAAGCAGCTGACTAATCGGCAACAAAATAACACGTATTGACGATAATTTGTGCAATGAGTGATTCAGAAAAACGGTCAAGAATATATATAGTTCTTGTATCGGGCTAGCTATCTCGGTTTACTGCAAGACTGATACCAACAGTGCTGCAAGGGGGGCGCTGAAGAGCATATACCGGAAAGAAGTATATACCAATTGCGAACAGAGCTTGGGCGTGCCTACTGAAAAGGATGATTATCATGATTATTGTTTGCTTAAGACATTTTCGACAGAAAATCTCAACATCGGATCTATATATACTATTATAGCCTGTGCTACAGGCTTTGTGAAGGTTTATTTGAACTTTCGTGTACAGTACATCAGTTGGAATTGACCAATCAGAATCCTTGGTAGTCCACCAGTTCGCTATATTGCTATGGTAACGATTGTTTGTCATTTTTTACGTGACAGGAGCCCATAAATCAATAGGTAAATCAAGAAGGCAGTGAGTTAAATAGATTCAAAATCAAGGTGTGTACTGAGCTTTTCATTACATTTCACATAAAATCTCACTTATCTTATACAATGCATATGTTGCGTTCTGTAGTATGTTATAAATGTTATAAACCTGTGATGAAATGTTTTCAAAATATTATAAATCAAATTGTGATGACATGCACATGTAATTCTCCTCCATACAGACACAGTATGGATTTTGGGCATAATCTCTTGGACGCATTTCAGAAAATCTATCACGACATTTTAAAAAAGAATGATTCTGAGAGAAATAATGAGGAAAAAGATATAATAATAATAATATTAATAATAATATTTATTTATTCTTGATTAATCATAATATGATATAAGAAGCGACAATGTCACAGTATAGATATGTACATGAGAAAAGAAAACATTCAACATTTTAAACATTGAAGAAAAAACAAAACGAACATCATGAAAATACAATATTATTAACATATTAATGATTATTTTCGAGTATCAGACTTGGTCCCGTTCAATTATATACTCATTGATAGAGTAAAAATACTTTTGAATGAAATATTCCTTTGGTTTAATCTTGAAATGAGTTTTTTCCTTGCTCAATTTTAAACTCTTATGTATTTTATGCCTCGAAAAATTTGGCTTATAAAAAAAAACACTTTACATTTTCGATGAATTCGAACAAGAATTTCGAAACACCCTGGAAGTGGTGATCTTGACCACAAAAAGTGTATTTGTGTCAGCTATAAAGTTATCAGTCGACTGACTGCCCGTTAACCAGTATGCGGCCATCATTTTTATGAATCTTCCTTTCCTCGTTCTATTTCCATATATCTTGATTACATCATGTTGGACGAGCGAAGCGAAGACTCAATTTCACCGAACTCATAAAGAACTTTTTTTCTTGTTCGCGCTCCACAGGTCAAAGTACAAATTCTGTCAAAACTTGGCACACACAAGCCTCATCTTATAATTCGATACTGTATCACTTGCTCCACTTCTGAGAAAATCCGTTTTGAATAAAAAAAAAATATAAGAATGATTCAGAGAAGAAAAGTCGGAAAAATATTTCTTCCGAACAAATCCAAATTATAACGTAATTTTAATATAATAATGATACACATTATTCCGAAGTTCCACATGATTCGAACAAGCTGTTTTGATGAAAAAAAGTATAATGTAATTTTTTTACATCAATCAAAGTTTTTAAGAAACTCACTAGCCATGTAAGCAACAAGTCTAACCAATTAGAATGTGAAACGTTTAAAGTGAATGATGAATGAAATGGGAAGGCAGTGCCATTGTTTTTAACTGAACATTCTTTCCATTACATCTCATAAATATGCCTATATCGCCTATCCAACAATATGCCTATGCTTCGTGAATATTTTGTTTCTATCATATAGTCACTAATCATCATTGAAATAAAAAGAGTGACGAACAGTGATGTATTATTTATTCTAAATTTAACCATTTTACTCTCCTCTTTGTTGCATAGCAAGTTTGTTTTGTTTCTACCAATAGTTTTTCTGAGAACGATGTAATAAGTTGACTTTACATTGAAACCTTAATTATTGCTGTAGAATAAAATAACTTTTGGAACTGACTTTTTGAGAATATAATCTCATGCAATAGTTTTGTTTTATTATAAGAATGATAGACGTTACAAAGTTGTACATTAATCAGACTAGCCGTAAAAAAAAAAATCGAACAATTTAATTCAATAAAGTGATCAATATGTATAATCAATTGGAGCTAACGAAGGCAGGGAGTGGCTTGGACTTATAGTTTCAATAGCACGAAGTGTAGATTCCGAGTACATTTTATATACATAGGACTCAATAACTTTATGCAACGCATTGTCAATGAACAACAAACAACCATAACCACAGCGATATCATGTATCTTGTGTCATACTTTGCTTCCGATTAGACCAGCAAGTAATATTTCGCGTTAGAGCTGTTAATTCACATTTTATTGAAAAACTCATGAATATAGGAGTTATATATTTTAATTTTATCGACATTTTATTATGTGAGCGTAATATGAATTATTCATATCATATTAGATTAGTATACTGACTGGCTCTTTGTGTATAAATAATTTTCTGTTCCAGTTCATTGGAGGAAAAACCACTGTTGACTTGGAATAATTTAATTTTTACACACATGTACCTATACGGCTCAATGGATAGTGACTTCAACTGATACATTCTTGTTTGGCTTGTTTTAAGGAATTTTATGGTCTCCGTACATACACAAATTTAAGATATGTGAAACAGATTTTAAAGTTGAATTTTTTACACCGTTTTTTTCTACTAAAATGTGCATTTTATTCTATTTTGATGAAGTATGTGTTTTATTCTGTTGTATTTTGTTTTCAAGATTTCGTCATATTTCAACAATGATATTTGTTATAATATTTGACGCCATCAGAGCAGATTATCCTACAAACTCTTAGACCCGGTATTACCACGGCCAGTTAGTATTTATCTGAGAGTTGATGAAAACAAATAGCATAGGTAACCATGGTGATAACAAGTTTGAACTGTAAGATAAAGGCTAACTGGACTTGGTAATACCGGGCCTTAGTCAAGTAATAGATAGCTAACTAATCGTCAAGGTACGAAAATAGCGTACGTAACCAAGGGTAACTAATAACAAGTTAACCCGCCAACGATTGCTGAATCTATTGATACTATCAGTGCGTAACGGCCTTAGTAGAATGATCTCAGGAATTGGATGTCAATGGATAAGGCCCGGTTTTACGAAAATGGATTAAGCAATAGTTAGTGGATTAACTTGTTATCACCATTGGTTACATATGTTATTTTCGTACCTTTAATTAATAGTTAGTGGATTAGCACCCTAACTAAGATTGGTAAAACCGGGCCTTAGTATACTATATACCTGAAGATGAAGAAAATACACGCATGCACGTAAATTTGACTAATCACATATTATGGTTCATTGCACGATTTATTACATTTTTCATTGTTTTATTGAGCGGAAATTATCTTCGAAATAGGAATGCTAATTCTATTTTATGTACATAGTATAAACTATGTACATGGCCCTAAAAATGTAACCCACAGTTGAACCCTGTAAAATATTCTTAGACTTTCATAATGTATATCTACATTAATTCCATTACTTTGTATAGAAAAAAATGAGGGTGAAATTGAGAGAAAACAAACTAATGTATATGATTTATTTTACTTGGCTTCTCTGTTCTCTGCAATGCCGTTGTTATACATGCGCTACTTTTTCTCCATGATTTCGGACGTGTAATATTCAGAGATTAGTTGCTGCAGCAAGAAAAATGTATCTCAATCAGCGAAACTCAGACTCAAATGTGAAAGGACATTAAAGTGACTCTAGTGTTTGGTTTGACTTTAAAACATAAGAAACTTTGAAGAATTTTAATTTTCACAGTCTTGTAATTACCCCAATTAACAGCCGGTTTTACAAACTCTCAGTTAAGTATCAATCCGTCAACTATTAATCAAGCTACAATAAAAGCATGCGTGTATTAAACAAGTTGATCCGCTAGCTATTAGTTGGGATGTGCGATAAAAGCATGCGTTAGCAAGGGTGATAAGTTAATACGCTAACTATTGCTTAATCCACGAATTATCAGTTCTTAAAACCAGGCCTGAGAGCCAGTTTTACGAACTCTTAGCCAATTACTAACCTGCTAACTATGAGAGTGAATGTACGAAAATAAAATATGTCACAAAGGGTGATAGCAAGTTGATCCGCTAACTATAAGTTATTACTGAATCTACTAAATATAAATTGGTAAATTTCGTAAGCTGGACCCTATACAATACGATTGTTAAAATATTGATAATACAATCAAATGTAGCCTACATTTCAGAAAGGGATAGAAATCGTACATGATCACAAGTTTTATTTAAATTTCTGTGTTTATTTTTTTTTTAAAACTCAATATATGAGCCTAATTATACCCACTTATGTTGAAAATTATGATTTTGAATAAAATGTGCCAGAAAATGCACCAGCAAAGCACATTTTGCGCTCAAATATAGACTATAAGAACTAAAAACGGTGACTCGAAAGTCATATTTCTAAAATGATGAATTCGTGAAACGAATTTATATGCAACTTTCGGATATGATGTATGAGTAATATTGGAAGGCATTTGCTTTTTTTTCCTAATGTTATTGCAAAAAGATAGTGTATTATAAAATGTGATATTGTGGAAGGAAGGAAACATAACAGATAATATTTCATAATCATTTCCTCAGTACACAATTTTGTAAGAGTTTTTTTAGAATATAGAATTATCAACACACGTTGCCTAGTTTTCCGGTTTTTGACTCTCACTCTTTGATGAATGATGACCGAGTAACTTTGACGACGTTGTGTATAATGTACTTTACAAACTGTCACCCGATTTTTTAGCTGCTTCTTTCGTTTTCCCTTATCGCTCAAAGGAAGGAAGGAAGAAATTAGTATAAATGAGACTTCCTATATAATAGTAATACCCACTCTTGCATTATACAACATAAGCACTCTTTTTGCTGTGTTATGTATGCCACTACTGAAGTGATGTAATACTGCTTTAACCTCATTAATCAATGACAGAAACCTGACAACCTTATTTCTATATCGCCCTCCTGCGAGCTTGCTATATGTAGAAGCCAGCACAAGGGGGTGAAAACAAAAGTGGGCGTGGAAAATATAATTTGAAATTTGACAATATTAATCACGTAAGCGATCGACTTGGATTGTTCGTAATGAGCAAACAAAAAGTAGTGTACGTCATTATTTATATATTATTTGTTTTTTATTGCTCGAGAACAATGGTTTCACAATTAGAGCTCTACTTTACCGTTCTATATAAAATTTAGAATCTACTTCTCGAATCTGTTATCATGTAGTTAGCGTTATCTCAAATATATTTCGAATGTCATTTCTGTCTGTGAAATTGGTTTAAAATGGATATCAAAGAACTTTTGAGTAAACGTCAGTATTGAATAGTGAAAATTTTTACGGTTTCACAAACGTAGAACGTACATATATCGGACAATTAGCTTCAACCCTGTGATTAGTGAGTTAGCAGACATAGTAGCCAAGTTTATCGACGTCTTTGATTCTTGATTAAGTAAATTCGCAGCTCGAAAAATCACGTCATAGTATTCATTTAAAAAAAGAAAAGAATAATATATTATGACTCAATGAAATCTGTTAGAACTGTATTGTGAAAGGAATGGAAATGTGACTTGATTTTATTTTAAAATTTTGAAACTCATTTGGATGTCAATCGATCACTTAAATTGTTCAATCTGGATCAGATTTGAATCGTTCAAATAATTTAATAAAGGAACATTGATAGACTCTACAAGTATGTAGGGTAAGTTTAATTATGGTTTAATGAGAGACATCTATAAAAATACTCAAATACTATCCACAGATACCATTACTTCTTTATATTATTTCCTCCTGTATTATATCCCATCTTTCATCCATAGCCTTAATTGGGGAACAATGATTTTGTATCAAGTTTCGATGTAATTAGGAAAAAAAATAATTTATATTTCCATTTTTACAATACGCAACTTGTAATAAGTAATACATTATATATAAAAGAGTTATTATGAAATTATATCTGTCTACGCATATACTGTTCAGATACTTTAAATTATAGTACAAGAAAATTATATTATAAAATTATAAACAATTTGATCTAAAGTAACTTGTACGATTAGAATGATATGAATGATAAGGATGAAGGATTGAACACACTTCTCCATGTAACATTTAATCCACGCACAATCTAAAAATCATGTTTTCATGGACTGCATTGCACATGGAGTAGTGCATGTGCGCAAAGTTTCTGCTATAGTTTTAGTTAATATATAGTTAACATGGTTAATATTATATATATATATATATATATATATATATATATATATATATATATATATATATTTATATATATATATATATTTATATATATATATATATTTATATATATATATATATATATATATATATATATATATATATATATATATATATATATATATAATGTCGGCAATTTTAATACAAGGTTTAACTTTAATTTGGCTTGATTGAATACCTGATAAGACCGCAATAGCATCGTATTATTGAATTAAAAAAGAATATACATTATTTTGTACTGACCATGTTTAGTCGTTTTGCAACGTTTATATATAACTGTTTAATGAGCAACGTTCAAAGGTACAGTAGCGGTCACAGAAAATTGTTCGATCTGAAATTGAAATTTCACCAGTAATTAAAAAAATATATGCGCATTTACCCAGTATTTTTTCAAGACTATGTATGGAATGCGTATGTAAGTTATACATCGCCTAGTTTCAGTGCCTTTAATATCAGTACATTTTTTTCAGGATGAATTTCAATGTGGCTTGCTCGACCACTTTATGTAACCGCAACCGTACTTGCCTAATCGATATTTTATAATCTGCAATAATTGTGTCGCTGATAACGGTATCTTCGAGGTGTTGTATGACTTGAACTATATGCTTCTGTCAAGTAGAAAATGACAAATAATAGTTACCATAGCCAGCAGCGAACTACCATACAGCGAACTGGTGGGCTACCAAATATTCTGATTTTTTAATTCCAACTGATGATTTTCCAACTGATGGACATTGTTGTCTATCTCTATCAACAATGGATGACGTCACTTGACAGAAGAAGCCTATAGTAATTGTCCATTTTCTCTCTCCATTATTTGCATTTTTTTATTTTATTTTTTTGCTCCCAACAGGCAACAGCAGGATTAATGTTTCGTCACACTGAATCATGAATATTGAACTGATCAAAATATGATTTGTTTAAAATACTAAATTTTCATTCCTTGTTATTTAAGACTTATAGGCCTACTCTGAGAGATTTTTATTTTTCTCGTTTCAATATTTTGGCACTGATGACCTACATAATTGATTTTATAGTGTTGTGTATCTGATATTTCACGATTTTTACGTGTACATTTTATAAATCTTTACATTTTATTTTTTGTTATTAATTACTGTTGGGTAATTTGAGAATCACACCAGTGACCGAGTAGAATGAAAATATAAAAGAAATAAAAAAACGATTGATGATATAAAATTGTATATGTGAATTGGTTTAGTGCAGTTCAATTTATTTCACTCCGTTTGATTTTGACATTGTGAAAATATGTGGAAGAGCAGAAATTATAGAAATGAAGTGATTAAAATTGATGTTATTCTGAATGTCAACTTTTTTGTGTATACAAAAAGTAGACAATTGAATTGAATTGAATTGAACTTTTTAAAAAAAGTATGAGATTAAAACAATTCATGCTTCTGACGTTTTTCGTTTGAGCGCAGAGCTCTCGTCACATTTGCAACATGGTGGATTTAAGCTTTGTGAGCCAAGCAAATCAATTATTGATACACTCATCTATCTTCATCAAAACTCATCATCCTGCAATTATGCTCTATTAAACACGAGCACAGTTGATGAATATTTGATCGCTGAAGGACTGATGGTTACAAGGTAAATTACCTATTGTTTTAGTTATGGATGAAAATGATTTGCGCTTGATGAGCGTATATAGAGGTGATATTTTAGAGTACATCTGTACCTTCTCACAAGTAATTGTTGACGTTGAACAGTAAAATCTAAATGTTGAATGGATTTATTCTTTCAATAGTGTAGCCGATTCATTTGCCACTCTTGTCAAAGAGAGAATTTATTCGAAAAACATTATGATCTTTAATTTCATTCAGGGTTATTTATATTGTTATTAATTTATTTTCGTTTCTGTTAGTGGTCAAAACGATGTGTACAAATAGTCATATGTAAAGGTTTAATTAACATTCAGTTGAAAGGTATTTACACTGATCGTCTACTCTAGGTAGTATCACATCAAATCATGAGGACAAATTGTTTCTCTTCTTGTAGCTGTTATCGTTTCTCGATATCAGTTTTCAATTATTGTTTCATTTTTTCATGATCAAGTGATATCTGATATAATTTTATCAAAATAGAACTGAATTTTCCTAAATTTGCAACTTATTTCACACTTGTCTTATTTGAGTTTCATCATAATTTCTTCTGAGCTACAGACATTAATTTGATTGAATTTGCCTACTATTTGTTACAACCTGAACCGTGGTTGAATTTGTCGCCTTATAAGCATGACATTACAACATGTATGGTCATCTGAGTTTGTGTGTCAATAATTCTCACACACATACACAATCATACATATATATATATATATATATATATATATATATATATATATATATATATATATATATATATGTATATATATGTATATATATATATATATATATATATATATATATATATATATATATATATGTATATATATATATATACATATATATATATATATATATATATATATATATATATATATATATATATATATATATATTACTGCAAAGCAAAACAGATGATATGAAATGGAAAAATTGACAGAATAATTTTTTAAATGCAGGAATGCGTATAATTAAAAAATTATTTATTTCGAAGTAACGATCAATGATTAGGGTCACTATGCACATGAATCCATTTACAACTTATATCTGTATTTCATAATAACGTAATAATATGTTCTATTATATTCTATTAACTTGTGGTTCATTATTACCAATATTTGCATATAATATCTTATATTATTGTCATTTCAACCTGCTCACCACTATTGCGTTCACATGTTACGGGCTAGCCGAAATGATTTCATATTTAATTTATTCATAAACTTTGTTTAGCGTTAATATAATTATAACCAATCGATTTCCAAACATTATATCCTTTTTTTGAGAGCGCACTAATGCTTTTCATCACCCCAATACCGGGTTGCCACCGACTCATTCTCACTTCCAAGTTGAACAACTTGTGTATCTACCTTTCTCAAGAGGCATTGAAACGATATAAATATAATCTCTATAAAATAATTCATGTGAGACGTAATAAACATTGTTTTATCTCACACGTTTTGACTAGAATATAAACTTTCCAAACATTCAACATTCGTAAATTTCATACCATAATATATAAGTACATTTGGTTGTAGAGATTCAATATTTTGATTGCATTTTTGTACATTGATATCCAGTCAAAATCACCCTTCTTTTCCTAGTGCACAACTCCAAATCACTATCATTACATTTTCTTTCATTAGTTACCAGTAGCCTATCAACCAATTAAGTAGTTGCTGATCATTATTGAACACATCGGAGAGTATAATTTTGAACTAATTCAACTAATTCAACTTATTAATCATCCATTTAGGGGTTTACACTGAGAGTGAACTGAGAAATCACCTCACCGACACATATTGAAAGTCTGGTTTCTTCTCACTATTACAAATATAGTCTATCCGATTATTCATGTATCATCCTACCTTTCGTAAGAAGTAGTTTAAATTTAGAAAATAAAAATAATAAATCAACATTGTATAAACGAAAATGAAATCACTTCAAGTTAATATGAAGTGAATAGAGTGAAGTAATTAAAATCTACTTCGAGAGAATCCTCATGAATAAGACTTTTATACTTGCTCATGGTAATATAATACAAGTATAGCATACTACAAATATACAGAGCACATTGTTTACAGGTGATTTTTTTTTGTCTAACGTTAAATATATGGAACTATACATTTAATGTAAAAAAAGGCCCTACTGAATTCAGTTTACGATATTTTTGTTTCTGTTCAGGCATATAATATACTGAACCCGCTATATTTACAATGTTCTCGATAGTATCTAAGACCTTTTTCATCACTTAGTTTACTATTTCTATATTTTTATGGTGATTGCTTAATGTCTACATTATAGACTTTTATAGAGAATCAGAAGAACAATATGGATGAGAGAAGAAGGAAGTTTTCAACAAGAAAATAGGGACAAATATTACCCTCATAATTATTTGACACCATAATAATACATAATTCCGTATATCAGAAAACGTACTTTTTGAAATACAAAATAAAATACTCGTTTGTGCTTAGCTCTAACTAGTGTATGTAGTTATAATCAGGTTTATGGATATAATTGTCTTCGACGTGTTCAAAACACCAATAATTATTATACCATACATTGATAACAAATATATCATCTTTTTTTTATAATTTTCACTAGAAATTAATAGTATAATTACATTCAATAGAAACGCTATGCATTATACCATTAATGAACAAACATGTTTCTGTATATATTATTTGCTACAGAGTGAAAAAGTTGTCTCAATAAAGTTTCTTTGGAAAAAATCAGTTCAACTGTTGTTGCTGCTCTGTAAGATGTAATCTTATAGATTTCAGAATTTGTATTTATTTCAAATCCATCTATATTTCAATAATTACAGTCTAGCAAATCACCTATATTGATAATAATAATATAAATACCAATGTTGGAAACTCGGGATTTCAATTTTAACCCATCCGTGTTTTCGCACCAAACCTAATATAAACGTGTTTCAACAACGTGTTTGGTCCGTTAATTTTCAAGTACGAAATACCGTAGAATAAGGTCTCAAGCCCTTATCACATAATTATAATTACTTGACTCAATCAATTCTGTACGTTACGTAAAGGTCTACTCGCGATCGCATCCGATAAGGTGTAGTCATAGAAACATTAGAAGACGCCGTATCGATTAGAACATCATCTATTTTATATTTTGTGCGTTACTTGTGACAGTCTGAGTTTCTCAATCAAGATTAATAGTGTAAAATCTTCACCAATAATTTTATAACCATTGTATTAAATTCATTTCTAAAGTTCATGTCAATGAGAGATGAGTCTGACGTCATAGCTTTTTTCCTCGCCAAGTTATCCTCACTACTCGCTTCGTTGGGGTGAGAGGTCCGAACCTCGGCGAAGCGAGTGGTGCGAGAACTTGGCGAGGAAAAAAGCTCTGACGTCAGACTCATCTCTCCTTGACATGCACATTAGCTTATATAGTCTGCCCGGCTTGTAATGTCAACTCTATGAAGTGAATGTAGTCTTCACTATGAACTATCTACCTTTATTGCGATTACTTTATTGCGAGGTTGGTGACATTAAACGGTTGTCACTCTGTCGACCTCCACGTATCGCACAGAATCACTATGTCAGCTACAGATGACCTCTTTACTCCCGAGTGTCGACGTGTCTTGCGATATACTCTTCAGTCGATGCTGTGATCCTGATCGCGATCGTCGTTCGCACGCGCGAAACACGACGACGCAGAGAGAGCAGACGATGACGAGGAGACCACCGGCGCCCAAACAAAGGTAGAGTAGTGGAAGTTGGAGGATGAATGAACAGTGAACGGCGGCCTCGTCGAATCCGGATGGACAGTGCGTGATGCCGTCACACCATAACGAGGAGTTGATACAGGCGTCCAGTTCGGGACAACGGTGTAAACAGTCTTCCATGACGTATCCTTCTGGTGGTAGAACTGACCTCCTAAAGGAAGAAAGAGAAGGTATATAGTTATATATTGAGAATAGGTTATGTCAAGAATAGACGAACATTATTTTCATGTATTTTTTCTCTAAATATATGGAATGAACCTTGTTTTTTAAAAAGTCAAGTTTTAATTGGGAAAAGTATAAACTCTACGTTTTTAAAAATCAAATCAGTAGATAACTTCCAACCAATTACTAGTATCACTATCAAGTATTTCACTAAAAATCACATGTCTTCAAATTTGTATATTGAATTACTTTTCTATAATAACAACATTTTATTTCAATATTGTTATGATTCATCAGCTTCATCAGTTGTATCAATAAAATATTTATCACAATACTTTTTCAATATTCGTTTGATTCAAAACATCAAGAATGACGAAACAATCAGATTGCTGGAAAAGATGATTCCAATGTACCTTCTCGACAGTTCCAACCATGTAACAGTGTAGCTTCCCGGCTCATGTGCCAAGAACTCAATAATAACATTCCTTGATTGTGCGATAGCATGTTGTTCAGGATTCGTAACTAGTGACAGTACTGGCTGATGGACTAGTTTCGTACTGCTGATAACCCAACCCTCTGAGAAGATCTCGACCATATGATGACGTTGTGACGTAGGGGGTTGAGGACAGACGACCACATGCACGGAACCACCCGAGTGCACGGCGATCCGATTGAGGGTGCCACATTCAGTGCGTGTGGGTTGAAGGGTTGTGGTCGTATTGTCAGTAATATTCGAGTAAATAGAGACGACTTGTTGTTGAAGGAAGATACCGAGTAGTTTAACGTAGAGGAAACGACCGGATCTAGGCTCGATTAACCAAGGATGGTTCTCGCAATTGATCTGTGACAAAAATAAATAATTTGTTACGCATATTTTCAGATAAGTAGAGAGAGTGAGAGATATAATATCAAGTTGAGATATCAAGAAACTCTCCAAAATACCTTCCTTGGTGCATATTTGCATATACAATTGTCATTAATTAGAACAGAACTTATTGCTTATTGATTGTATGTCCACTAACCTCTTCTGGAGTTCTGCTTGGATATCTGAACGATATCTCACCGCTTGCGCCACCTAAGCGTTGTTTCCTCGGACATACCGGTACCCGTATAAACTCCCAGGTTCCTTCAAAGTTGAGCTTCGTAAAGTCATCAGATGAATTCATTCCAATGATTTGAAATCTCACTTCCACAATATGAGCAGTCGACACGAATGTGTAAGGCAGAATCGAGCCCTCACCCGAACACAGACAGTCACGTGCAAGTGCGGGGGTGTCACTCCATGGCACTTCATACACGCGTAAAGTGGCGGTCGAATTATCATGACACTGGAGGCGGCCAAGATCAGGCTGACGCATTGTCAAGCATTGACGCCCCTGCGTGCGTAGTTTATTCAACGTCAGCTTCACCCGTTCCCCTTTCTGTGCCTCGAATCTGTACGTACAGCTATAAAGAAAAGACACGCACACAATCAATCAATACGGAACTGATTGTCGAGTTGATTGTAGAGCTTGTGTACGCTGATTGTTAAATCACTTGCCTCAGGTTCGAGTTGCCACCTCGGCCGTAAAGAAACACATCTCGGGGAGATCGAAATTTGCGCGGAGAATCGGTTATTGCACCCTGTGATCGACTGATGAATTTTCTTGTACAGGGTCCAGTACCATATGGTTCACCGTCTTGATGGAGATCTACGAACTCGTACAATGCTCGGAAAGATACAGGGCTGTAGGAAAAAGAGGGTTGAGGAAATTAATCTAAATGTTCTTTTCAAGTGAGGGAAACTTCTTGAATAGACCATTTTTGTAATTTTTTTTTCGTCAATTTCTTTAATTGTGATGTATTTACGAAGTTCTTATCACATTATTATACCTTATAGAGATGTTTGTATAGCTTAAAAACAGAGAATCGGTATAGGTAAAATATAGGTACGTGTCATGTCATTTCTATCATATGAAAAATCTTGATTAGGAAGAATACAGTAAACTTATTGATTGATTTGAACACGTTTTTTGAAGAATAACCACTGTGCAATCTCTGTTCATTTATTTTTTACTACGAAACTCTTGATTAAATGTCTATATACCAAAATTAACAGAAAGAGATTAATAGTTAGTGCAGTACCATGAAAAAATCGTTCAACTTTCAATTTAATAGCCGTGTTTTAGTGGAGTACTACGTAAAACTTACCGTAAAGCTGTAGATTCTGCCAAATTCAGCTCAAGTGTAATACTGTCTCCAGACGATAAGAAGCTCTCTGCCAAAGAGCATGGACGTGGTGAACGTGAACTGTTAGCCAGGAGAGAATGATCGCAGCTTCGTGGTACTTGATCTTTACAATATCGCGCCAATAATGTAGCATTCAGCGCTTGTTTACCGGGAGGACCAGAATGTAATGGAGCTGATAGCATGGAGAGTCTTGACTTTTCCACTTCTTGCTCGCTAAACGAAAGAAATAAAGTAATAAGAGGAATTGAAAGATAGACTGGAATCATTTTTGTTCGTGCATTTTTCAATTATTTAATTTTAATTTTGCTTAACCCCTACCAACAGCTAGGTTATACGGGGGTACCAATCAGCGGGTGATAATGAAACGATGACATGGTGAGAGGTGAAAGGATGTTTACAAAATCCCATGCTTTATGTGGGACTCGAATCCAAGCCCGGCCTGACTTTCAGTTCCTAAAGCACAGTGCGATAATTGGCAGAGCCATGGGGGTGGCTTTTGTTTATGAATATATAATTGATAATTTCATATTGATGAGATAAATAAAGTACAATTACCAGGTGGGTCGTTTCCGCTATTAGGTCACTCTCACTAACGATTTCGAATCGTGGATATAACGAAGATTTTTTAAAATTTTGTTCACGAAAACGTTTCAAACTAATAAATACAAAAGTATAAATATCATCATGTTCAGGAGAAATTTTAAGATTAAGAGAAAATAATCGACTTTTAAAAACGTCAAAAAGTGAAATATGAATAACCCGGCACCTCCACAAATAAAATTGAACTAATTTTGTTTGATAATTTTTGAAAATACGGTAAAAGTATTGTCGTTTTTGTGAAAAAGTATCATAACTATCATGATGGTGATTTGAACTTGAGTAGGCCTACTTCGAACATTAGTTAGCCTAAAGACTTGAAATACGATCAAACCGGCTCTTCCACGGATATATAAATTGCTCTCATTTTCATATATTTGCATTATATTATATCCAAGTTTAATATGAAAAATCTATTCAAACATAATCTTCAAAGATCATATCTTTTAGAGGCACTGGAATTTAATCAAAAATCAAACCAAATAGGGCTCCACAAATGAAACTCGATCTTATTTTTATTGATGATTTTTAAAAATTCATTGAAAATATTGTCGTTTCAATTAAAAATGTCAAAATTATGATTTTAATGGTATAAACTAAAATAATTTCGTCATAAGGGAAAGAGTTGAAATATAGTAAAACCGGCCCTTCCACGAATATATCTGAAAATGTACCAATTTTCATCCCATCAAATTCTATTTCATTTGAAATAAATAGTCTATATTCATACATGGATAACCAATGATTTCAAGTTCTTTGGAATTACTGAAATCCAACCAAAATTCAAACAAAATACTTCGTGAACTCAAATTCACCATCTATTCTAGCACTACTCTGGAAACAACATCAGCAATGCTCTATTCGCTATCTTCCAACTTGGATCCATTCAGAGAGAATATGTTGATTCACTATTCGGATAAATTCGACTTACCAAAAGATGTCATTGCAGTGCCCAGAGGGCTTAAGTGCACCATCCCAGACTCTAAGGTGACTGGCGCATTGTTCCTCTTCAGGAAGCCGAGGATCGATCGTGGAAGTCACGTGAAACTTGAGGACAGATAACCACACCCGGAATCTGGGTGTGCTAAACAATTGACTACCACGCCGCCACGTAAATACGTCAGGATATCGAAGAGGTGGGGGAGGTGCCAAAGGATCCATCCCTTGCATGTGGTATAAGCATGTTGTGTTTGGAGGTAAAGAATGTTGAGGTGTATTCAGCACACCTTTCTCGTTACCACGGATCCAGAATTCGCATCTTTTGTTACGAGCGTAAGTTGGAGATAGGATATCGACAAACCTCACCTGTAATTGCATATAAAAAGCGGTATAAGGAGGAAGTGTAATAAATAACCTTAGCTAGCTGTAATTGTGTAGTTGAAATATTCACTCTATTTATTTCATCTTCTATATATAACTGAATGCTTTCTCAAATAGAAAGAACCAGACAACAAAGCAATGTGGAAAGCTGATGATAAAAATGAGTGTTGGTTGTATTTGAGAATTGAGTACATGGAAGTTGTGATTAGAATTTAATTTCTTTTTCTCCGTATAAACTTATGAAACGTGATTCAACACTTTATGAGTGTGGTTCAAAATTTGGGTCAATTTAATTAATCTAATGCTATGATATGAAATAATTCAAATACATTTTTAGGAAGAGAGTAGTAGTATTTCTCCTTCAATTTTCGGTTATTTAATTCATTTTTTTTTATGTGCTGACTTGTACCTCGTTAAAATGCTCATTTAATTAAGTGGCCAACATGAAACTTTAATTTGTATGCATTTTACTACTTTGACCAGTACAAACTGTATAGAAGCCTACACACATATGTATATATATATATATATATATATATATATATATATATATATATATATATATATATATATATATATATATATATATATCATAATTCCCTCGCTCTACCCATTCTCCTATAGTAGGTCATTCTGAAAATAAATGAGAGACGAATATGAGAGACAGTCTCACTAGACTTCTCCAAATCCCGACGAGACACTTGTGAAAAGCTACTCAAACATTTACATATTGCTTTTATTATTACATTATATATTGGATACTTATATCACATAACATTTATATTAAATTTTCCTACTTATAAAAGTTTGTCGTAAAGCACACTACTAGATTGATACGACCGAGTGAGTGCTAGCCTGCGGCGTTCGCCACATCTTACCTCCACCTCCAATTGAAACCCATGTAGAGTATGTAGAGGCGCCGGATAGAGAAACGTGCCATACGGCGACGTGGTGAACTCGACTAGCAACTCAGGCCCACTAGATACCGTCTCCGGCACAGCCTCTCCCCCGCCGCAGAACTTCAACAGTGCGGGATCACGTGTCGTATACCCGTCGTACACCGTCACATAATCCTGGACGTCATCGCACTCTTTCCAAACCTATCAGAAGAACACATTTCAAGATCTCGTCATCTGTAAAGTAGAACGATTCTATCGCCAACACCCGGCGCTTATTGTATTATTCCCATTTTCAGTCACACACAAGTTCAACGGAGAAAATATTCTACATCGTCTTATATTTCTTCGAGTGTGAATTTTGTAGCGAATGATTCAAGAAAACGCGTAAACTGTATAAAGCGTTTATGAAAGCGTGAGTAAATTAAGGTGTTTTAAAGTTAAGATGGAGGTGGTAGGGTGAATGAATGGTATAATTAAGCTGTACGTTAACGCTCAAACGCAATCAACATTGAATTAGTTCATTCTGGGAATTCTCAGAAAATATCAACTGAAATACAATTAATATAAAGGTGATATGAGAGTCGAAACGAACCTTAAGCTCGCGATTATGATGTTGTTGATTGGTTGATGATCCGTAGAGAGCGGAATGACTTCTGATTGCTATCAATTGCCCCTTCGGTTGTTTCACAGCAATCAGCGCCTGTTTACCCGGGGGTACTTCATGTTGTCGCACTGCGTAATAGCAGGTCAAGTTGCGTGGATAAACTCCAGGAAAGTTTGGTGACTGTAGGCGACATACTTTCTGGTCGCAGTCGCTGAAGATGCGAGAACAATATGTTCCCGCTATCAAATCACCCAGATAGTATTTTGGTAAGGGAGGCGAATCGGTTTGATGAGAAACTGATGGCAGACTTGTGTTTTGATACAGAACTGCTGGAAGGGTTTCTGTAAACAAACACAACATTGACTGTGATTACTTATAGTGCTCTGTCAAACGTATATGAAACGCATATCAATAAATGGTATGTCTCAAAAAGGCTGAAATCGTATTTCATTAAACTAGAAAGAAAATACTAATCATCATTTACGTTGAATGAGTCTTATAAAGGGAATGCACTCAAGAGTATAAAGATGGAAACGAGAACAAGATCGATCCCTTGTGGGGACTACAAAGCATAAGAACGTAAAGAGACGGTTCCCGTATAGGCTGACACACGGTGTTCTTGAAGAATGTTCACTATTCGAGCGACATAAGTCATGCACGAATACAAGATTATATTTAATTACATTTTATAAATACATCCAACAGTTTGTCATTTCACTCACCCGGAACGTTGCCACCGAAACGTACCACTGCCGTGTCTTTCGGTAACATCTTGTATCCCATCCTATAATCAAAGTTATATCCGGTTTGATCTCTGGATAGTTTGGTGAGTCTGAGAGTGAGGGTCAGCGTGCGTGTCTCACTGTAGTAGATTGCTGAACCCCACGAAGTGCCACACCAGGAACCCCCTACTCGAGGGCGATCAGTTTCAGCGATCTGAAGAGACCCGTCGGGACAACCGTCCACCGTGAATGACACGAAACGACCCATCGTGAAACTGTCAAACGTCAACTGAAAATAGAATCACAACGAAAGTTGCTGTTATAGCTTTGATGTCACGAACTCAATTGAAGTTGGTGCTGAAGTTTTACCTGTAAGATTTATCTAAGGAGTACATTACGTGGAATGGTTATTTATTCATGCTGTATTCAAATAAAAGATGGAACCGTTCCCTGTATAAGGGAATACTGGAATTGAGTTTGAATAAGTATCAGAGCAAAGGTAACCAAATAGGTTCGGAATTGAATAACAGCTCAGCTCACTAAATCGACAGAATTTGAGTGGTTCACCCCATACATATTTAATATTTATAGCATTTTTCAGCTGTCCCCGAGGGTATATACATTCTGTTTGATATCACTGTGTAACTTGATTACCGGTAAGTAAATTAATGCGGATGCGATTTGTTTTAGTTACACAGAAAAAAGGGTTGGTTGTTTATTTAATGATCAACCCATGCGCTGTGCGACGTTTTAATAAATCTCTTATAAACGAGTCACATATGGCACGAGCTTTGCAATGTGCTTGCTTTTTTCGTGTGACAGAACTCGACGAAGATCCTCGTCTCTTCAAAACATAAATCACTAAAAGGCCCTCGTTTCTATCCGCCATTCTAGAAAATACAATCTTTTATGGAAAGTCTTTCTTCTTCTATAGGCCTACTGTTGCTGCTTTTTTTTCTCATGCTACTGAAAAAAGATATTATTTTACTGAAAAGTCAAATATAATAACAATGAAAATGCTATTGTGTTTAATCCCTGGCGTGGCATGGAAAAGGCAATCTGGAATGGCGTGTCACTCGATGATTTCGCTACGATTTGAAACGCTTAGCATTTCACAACACGCGAAATACTCGAGCGGCAGAGGATACTGCCTGGATCGTTGAGCCTGTATGA
>OZ023332.1:26286605-26369105 GCA_964007535.1 Brachyptera risi | reverse complement strand
TCCGATTACAAGCTGAAAAGTTCAAGCGAGAAAAAAATCCGTGAGTAAAATAGCATTTCTATGAGAAATATTACTTCAAATATTAGTTCTAACAAAGTTGCGACGTGTGCCCAGAAAGCCGTGCAACGCGAGTATGACCCAAAGTAATCTATAATTCAGCATTTATGCTCGGTGTGATTCTACCTCAAGAGAGCACTTGTGAAATGGAAGTACAACACAACTTTTTTTTACGGTTTGCAGAGACAATATAAGGGACATAAGGCGATTAAGTCTTGACACATTTGACCTACTTCTCGTCCTCAAGCAATTTGGCAAAAAGCCCAACCTTTAATATCAGAGAAATAAGGTACATAAAACACATATATCTCGTAGAGGATCGCCGGTTCAATATGAAACTCTTAATAAAGCGAAATTCTCTTTGTTAGCTCGTTATAAAAAGCCCTTACACTTGAATAGTTCGTAACTCCGATAAGTTACGAGGGCGTTGAAAGGGGGTTGGTGTAGGTGAAGGGGGGATGGTTGAGCGCCGCATTGGACGATGGTGTTAATGAGCTTGCATGGAAATTAGCTGGTGAAGAATTGAACTGGGATGACTGCCACTAATCACCCTCAAGTTCCTTCGCACTGCACAATTTATCGACGTCATATCGACGGTTAATATCGCACAAATGTGTACGTGGTTTTAAATGCACAATATTTCTGCCGATATGATGGGTTTTGCAATTCATGTATAGATATGGCTTCATATCGATTGTAATATTCACACCCCTTCATGCGTGTTCAATCTGTATTGGTTCGAATAGTTTAAATTACCCAACAAAGCATAGCTGGCAACATAACGAACTGTGTTATGCTTCGGGTCTTTCATTAAATGATTTAATCAGGAATGACACTTTCATGTTTGTGTTGGCAATGCTGTAATGTGTCGCGTGTATGCTTATCTAGGATGTAAATTATGAGTAATAACCACTCAGTCTACGAATGCAATTTGTTATATGTCCCGATATAGGCCTACTTATAGACATGAATACATAAAAAAAACACAACGAAGCGATATGAAATAACACTGATAGGATCGTTTGGTAGTACAAAGGTTCTGCCAAACATGTAAAAAGTTATTTTAGATGTACACCAACTTTTTGAAAAAAAAATCTGTCATTTTATGATAATATTATAATTTTGGTTAGCATGGCTCTTACTAGAAATGTTTATGAAAATTGAACATATAATCAAGAATGAATGAATATTGGGGTTTTACGGCGCGTCAACGTCGTACGTATAATCAAACTTAGTATACAAAAACTCGAGTGCACTCAATGAAGAGTTTTAATTGCCTCAAACGTATACTTCCGTTTTTCAAAATCTCACTTTGGAGGTTAAACTACACGCTCTTGTAATCTTATTTCAGATAATCGTCTGAGTTGTATTGGACGTTTCGACTGATACGGAAGGCTGGAATGAAACTACTAGAGTAACTTTTGAACTGATTATAAACTTTGATCATAGATTTGACGTAAGATGCGATTTTAACATTGTGATATTATGGACATTAAAGTGATATAAATCAAATTTCCTACAATTAGGTTATGAATTATTTCATTTTGAATGAGTTACACATTGGAATTAATTATTTGATTTCACACTTCATTTGGAGTCGCTCTTGTGGTGTCCAATCCGGGTGATTCTATAATCTTGTCATCCATATTCTTCAGTGGGAATCAGAGAGATGGTATCAAGTTTTCGACGATGATAAGAATAAATATCTTTTCATGCGATCTCCAGAGATTATAAATGAAATTCGAATGATTTTTCATTTATAAAATTAGCTGAGGATTGACTTGTTACTCCACTGTTTCATTTGCTTGCATTTTCATTTTAATCATTATGGTCTGAAGCCATGCATTTTCGTATTTGATGTAAGCCCTGTGAACGTGGTTAACCATCACCAACTGCATTATTACATTTGACTAATTCATGAATTTCTCTCTAATGGAACACATACTTCCATGTAAAGCCACACATCAGTCAATCACAAATAATTTAACCACCCGAAATATTATTCACAACTTTGTTGAGGTTTCTCTAAACATTGGAGCAAAGTGCTGAATAGAAAGAAGAAAAAAACTCTACCCACTTTGAAAAAAGCAATAAGAGAAATTATGAATTGGTTTCAGAAAGTCAAGTTTAGTTGGGTTACAGGTGAAGAATGTTCGATTTGCATCATTGAAATAGTATTTATTGTATACATTCAATCATCATTTTCGTCTATTCGTTTACTTAAATACAATTTTCAAAGACAGTCATTGGAATATTATGCTAGTCAATATATGTCAGCCCGCACACAGTTGAATGTTTCACTTATTAGGGCTTCCATATACTTTGAGTTTTTCTCTCTTTCTCGCTTGTACTAACCAACACGACTGCTCTCTTTGTATTTTCTGTGTACATATAAATTAATTATCACTTATTTTAGCTTGCATTGTACTTCTATAGATTCAATCAATATTTAGATCATTAATTAACCTTATTTGTAAAGTATAGTTATAATTCGGTACAGGCCACATTATTACCCTCGTCACAGATAATTGAGCCTCTCGTAAAACCTAGCTGTTGGTGAGATCGTCAAGCAAATAATAATCATCAATCATCATCAGGTTACACAGTAATTTATATACATAGTTTGATTTGTATTCATATAAATGTTATGTAATAATTTTGTACGTGAAAAATTTAGGCTTACACTAGCGGTCGATCAAGCTACATTAAAATACATCCTGACGGAAAATTTTGACACATTTTTCACTAAAAATAGCGGACACTGTGAACATACTCACATTTTCAGTCTATTGAAACACTGACTTCATTTTAAATTCCAATTTCAAAAAAGAAATTATGTGACCGCGAGAGTATAATGTACATTTTAAAATATAAAATAGAATAAAATAGTATACAACTGAAATGTAATTTAATTATATAAATAATTATGTAAAATGGAGGAAATTGGTTTCTAGATACGGAATCTTTTCACACATACTCATACACATCCTTCAAGGGAAGATGAAGTCAACCCGCAATTCATAAAGATTTGTCCTGCATTTAAACTATCCCGATACCCATGAATATCTATACTTGTATCCAGGAAAGACTGAGACGAGTGGCCGAGTGGTTAATACACTGAACCGTCATTCAGGAGACCAAGCTTCGATTACCGCCATGGTCGACCATCCTGACAGTTTTTTTGTGGTTTTCCTATGTCGCTCAGATCAATACTGGGATGGTTCCTTAACAACAGGCCACGACCGACTCCTTCCCACTTCATCGAAAACACCTAATAAAATAACCTTTCATATCATCAACCCATCATTTCTTATATCACTAACCGACGCCAATAGATCGTTGTCATCAGTATAGGGTATAGTGCGTCGTTGAACTCAATATGATTAAATAATTCAGGAAAGAAACTGGTAAAAATGTAACCGTTACAATTGTAAAGTTGTGGTAATCCAAGGGGTTCATTATTTTTCTAGACGAGATTTACGATAATAAACGCAACTACATAATCCAAAACCTTAAAATCTTTAAAACCCATTTTTTAGAATTATTCAGTTTATAAACGATCTCTTTCGTTCTTGGATGCAAGTACAGTGACCAGAACTCTGATCGTGGCATACTTAATTACTTGACTGTGTTTTTACTGGATGTGCTGTACCTCTGCTACATCTATAAGTCTACACGTCGACAGTTTTATGGGTTAAGGCGGAAAAGTAATAGGATAAAAATCCGATTTTCTATTCTGAAAACAAACCACAACTGAAATAAATATCAACATTTAGTACGAGAGAGACAGGCACCTATTTCTTTCACTACGATGCATACACATTCAAATGCAATGCACACATGGTATATATAATTGGTTTAGTTTCTACATCAATGCTGCTCTAATTTGTGATTGTTTCAAAACTACTTTACAATCGTCTATCTCTGTGTAATATTAATTGAAATGAAAACAAATTTTGATAATGTATCATACCTACGCTTATCGGTAAATACCGATGAATATTTTACATTCCATTTCAGCATTTTCAACTGACAGCTAGGTTATTTAGAGGTATACGAATAAGCGGATTATAATGAAACAATGAAATGATGATAGTAGAAGGACGCTCACAAAAGCCTACGCGTACAGCGAGATTCGAACCCACGCCTGTCCAGCTTCAGAATTCAAAATGGTGCCTCAACTGGAAAAACGGATGGATTGGTTTTACGATTCATCTGATAGAATAGAAAAGAATAGGATGAAAATCAATTTTTCCTTAATAATGGTCACAGTACTCTGAATCCCACCCGAAAACCTACCGGGTGAAAACTTGAAGCCAAGGCCTGAAATGATTTAGCAACGACAAAACCTTGTTCATATAAAAGGTGTGAAATTAAAACTGTATGCTATGTGCAACTTATAAATTATTCATCAATGCGGCCTGGAAAATAATATAGAACATTTGGCTCCTTGCCCCCCAGTCCATGTATCAATTTCAAAATATCGTTTCCCATCAACTTGATGACATTTAGTAGGTAGTAATTGAGATAATTCAATTATAGACTTACATTTGATTGGAACGTACACTTTCTAGAAGCATTATCTCGTTTTAATAGTAGATTTTGAATATCGTTGTATATTAAGCCAAAATGAAATAATTCTGCTTGCCATTATAATTATATAGTGAAATATTGGATGACAGAATGCTTCAAGCCCGGAATGAATAGATTTGAATGACACAATATTATTGCCTGATCATTACTGACCTTCATCTCAGTATCAAGTTAGGAAAGCCTTACTTACAGAATCTAAAAAGATATTCAAATTATAATTTATTATACATTCAATGAAGAAATGTGAGTCAATGTCTAGTTTGGTATAATTTCAAAATCGATAGTTGCGCTACAGGAAATCGGGACCCTGGACTCGGGAACTGACCCCGGAAATATTTCACTTTCAAGACCCGAGTCTTTCAAGACTTGAGTCATCTTTATATTATGATAAAATAGGTTGGTATCATTACATCGTGATTGTGATATCACCGACGCCCTCCTGTATCTATCAGACATATCTAGATCACACAACAGAAGCTCAACATTCGTACTATTATGAATATGTCCTGAAAGTATCAGCTCAAATGAGTGGATAGTTTAAACACCCTACGTAATCCACGGGAGTTATCTATTTACTTTCGATTTTCTCCAAGTTGATCTTATGGGATTTTTCCGCGGATTTTCCCTCTGAATGTAAGTGTTTTTGTTTTGTGTGTGTGATATCACCGTCGGTATTTTATTATTCACGTCAACTTCATATTATGTAGTAGTATTCTTTAGTCTATGATATTATGAACAATTCACAATCGTACTTTTATTAAGAGCAAACCTTAAAAATTGCAGTCCAAACGAAGGAGTAGTTTAGGTAAGATGTCAAGCGGCGGAGACGCGTGATCCTGACAAAGAATCGGAAGGAGAAAGAGAAAGAGAAGGAGAATCGGAATACAAAACAGAAAAATAGTCCATTTCACTACCGTATATCTTTTTAACAAGCTGAAGCGATCGTTATCAAATTTGAAATATGTTGTCACGTGAAAATGATATGTTAAAAAGTTATTCAGCAAGCGGATTTCACTTTTAGTTCCCAAGTTCCAATAGTGTAAAAACCCCGCTTTAATGCTTATAGTAAGAGATATAGTACGTTGCTCTGCAAGTGCTACATACGGTCGGCACTTGGCTTGTACAGCGACCACTCTACTAGATTAAGATTTCATCTGGTTGCGTGTTGAATATGAAGACACAATGAATTATTATTTGAATATAAAATTGAAATTGATTAAAGAAATGGGGTGGTCTCTTCGTATTATTGTTCAATTCAAGTCTCTGATTAATAAAGAAACGGTTTCACAAAATTAACTTTCGATGATCAAAATTAGTGCAAATAACAAAAAAAAGGTTCAATTTTGAATATTCATAACACAATTAGTTTTGTTTCTAATCAGCCACCCTTCGTAACTCAGTCAATTAATGCACCGCTTCAGAACCCAAAGTCACCATTGGGTGTGGTTGGCTCCGCATAAGGCAAAGATTTTTGTAAATATCCTTACATTTATTATTACTTCATAGTTTCATTATCACCGGCTCATTCGTAATCACAAATAACTTGACTGTTGGTGTTGGTGGATTTCGTTAAGCATATAATAACCAATCAAATGTTGAAGTTGATTAAAGAAATGAGGTGTTATGTACATATTATTGTTTATTGTGCATGTGCTAATTGAAAAAAAAAACGTTATTTCATAAAATGTGCATTCAATCATTATAATCAGTATTTCCCATCACTCTTCAGCTCCTACCCATCTATCCAAAAACACCTAATAAAATAACCTTTCATCTCATCATCCCGTCATCCCATATATCATTCACCGACGCCAATAGAATGCGTCCTTGATCCCAATTAGAAATAAATGAAAAAATAGTATTCAGTATAGATGCCAAAGAAGTTCAATTTCAATCAATTACAACATAATACATTTTATTTCTTCATATATTTCCATTTTTGTTTCCTTATTTTTTTTCTTTCCATGGAGAATGTTCCTATTTCACAACCAGACCGAAAACACGGGCGGGGTTTTTATCACCCATTACGTATGTATGTCGTAATCTGGTTAATGGACAAGCAAGACACTTACGTGTGCAGAATCTCGGCTCATCGGACGAGTCGCCACAGTCGTTGACGGCGTCACAGTAGTGATTGAGAGGCACACACCGTCCGTTATCACAGAAGTATTCTGATAAGCGACACGCTGGTGTCGAACCCACTAGCAGGACCGTTACCAGGACCGCGATGACACCCAGGGCCATTCTTATCACGCCGTCTGGAAAGAAAACACTTTTATTAGTTATATAATAATAATTTTTTATTTTTTTTTCATTTTTTTATTTATTTGTCAATTCAAGATTATACAGAAAAGATCACAATATTCCACAAAGCCTGTAAACAGGCTTATCTGTGGTTAGCATTATAATTATAACACATGAAAAACATAACTGATACAAAATAATTACAGGTAAATAATAATTACATAAATAATAATTAAAAATGATTACAATAATAATAATTCATTTATTCCGTGAAACATTTGTGCATGAGATATACATGTTTATAGAATAAGTCAATCTGTGCCATAGCCTATAGTTGAATTAAAATAGTTTGTAATATAAATATAAATACTCTTTCATTATCTACTCGTCTTTCATACTTTTTATCATGTTTTTGATATTGTCCTAATCCTAATCTTGAATATAAGGTAAAATTGTTATGATGAACTTGTACAACTGCAAATTTATATTGTATCGTAATATTTGCATTGATATTTTTACTCATAGGCTATGTATCAATTACCTCTAAAGAGGGTTCCGGTTGGTTCAATAAATATATATTCACACACATATTGGACGAGTCTCGAAGACCTACCATTCGGTCCCAATCTGTTTGATTCTCTGTTTGTTTAATTGTTTGTTTGTTTGTTTGTCATTCATTTCATACATCGTACTGAAGTATATACATAGTATATTTTCTATAAATGTAGAACGGATAACCCACAGATGAGCCTTTCCAGGCTTTTTGGACAAGAATATTAATATAATTAAAAAAACGATCATTATTGTAATTTTTTGAATTTTATTTATTTATTTTTGATACAATATGGAAATTCTAGAATTAGTTTCCCATTGGTTGCCTTATTTCCATTTTCATGCTCATTATCATTTAACCTATCGAAGTGAATTATGTTTTAATATGAGTTTATTAAATATTAGCATAGTAAATCACAGTGTATTTTAGTGTTTTGTTTTTCATCGTTTAAACCACAGATAAGCCATTTATGGCTTAGTGGACGAGAGTTCAAACTGTATTACTTCATTGTATAATTCAATTTGTGACAATAAAAAAAAAAAAAACGGATGCATAAAATCGAACCTATTAAATCTCATGTATGTGATTATTGTCAAAATGAGTGTGATATGAATACATGTTTTCTTTTCATTTTTGTTGTTGATATTGTTGTTGTTGCTGTTATTTGTTGTTTGCTTGTTCAAATTTATTTATTCATTCGTTTGTTCTATTCATTCATTAGTTTGTTTATTTGTAAGTAAGTACGTAAGTAAGTAAGTAGGTTGGTTAGTTATAGTTTTATATATATATATATATATATATATATATATATATATATATATATATATATATATATATACCAATAGCAATCGATCTGGTAGATTTTGAGAAATTGAAGATTGACATTATGGAAATACCTACGAGAGAAACAAGCGGGAAGAATGAAGGCTATATATATATATATATATATATATATATATATATATATATATATATATATATATATATATATATATATATATATATATATATACATATATATATCCGGATTCTATTTGGAAGTGTTGTAAGGACAACATAGACGGATATGTTTGTCTGACAACTTTTTATGAAAAACGGGTAAGCAATATAATAATAAATGTGTCAGCCATTTTCTAACTTTATTCCCAAGTCGAAAGGCAAGACCATTAGCATAAAACCTTTTCTCGTCATTATTCATTTTCTAAATAATTCCAGTTTCAAAACTTAAGATTCAGAGACATTTCGTACAAAATATCTCTTTCATCTTACACATGTGCTCCTTGATGTGCACACATCATTTTTGCGAAAATTATCGTTTATCTGTACGAAGAATTATTTATTTAATTACTATAATTATATAATTATTTTTCATCGCCATCACTAGGAAAACGCAGCATATGCGTTGTAAGATGAGCGAGATATCTGAATAAGGTATAATAAGAGTCGTTAAAGTAGTTCTACCTTTGCTGCTTTACCGACTCTGGTATTCTACACACCTTGACAAATATAAAAAATACTACATTGTTGGTCAAATATCAAATCTAACAAGTAGTGGATCTGGGCATAAAAAATCGTGATAATGTGTAGGGTCTATCATTCAAGTTTACACATTCACAGACATTTTATTCTATCTGAAGAGATTTTATTTTTCAAATTTTCTTACCCAGCTTTATCTTGTGGTTTTTTTTTAGAAACTTTGAGAAGATATTTCTAAAAATCGATCCGATCGATTCATTCCAAAAACAAAAATTATACAGTTTCAAGTTGGATAAGTTTGCGTGTACAAAAAATATTTCATGTTGATCAGTCAAACCCTGCGACCTGTGGAATGAATACAAACAACAAAAAAACAACAAAAAAAACACAGACAAAGCTATATAAGAGTGTGATGGAGTCTGCTATCGCTCATCAAATTAATTTGAACCATTTTTCAAGAAACCATATTTCATCTTATTCAGATCAAATAAAGTCATTCATCTTCATCTAGATACAAATACAATTATATAGTCACAACACTGATCTTCAACACTACAAGGCTCCTTATAATTCATCGCCAACCAAAGCTCTAAACCCTCATTGAAATGCAAAGAAAACTTTGAAACAATTTTGATTAATTTACATTGTAACAGCAATATTACGTAACCTAGTGCATTCAATCTTGTTCGTCTAACAAACTCAAAAGCCACACAGTATAGACTTATAAGTTAGTCAATAGTATTTGTTATAAGCAAACACTAGAGATAATTTCTCGCTTCGTTACCCAGATACCCAATCATTAATTAGTAAGCTTATATGAACAGATTCAATTATGCCTTCCATAGCGCGTTAACTCATCAGATAACTCGATATATATTTTATTTGTGTATCACGTATTAACGACGTACCGTGATGATGATGACGACCTATTGGCGTGCGTGAATGATGAAAAGACGAGTTGAAGGTTAGTATATCAGATTTTTGGAAGCGGTCGTGGCCTTCTCTTAAAGAACGGTCGACCATGGGGAGATCCGAACCCCGGTCTCCTAAATGACGGTGCAGTGTGCTAGCTATTATTACTGATCCACTAGACTTTAAGCAAACACAGCAGATCTCCAGGATTTTTTTCACGGGGAGAACAAATATCGAACAATGAATTTGTTATAGTCAGAAAGAAAACACATTAGAAAGTCATATTAGGAAATACAGAGAAGAAAATGTTTGTGTGAAAGCCCTATACTTACAGACACTTGTGTTGATTTATATAGGTAATAATTGATTGCTTTTCACGAACTACTCACCTGCTTTTCACCCAGGGGTGAGCGACTAGCAAATCTGGTGTACATCTGATTTCAGATTTCAGGATTTCAGGGAGATTTCACGGGATTTCAAGAAGATTTCAAGGATTTCAAGAATATTTCAAGGGATATTAGGAAGATTTCATGACACGTATACACTAGATTTCAGGAGTTTGTTAACCCATCGCTTTTCACTTTCAAATCAACAGTGCGTGTTGAATAGGTCAACTGATCAAATTGTCAATGTATAATGGTTTCTGAAGTAAGTTTGTTGAATTAATTATTTTTGAGAGTTGCACAGAAAAATGAATTTCAAGCTATTACTCAGCAATTTAAACAGAATACCACACATGACAAATTTAAGCTACTTCAGAGTAGGATGGTGATAATAATAACAAATATAATATTAACTTGATGAATTTACACTGGTATAATTTATAAACTCAGATATTTTCTTATGAACTCGCTTATCTCAACATCCTGTTGATATTTATCATTTGTTTCATATTTCAACTTCACCTGTCATTCCTATACTTGTTTTCAAGGGAGTGGAGGTCGTCTACCAAAAAAAAAAAAATTGTAAAAACTTGGGTAAATACATAATTTCGTTGCCTAATGTAGTCACTGCTTTTGAAATTATGATTTTGAATAATTTTGAAATTATTCAAAATCTCATAATTTTGAAATTATGAGTTTTTTCAGTTGCTTAGACTCCATTTTGAAAACTCTGAAAATACCTCAAATGTAACGGTAATCGTTGTGTTAGTTATGTTGGTAGACGACCTTCTTCTTTCCATCCAACTATTGTTTGTTTGCATTATTTTATTATACATTATTACTCATTATTTGTGTCGGAATAACAAACGAATTACGTCTAACTGGCAGTTAAGTGTTGTTATCATCCATGCTCATGCTATTTATTTTCACCAACACTGAGAATAAGTTGGTCGTAACACCAGTCCTTAATCTGTGCTAATAGGCAACCCACTAATT
This sequence comes from Brachyptera risi, assembly GCA_964007535.1. NCBI lineage: Eukaryota > Metazoa > Arthropoda > Insecta > Plecoptera > Taeniopterygidae > Brachyptera > Brachyptera risi. The sequence continues at coordinate 26,357,891 of OZ023332.1, read as the reverse complement.
GGGTAGAGATTCTAAATCTACACACCTAAACTAAATTCTACGTAGACAGAACCACTACATTATTTAGTTTCATTTATACTCTGTCGTATGGAGAATTTTTATTGGCGTATTTTCAATTTTGACCATTTTCCAATTCTCAGTGATCTACATAGTGGCAGAGAAGGTCTACATTATGATAGGAGCTCCTATAACTAGCTTCAATATATATATATATATATATATATATATATATATATATATATATATATATATATATATATATATATATATATATATACACACACATTTTTCCGTGAGCTACATGTCGATATCAGTAACATGCGGGAAATGAACGCAATGCGACTTATAGATGTAGGAATTTATAGCAAAGCTCGTTTCAAGAATAATAAACATAGGATATAATATCGTGAATTTTTTTTTCGAATACTCTTATTCTGTATAACATAACAAAAGGAGAGAAAATGATTTACTATATAGAAATTGTATCACAGGAAAATACTTGGATGTCAAAGCAACAGCTTATAGAAACTCATTTTTATATTTGATATTAAGGCGATTTCAAGTGGTGGCTCTACCAAACTTCAAAATAGAATTCGATCGTATTTATAAAGAGATGCAACAATGAGAGAAAAGAGGATTAAAATACTATCGCATTTTCTATTATACGATGAAAATTAAATTAAGTAATATATTATATGAGCGTATACCGCCATGATGCTATGCTATCCTTTAAAAAGGATTAAAATGTCTCGACCAGAAAATCCAGTACGTTTTGTTTTAAACTCAACGCCCGCGTCGAAACCCGGCGAAACTTTGTCATGCAAAAAAATGGACTCTATTTAATTATTTTCGAGTTCTCTCAAGGCACAAAGCTGTGTGTTTTTAGATGCGTGAGATTTCGAGGATGAGATGAGAAACGGAATGTTTTAATAACAAGTATGAGGATACGGGATACAGGCAGTACAAACTTCATCCTGGTTACGGGAGTATTCACATACAGTTTAATACTTGTGTGATTTCGTTGGATTTCGTGTACCACATATTCAGATAATATCGTCTAGAATGCAGGCGTGGTTATGGATCGGAGGAATTCTCTTTTTTTTTATATAAAAATTCAATAATGTGAAATATTATAATTTTAATATAACACACATATTGCATTCGTCCAACTGAAAAGTTTTGTTTGATCTACTGTTCATAGGCGGGTTTTCAGAGTACGAATTCGTATTCTTTATTTTATCAATCAATATACATAAAATACGAATGTATCCAAATATATTAATATACTGATAATATTCTATTATACGAATATACTAAAATTAAATATACTTCTTTTCACGAAAGTATAGAAGATTGTCTGTACCAACTGAGTAACCGTGAAAACTACGGTATTGTAAGATATATAATCTCGCAACAACTTTGAGAATGAATTTTGTTGAAGGACGCTGTGGCGTTTTTTATCTTAAATCTCATCCTGATGAATGAGAACACCCTGAACATAACACAACCATGTCAATAAAACGGTAATATTTGTGTTTGTTTTGTTGGCTGACGGTATTCTTCTTTCGTGGATACAAGTACATAATGTGCGTTCGTTTACTGGAAAATATGTCGAGTAAATCTGGGTCTGGCACAATCGTTGTTGCCTGATTGAAGAATCTTAATCTTACACATTTTCCTTGGCATTCAGGGCCTATATAATGTTTATGATGTGGGATTGTTCATGATTATTATATTCATATACGAGAAATATTTGAAGTTTTATAAAAACAAGTACAATTTCTATTCATTTATATGTTCAAATGCTGGTAAGAGGTCTGTAATTTGATATAATTTGATATTGAGCAGTTAATTATTATGATACTATATTATGTATCATTAATTATTTGTGTATATTGCTGTATTCTACTTCTCTTTTTAATTCTTCTACCATACTTATCTATTCGTACTTTAATATCAAGAAACGGATTTTATATTGATTATTATCCTGCAAACCTTCCAGGGATCAATATATATATATATATATATATATATATATATATATATATATATATATATATATATATATATATGGATTTGAAATTACTTTATGTAAAAACGTTCATTGTTCCATGCAAGAGCGAAGGGGCGATTTTGTTGACATGCGAGTTGAAGAATTTCAGTTCAGTTGTAGCGTGATTTGAGTAATGTGTTGAGAGATTGAGATTTGAAGGCTATTTACATAAATGATGGAATACATCGACATGATATTGACGTTTTTGGGTATCAAAGATGAACGATCTCCCTCGTTTTATTTCGGATTCAAGAAGAATATCTTATTTGAAGAATATGATATATTGGAGTGATGATGTGATCATGGATTGAAGATGAACTAGTTCTATTCGATCGATATTATTTGTTATTTTAAAGAAAGTAGTACTGAGCTATTGTGAAGTGAGAATTTTATACGCGCTAGACTGTTAAATGGTATACAATCTCAATTTCTAATTCCTCTGATTGGGAAAACGACGTAAAACCAACCACAGTAAAGACAATCAGCGGCTATTGCAAATCCAGAGTGAAGCCACTATCATGTATTACCAACCCCTAGTTTTATCTCAATGCCTGTATTTGTCCACAGAAAGATAGAATTTACTCCCAATTTTACGTGATACAAAAGAGAGTAACTAGGGCGAAGGTACGTATAGGTGTTCATTCTCTTTCTAAAAGCAATTTATCTACAGGGCCTTGGGACAATTTTTTTCTATAATGTCATGAAGATGTGTAGCCATTGACCAACTGATTGTGTTTTGTTTACGATTGATAAGGTAGATGGGTTGACTGTCAGTGAAGGGATGAAAAGAGAGTGAGAGGGAAAATAAGTGGCGGTGGGAGGGAGAGGAGCTAGCCATAGAAGAGGTGAACCAGAAAGAGATGGATAACGGTGACGGTCATCCTCTATAGGCACATACATCACTATACGTGTTCGCTTATCTCGAGGGACAGAAACGAGAATATCGCAGTTGAAAATGTGTTAGAGTTATGAAACAAGTTTTTCGTCTGCCCAATGGGCAAAAAGGTATGCTTGAAAGTGGGTTATTACATGTGGGATTGACTCGCGTCCAAAAACAAACCATCGAATTTCCTCATAAACGATATTAAATTCACTCATACAAACGCAATTTAATCAAAGTTTCAAATTTTTTTCCAGTGTATACATTACAATGGAAATGTTTTAAACATTTTGATGAGTTTAAGTACAAGTTTTAATACCCTCATATAGCAGTATAATTGAGAAATGTCGGGAATAAGGGTTCTAAAATGTGAAGTTGTCATTTTAATTGGGCATGCACGGCGTCGTATAATGTATATTTACATATATTTGTGTGAATGCTACGGTTTCACTGAGATATCATAAAAGTAGCTCTAGAACCTTCACCTGATAGTTTTACTTTTATAAAATTGTAATTGAATATAAAAACAATTAAAATAAAAAAATGACATTTAGATTATTAGTCACGTTTATGTCACGGTATTCTCATTTCGTTTTCACATTTACTGCTTCTACTTTGGTTTCGCCTTGAACTGTGAAGAAATTAAATTATTGAATAAAACACTTCAAAAACTTGAAAAATTCAACGAATTAAAACTGGATGTTTTATCCACCGGATTGCCTCCATTCAGTTCAGTTTACCATCATAATACGTCATTTGAGTGGAATATTGTGCTATACAAGTGAAAACATGTTGTGTTGTACTATTTTTATGATATGGAAATGTTCAGTGATGCGTAGGAATATAGTGTCAGTCATACATGGTTGTAAGTGTATAGAACAAGCATGGCTAAATGAATCTATGGCGAGAAATCCAGAAGAAGAAAAAACTGAAATGTATATTTTGCATTGATCGTCGTTATGTATAATGAAATATTCTATGTATACGTAGTTTTGAAAAACTGTTTGAATGAACCAAAACTATAGAACCATAAATAGTATTGTTTGCATAAATAAGGGATTTCTAAAGCTCTGACTGTCACTCGGATGACAAGATATATGCTGGAATGATATTTTTGAACTTTATTTTGAAAATAACGAATTGAAATAAAAGTCAAATTCATGCTTGGGAGATTTTGATAAACAAAAATTAGCAGTAGTGTATTCCTACTATATACATCCAATATTATTATGAAGTTATGGATTTGTCATGTGGAAATATTTATCGCCTATTCAAGTAATAGTAAGTGAAAATACACGTTCAAGTTGAATATTTTAAAATATTTTGAAAATATACTCTAAATGAATCTGTACACTAAATAGAGGTGGGTATTTCTGAATTTTTAGGATTATCGGTTTATCAACGACAATTAATTAGGACCACCAAATTTGCATTTTTTTCGCTAATATGGACAAAATTAACCATGCGAAACATTCTACATATTCATAGCGTAAATAAAGAATGTTCCAAGTATACTGTATTTTCAAATTCATCTTGAATATTGATGAAAATTTACTGACAAAACATTTATAGATTTCAAGAAATTCATTCAATTTGGCCTCAGTATTCATTCAAACTTTATGGATGAACGCGAGCTCATGAGGCCTATACCTAAAATTTCAAACAAAGCTCAACCACGTTCTTATTTTTTAAACAATTCAATCAAACATTGTTTTCTTTATTTCTAATGCAATTTTACTCGTTAACTTCAAGCACATCAATAAGTTCTCAAGAATCAAAGTTAAAATTTACTACAGCAATGAGGGATAAATATTCTTAATTTGCATATTGTTAGATGAGTGGATCTCATCTAATTCTATACTGCAATCGGTTGCACCAATTCTGAGAAAACTTATTTCATTTTTTCAAAAACTCCATAAGAATAAACCAGAAGAGAAAATTCGTAAAAAATATTTCCTTCGAAAGAATTCAAATTTTCACAAAATTTCAATTTAATAATGATAAAAACCGAGCGTTGCCCGTGTTAGAGGCTAACTAGACGTCAACCCCTCGCATGCCATCGATCTTGAAATTTACAACGGCAATCGTTAGTACATTTCGTTAGTACCGGTGAGTACAGTCAATATTTTGGTTAGTACTTCTTTCATTCAGTCAGGGCAACGGATTCAGTTTTAAAACCTATAAACCCTCACATAAGTTATATTCCGACCAAACGAAAGAAATACCAACCAACATTTTCACGGTACTATAACCAGTAGACCTATACTAATGATTACGATAAAATAGGTCAATTCATCAAGGACGGATAAAAGCAGCTTGTTTGGAGAAATATTATCTCGATCAAAAGCTATTATGTTAAAAAAGTGAAAAGAAGACCGTCTTGAAAAACGAAATCATGTTGTCTTCAACTGTCACCAATTCACTTTTGATACGGTACTTTCAAAATATTTCTATATGTTATTATATTATTCATATAGGTCTATATTCTCTTCCTTTGATCATTTTTCAATTATGAGCTTCAATTATTTCTATTATTATTAAATTATTAGTTTTTAATTATTATTATTATCAACATGTAAATCTCAACATAAAGCTCACAACGTGACACAAGTTAATCAATTATTATTATTCTTTTTCAATCGAAGCTAAAATTTTCAAATTGGGCTCGTTTAGATGAGACTGTACAAAGTTCATCTCCCCCCCCCCCCAACCATCAACTATTCATTTAGTTTCAAACTGATTGTGGTTTACAGAGTCAAAATATAATTAAAGCATGTATTTTAAAACCCATCTGGTCTACTAAGGTAAAACATATCTTGGAGCTTCATTAAATTTAGTTCCTTCACTTGAGTTTTGATTTTATTAAGTATGCTTGTGGGGATACGGTGAATTTTCTAAAGGGAGAGAAACAAAAGAACCTTTAATGTACACTGTGCTCCCTTAGAGTGCTTCTATGTATGTATAGCTTAATTTCAACACTTGGGTAAACTTTTACATATAATATTGGAATATTGATCGCTAAAAAGTCTACGCATGAATGGAATACTGAGAAGGTACAATGCTTATTCTGATTTAACAAAGAGGTAGTGAAAATAGTTCTCAAGAGTAAAAGGCTATGAAAGAAGTAGAATGTGTAACATTCATTATATATATATATATATATATATATATATATATATATATATATATATATATATAAATATATATATATATATATATATATATATATATATATATATATATTATATATATATATATATATATATATATATATATATATATATATATATATATGTATATTATATATATATATATATATATATATATATATATATATATATATTTATATATATATATATATATATATATATATATATATATATATATATATATATGTATATTATATATATATATATATATATATATATATATATATATATATATATATATATATTTATATATATACATATATATATACCTCATTTTTTACTAGGTTTAATATAAAGCGTATATAACGAAAAAGTGTATAAAAACGGATACAACAGGCCTATATATGATTCAATTATTTTGACCACATCATGATTATTTATCAATCAGTTTATATATAAAGAGTATTACTGAAACATATGTGAATCATATATTATATATTTTATATCAGACCAAGGGTAAGCTTCAACGTATCCCGCTTTAATGCCATTTCTATAAAGGCTCATGTGCTATTGCTTATTTTTCTTCTGTTGATAATGTTTTGACAATTTTATATGAATGTAAAATTGTGATGTTGTTTCAACCTATTTTAGTATTCACGTGCAATATTTACATGTATTTACTGTTATTGGTCCAAAAGTCCATATAAATCTAAATGCATTCCAAGTTCACATGCCCTATCGTAACCATCATCAGTGAATGTCAGTATTCTAACCAACACCTCCATACATTCTTAAGCAAAGGCTCTGCCTTTCATATGAAGAATACAAATAAAATTAAAACCGTCACTCAAATTCAGAGATCCAATTAACTGAAGTATCATTAATATTTTATGATGAAAAGAAATGAATGAAACAACTCGTTGAAACCTCGGAAACTTAGACACTTTGCACACAAAGCACTTAAATATTTAAACTCAAGTCCTACTGCTACATTATTACTTTTAACTGCCTCTCTTAATTATAAAGGGGAACTTACTGTACAAAATGTTACCATAAGCAGCTTCAACTAAATTAAGTTTAAAACTCTTTATTTTAATATTACTTAAAACCTACACACAAATACGTTCAAAGCTACGTGATATTTTTCAATATAATCAACTTAAAGTTCATCGAAAATATATAAAATACCAAATGAACGTAGCTATGTCGATAACTTTTTTTATTATTTCTCCATCATTTTGTGACACGTATCAAAACACAAAATGGAATTCACAGAAACAGCAATCTGAAGTGCCACGTCACACAATGTCCATCCACGTGATTAACGACAACATGGATGTGTCATATGCATTCTCATCCCCCTAGACACCATATTGCACACATTGCAACCCTTAACACAGTTTCCGTACCAAGTAATGTGGATCGCGACCAGAAAATGAGCTTTCAGAGACAGGGTACGCGAAAACTGATTCATATATTTCGTTTGCGATGTTATGTCGACGTATAGGCTGTACCGCACGGATGGTTACGAGAGTTATGCATTGAAACTATAGAAGTGGAAGTTTCGTGGTAATTGAATTACGAACAAGATTAATATCCTTCATTACTCAGAATGAAAATTATATATAGCTTATACAGCTGTATAATATGCCAATGGCTGTGTGAAACTGAAATAAATTTCTATAAAGGCGATCCCAACATCCATTATAATAATATGAATAATTTCTTCCCAAACTTTTTAGTTCACTTAGATATGGAATATAGAATATGATTCACATGTTCTCTTACTTGAATGATTGGATTCACGATTTCGTGGAAGATTTCAAAATAAAAACAAAACAAAAACAATAAGAACAAAATAAATGTCATAATCTTTACACCAAACAATTTGGGCACCCAATTTATTCTTTGAGAATTATTACTGAAAATTTAAAATATTAAATTGATATTACATTCAATTTAAAAACTTAATATAAAAGAAGAAAGACTCATATTACACGTTTCACTCGTAGTCATTGAAGTTTTGGTGGAAGTGCCAGGTTTCTCAAGTGAACTCCATCCAAGTTTTTTAATCAAATTTGTATGGTTTTTCATGGGTTCGAAATTTTTACATCATATAATTCAATCTTACAATCATTTGTGTTCAGGTTCAATAAGTGTATAACTTTTCACAACTTGACTTATGTGAATGACAAAAATTGATTGACAGTAATGAAATATAAATCCCATCATTATATATTGGTTCTGTTACGTAAAACTCGAAAATTATTCATATATATATATATATATATATATATATATATATTGTGCATCGAAAATTATCATATATGTACTGTTGGACGAGAGAACGATGTTCAAATATACAAAATAAGAAACGATTCAAAAATAAATTCAATCCATTTGTTATTTCTTATACTTGTTCAGCGAACTACACGCGTATAATCATTATATCTTCAATTCATGCTATGATTTGATTTTTAGAAGTTTTTATACGAACTTTTCAGATGAATTAACAATCAATGTGTCAACTGTTTACACAAAAAAAAGGAAAAGTAAAATGACGAGAGTAGGTCTAAATTTTGATTAACACACACAAACATTGCAAAATCCACTTAAAAAAACACGCACAGCATTTTAAGAGCTTGTCAAATGTATAATCAATGTGTCAATTATTTACAATTTTTGTGAAACAAACAAACAAACAAAAATGTGAAAATATAATAACGAAAGTGAATTTGGAGTAAGACATACAAAGGTTGCAAAATCCATTCAGCAAACAAGCATCGGCGTCAATTCAGCAATATGTCAGTTTATTGGAATAGCTTTCGATTGGTATATGATATATTATCAAAACTTTGATACTATATAAACACAGATCTATCAAATACCTTCAAATGATATGGACTGGAGTAAATATTTATCTGGGATCTTGATAGTTTCTACAGCTAAAACGTCATGTTATTTTCAAGCCATATAATGTGAATAATAATACGATTTGAATAGTTTTTGAGTAAACCGCTTTGAAGATACTGAAAAAAATTGTGCTTCTACAGTATTTGGAATTTGATATCTCATATCGTTTGAAAGTTTCTATCAAAAAAAATATGAACAGAAATATACTCTAATTACAAGATTTACTGATCTTAAGAGGCTATTTTACATCTCACAACTCATGAGTAAAACCTGCAGGGAACGAACAAAACAGGACGAAAAGCGTCAATACAGGCCTTTAGCTCCCAACACATGGTGGGTAAACGGTAGGACCACTCATTCTTTTTTTTTTTTTGCAATAAAACAACAATGAGTATATCTGTGCCTCTACGTTCACTAAAGATCACAATTTTCTATCTAATTACATATAAAAAAAATCAAGAGAAATTAATTTCAATTTAATAAAATAAAAATTCAATATAATAAAATTTTTGATATAAAAAATTTATATTATAAAAATAATAGAAAAAAATCGTGAAAACAATGAAAAACATGTAGAAACATGTTGATTTTTGACAATTATTTTGAAAGGGTTGAAATCATACTAAGCACTAAAGCTCTTCGTACAAGCACGTATTGAATACTATTGATCATCTAACCGTGAAATGTAAGTTAATACGATGATTGGTTTTCTGTTGCCAACTTGGGCCCCGAACGTCTGCAATCAAGCCGGTAGGCAAGATGTAAAGAGGCCTCTTAATTGAAATATAACCTACTATTCTGAGTACTTTGGAATTATTTATATTTTAAGAATATCAACTGATGATTTTTCTGTGTGTCAAGTTAATCATGTTTATCAAATAATAGTTTCTTATGCAATTGTGAAGTATTTAATTTGTATTTGTTTGCGGCATTATGCTGTCACTACGTTCGTACGTTCGTACTTCAATTTCACATTTTGCTATCGTTGCTTTGTAATATTATCTATATACATGTGTGTATACACACACTCGAATATATATATATATATATATATATATATATATATATATATATATATATATATATAAACATAAACATACGTAAGGTTCTCGTGGCCGATGGTAGTTGGTAGTACAAATTTTGCGGAAGAGTCTGAACAGAGTGACATTACGGCAAAATTTGTACTACCATATATATATATATATATATATATATATATATATATATATATATATATATATAAATATATATATATATATATATATATATATATATATATATAAATATATATATATATATATATATATATAAATATATATATATATATATATATATATATACACACACATATATATATATATATATATATATATATATATATATATATATATATATATATATATATATATATATATATATATATATATATATATATATACCGAGCTGTTGGTAGAGAAAGGGTGGTTTTCTGCCCCAGTATCGCGATGCGGTGTTATCAAGAGCGAAAGGCAAGCCAGGGACAACGGTGTTTGAGATGAGAGGATCTAGTGTGCATTCCACACATTGTTTGCTACATGCTATACCATCCAAATAACATGGTCTGTCCGATCAATAGGGTCCACATACACAGAATGCTGTTAGAAATAGGTGGAGCAGATCTACTCTACACTATATACCAACCGCCGTGAAGTCGATCTTCTCTGTGTCTCCATTATAATATACGTACTGTACCACAGGAAGTCAACATTTTATATACACCTATAGAACTTGAGATCAAAACAACTATATATCATAATGTATTAGTATTATACGAGGGCTCGTAGGGTTGAATTATATTATTCACTATATATTATTTTTTCATTTTGAACAAATATGCTTGATAAATTTTATGGTTCAAGGATCAGGTTTTGTTTTATAATTCTTGTTATTTTTATATTTATGAAAATGATTATTGAATTGGACCACTTAGTTTGCAAGCCATGGAATGAAATTGAATTGGAGAACACAATTGAACCACAATAATTCACAAGGAATCCAGAAAATGGTGTCAACATTGGTCAATTTTTTCATTTACATGCTTTTCACCATATCATATCAGATTATATCATTTATGTTCATTACTATTATATTGAATTATTATCTCTGATAATATCGTGTACCGGTAATAATTATACTGAATGAAGTACAAACGTGAAAAAAGTTATTTCACTATTCTGTTTGGACAAGAAGTGAGAAGATCAAAGAAAGAATATTGAGAAAATATTGAATTTGAAGATTGATACATTTTATTTCTGTTTCATCAAAGTAACATATTAATTGATCGATCGATTGAATGATTCTTGATTGAAGGTTTAATGAAGTGAATAATCAATCATTCGATCAAAGTATCGTTCAATCGATCGAAAGAATAATCAATTGAATAATTAATGGATAAATAATTTTTTTTTTTTTTTAATAACATCGAAACTTGATACAAAATCATTGTTCCCCAATTAAGGCTAAGGATGAAAAGTAGGATCGTTTGGACGGGGCACCACAAGGGCGATCTTACCACCCCATTTTAAATATTTAAAACTAATGAATTTCAACACCAGGGCTGCGCTATCGGTGACCATAACTTTTCGCCGCAGATAAAAGTCTTCCAGTTTCCGAAAGTCCGGAACACATTATAAGTAAAAAAAAAAAAAAAAAAAAAAATCAAATAAATTGATTTGATCTATTTACGGTATTTATTTATTCATCCATTTGTTTATTTCTGATCTTTCTCTCTGCATTCACTCATTCATATATATTCATTCATCCATTTATTTATTCATCTATGCATTCATTCATATAGGCCTATATTTATTTAGCCAATAAATAATTTTTTATACACTTTTCATCTGTTACTTAATTATTGCCTTCCATTCATTTATCTATTCATCCATTCATTCATGTATGTATTTATAAATTGATCAATTCATTTCATCCATTCATCTAATCGTCTATTCATACATGTATGTATATTTTAATCATTCAATTATTCAATCAATTCACCATTTTCAATTTTTAATATGATATGTTCAATTGATCACAATCAACACCTATAGATTTCAGAAAATGTTGAGTATGAAGGTGTTCAAATAAGAGTTATGGGGATACACTGTGGTGCAGATAGAGTTGAGGTATATTTTGATAAAATATTCACCTCTTCATATATTCCACAGAAAACAAAATGCAAGAGGAAAAGATCGAAAAGTGTCTTCGTATTTGAAAAGGAAAACTCAAGACTTCGTAATTTGGTACTTTTATTGAATCTTCAGAGAAACTGCTGTATTGTATTCCTTAAATATTCAGAATTTTGGGCATTAGCTGAAATCGTCTGTGTGAGACGTGAGTAGGTTTAAAATATACAACCTGCAAATAAAATACCCCTGTTTTAACATAGGAACGTAGGCTCAGGCAGAGGATGTAACCGAATCTTATTTCTTCTATGCTCTACCAGATTTTTGTAAATCAAAGAAATTTTGGTTCTGTGTGGTTGTTGTTATTCGATTTCTAGGTATATAGTATATAATGGTAAAAAAAAACATTGGTGCCCCTGAACTTATTTCCGAGATAGTTCAAAGTTTGTATATGTATCATAGCCTGTTGAGGCAGATCATTAAAATACTACGTTTTTTTCCATTTTAAATTAGATTTGCAGATTTTTTTTGTAGAATAAACCGCTTCTGGAAACTTGATATTTCAATAATTCAATCATCATTGGATACAGATAGAATTTAAAAACAAAACCATCGGATACCTTTCAGAAGTTATGGGTAACAATATTGTGAAAAATGCAGATTTGAGTTTAAAATTGTGAAACAAATTACCAATTATATTATTTGTTTGTATATTAGATACTTTTAAAATCTTTAGCTTGATTCATATGAGTTACTTACGCATTCACAAGGTTTCAAATACAATTTGTATCAATTTAATTACTTAGAATGTTATTTATTTGGACTTTTCTCAAATAATTAGAGTGAACTAATTTGATCAGACAAGCCTCTTTAATGCTATGTTCATACTATATGTTCAATACTACATCATTTCTCTTCAATCCCAACTCTAATCGATTTGAGACAACATTTGATATTACACAGAAATAGTGGATTTATAATAATGTTCTGAGAATATTATGAAAATCCTATGCAAAAGTGACGTCACATGCCGTTTTATTTTTCATCATTTGTTTTTTCTTTACATGTGGTACGGTCAATGGAAGTTATGAAAATGTCAATTCCCCAATGAGAAAAATTCTTGTTCTGAGAAATTGTCAGAATGAACATGATCAGGTATAAAACTTGAAGTAGACATTGAAAGCATGAGCAAGTGTTTAAGTGTAAATCGTCAAGTTGAAGATCACCAGTTTTTATCATTCTAATTTGTTCTAACTGATATAAATATATATAATCCAATATTTTTGTACAAGAAAAGGCTGAAAACTAAAACTGAAACCTTATCTATAAACTAAACTACTGTATAACTAAAACTTGAAGAAGTTTTTTTATATTATGTATTATATTATCTATACCATAGCTTAGTATACATCTATAATGATATCTTTCAAATGTCCTTTCAACCAGATATCTTGTAGAAGCTTTCTGATGGTCCGGGGGCGGGAAAGGACTACTAACTACGACTACTAACTACGAACTACTAACTACAAACTTGATGAATTGGAATGCTTGTGGAGATTTCGTCCAAACTGCATGACTTCACAAGTACTTGGTAACTATGGTAACAAAAATACTAAATAACTTTATCGACATCTTAGATAAGACTGCGCGGTCGAACACGATATTTCAAAGTTGACCCATCCATACACTCCGTACAACAAAACGGAACTTATTATATTTTGGGCAAATATTGAGTTAAGGAACTCAAATAGAATTGCCCCCTCATTGGACCCCTATAAAGACGTCCCTGAAATGTTTTCATAAATAAGTTAGGATTTTGGGGAAAAAAATTGAATGTGCGTAATCGAACATGTAATTCTACTGTACCTGTTTAGACAAACACTAGCTCATAGTGAAAAATCAACAATGGTAGCGGAAGAGGCCATTCGTGAATTAGAATAAAATTCTCTACATTTTATTCTGGCTAAATTATCACTTTTTTCTCAAGACAGCGGGATAAATTTAAACTGCGTATTATATTCATTAACAATTCTAGGGCCCAGATGAAAATACTTTTATCCACGAAAAAATCAGGTCTAATTACGAACTAAATAATTGTAACAACTTTGCTAAATATGGGGAAACTCGCTACAGCTTCGAATATTCAAGCCCTTTGAAAGATGTAGTTGTGTTTATAAATCATCAATCTGTTTCTAAAACATCATCGACTCTGAAAAAACTACAGCTAACACAAACGTAACGGTAATATTTGTGTTTATTTTGTTGGTAGAACACAACCTTCTGTTTTGATAACAAGAATATACAACCAATAATTTGCATGACTCATTTTATACATTCATAAAGAAGAGATTATTTTATACAATTTTTCTCCTCGCGGCATTGTTTTGTTGTAGTGTGAAAGAGAAGGGATCGATACTATGTTTAATTAATTCGCGGCGTTTGCTGAGGTTTAACTGTTTGGTCTAATGGTTTATAATGAATGCACAGTCACGTTGTTTGCGAAGCTGCTATCGACGAGCTCTTCTCTAAAATTCAGCCAATCACATTTTCATGCTCTTCATACCCTTATATAATACTATAGATATAACGAAGTCTCTATTATAAGCAGAATTATTTCTCTTGGTTCATCCACTCATAATGTTTCCATGCATCCAATGAGATCAGGCAGTGTAGTTGAGGCTGAATTTATTCATACCTGGTTTAATTAAACGAAAGCTAGATAATAATTAACTTGTTATCATGCAAGCTACATATGTTTTTTTGTACCTTTACTATTATTTAGATAATTAATACTTAACCGAGAGTTCGAAAAATCGGACCTTAAAGAACATTTAAAATACATCCGAATTAATTATTTTGATTGTCGATCTTTGTGATGTGTATGTTGAATGAATGTTAGGGTTCTTATGCTCATGTCCGTGTACTTTACCAAAGTCGTCAACGTTTGTGAGTATTTTAAGAATATCGAGAAAGCTCTATCTGAAGAAAGAGAAAAGAAATGGAAGATAAGAATGAAGAAGACGATAGGTAAGAGAAGTGACAAGAAAAGAATAGAAACGAAAATAGAAATCAACTCTCAGCACTATCACCATATACTCGGGTCACCAAAAAGCTTCCAATCGACCGAGACGGTTCGAACTTTGTATAGACCCTCATTCCAGACCTTATCGCCATGGGTGACCCTTTTGGGAGCAAATAAATTGCTCCCCAAAACAGCTCTGGGAGATTACGGTCTCCCACACCACGTCAAAGTGTCCGGATCCTCGAGGGGGATGTATGTATGTTAATTTTTATTGAGTCACATTAAACAATGCTCTATCACTCATTAATGCTTGCGGATATATATGTATAACGAGAGTGAGACTTTTAGGGAGATTGTTTTCTTGACCAATAGTGATTGATCCACCCATTTTCATCACGAAACATACTATCCAATAAAGTGGGCTGTTTATACGTGGGATTTTGATAATACCAATCAGGGTATCTCTAAATGCCACATGACGACATATACTGATAAGCCAAGCATACCACTAGTGGTAAATACCAGTAATCACATCACATGTGAATGAAAGAATCACACATGTGGGCAATTAATCCAGTTCAACTAGTTTAATGAATTTGAAACCGGTTTTAACAACTGATAATTAGTTCAACTATCAGTTGAGTACGAAAATAATAAATGTAACCAAGAGTGATAACAAATTAACTCGCTAATTATTGCTCAATTCACTAATCATCAGTTGAAAAAACCGCCTCTTGATCCATTATTATATAGATGAATCATTAGTGAACATTACGATTCAAATAGCGAAATAGAATGTGTCAATCTGTATTATGTAAAGACTGTGATCAATTTGTAAACGAACTGATTATATATTGGACATAATTAGACGAATTACGTGGCGTCAAAGCGAACACCTAACTACAGCACAGGTGCAGTTAACGGTCCGGTTGATTTCAAGGCTTGATTCGATTTTGTCCGTGGTGGGTAGTCGGTAGTCAGCCACCCTTATTACATTACTCCACCCTTTCCACCAGCCCACTCATCCCGAACTTAATTCCTGCACTGTGGGATGTGCACACGGTGCAGCCACACCACCTTGCTTTCACTTGTTCCAAGTTCATTCAAGTAATTTGCGTAGAGCCAACCACAACCACCTTATCTGTCTGTATTCATTACATGTTATTTACATATTCTGCTTCAACGGCTAACAACTCAATGAAAGCAGGCATCATCACATCACAATGGGAACAAACGTTGGACTCGTCCCGATAAAATTGTGAGGCGGATTTTAATTCAGTATAATTTCAAGTGACTTCTTTTGCTTGGACATATCTTTATTCATGTCATTCTTTATTTCGTTTTATTAGTCAAGATTTCGTATAGCAAGTTCAGAAATTATCTTGCCCCGTTAGCTTCTTTGAAATGTGTGAAGCCGACTAGTGACCGGAATGAAAGTTAGTAATGTAGCTTTTAGTTTTACTTCTCTTTGATGAAGAGTAATGAACTATGCATGTATATAAAATATATATTAAAATATTTAGTATTTGAAGCTTTGACGACTTGTATTAAATATACCTTGGTATATTTTCATGTTTATCGATCCTACAAATGTACACACAAACACACACGCATATATATATATATATATATATATATATATATATATATATATATATATGTTGAATGTTGGGTTGAAGGTGCGTCGACATCGAGATCATTTTGCACACACACACACATATATATATATATATGTGTATATATATAAGTGAAATATTTATTGTCTTGGTTTAATCTTAAAAAACAAGGAAAAACAACTTTCAAACTCGGATTTCATTCGCATCTCTTTCAAGTTTCATTACCTTCTAAGAAAAGCAAACCCTTAATTCAGTTACCTGCCAATCATGCTATACAAATTGGAATGAAAAATTATTAATTTCTTTCCCAGAGTTAAAGCACTAAATTCAAGATTTCCTCACAGCCTGATAATATAAGTTTATATTATTTAGCGTTCCACACTTTATCCATTAAAAGTTATGTAACGGTTTAATATGGTTGGTAAAATATATTCAAAGCAAAGTAAATTCTATAGAAACTTATAATAATTTTCCAGTTGTCGAAACTGTAACATCTTTCACGGTCTTCAATTTTACAAACTCTCATGAAGATTCTTTAGAAATGAACAGAAGAAGAGCTTTATGTTTTATTATATTATAATACAAAGTAAAAAAACTGTATTTTTGAAAATAAATACTACGTATCATTATCATTACGCACAGTACAGAATATCTTAAATATGTCGTCATGAAATGAGAAATTATTTTGAAATAAACTGAAAATTGTATTAAATAACAGTAATCAGCTGGCATATAAATTTATTTAACGAAAAGGTATGAAATCTGTGATCAAGAATAAACCTCTTTGGAATCTTGCCAGATCTCGATATACTCTACTTAAACCTCTCTCTCTCTCTCTCTCTCTCCCTCTCGGATATTCTCAATAGACTTCATTTCCTAATCGATAGAGATCCATCTAGATTACAATCCGACATACTGTCATGAATATGTGTTGGTTTCTATATTCCCAAGCACATATTATCCGGTATTATCTTCTCACAGTAGCTACATGATACATACTATGAGAAATATCATTGAAAAGTTTCGAAAAGAATATTATGTAAAACTCTTTCTCGGGTGAAATATTGTATAGAATCTGTAGACACCGACTATATATGGAAGACATCAACAGCGATGAAGAATATGTCAATCCTGGCTGTGAACCTTACTGCTTATTCTCATACTGCCTACACTGCCTGCAAACTTTTTTGTTGAACATTTTCTTTCCTGAATTGTCTACAACATCGCTTCATATACTTCCTACACTTTATATCTCAGAATAGTGTGTCGTTACCCGCAATAACCTTAACCATCTCTTCAGTGCGAGTCGTCTGGCAAGGGTATGCGAATCATACTGCCTATCCTTGTATTGCTTATACTACTTACAACCATTTTGAACTTTTTTTGTCCGTTCTGTTTCCACTTTGTACCTCCAGATTTTTTTAGAAATGCCACTATATAAATGCCTCCTAATACCTGCAGTATAAGTGCATGTGGAAGAGACTTGTCTACTTTACCGCCTATTTTCGTACTGCCTACAATACGTGAAAACATTTTAAAACACTCCTCTCTGTATTGCCTACATTACTTTTCCTCCTTCTACCGCTTTTCTTTCAGATAGTATGTACCTCTCAGTGTACCAACCCTTTAGTGTGAGACCTGTGGAAGGTGCATGCCTTTTCCCGTAATTCCGTATACACTAATTGCGACCAATTTGAATCTTTTTTTGTCGGTCTTGCCTACTTCCTCCACTCCATCAAAATTGTTAAGAATTGCCCACAATACCTCTTCCCTAACCCATCAGTGCAAGACATGTGGAAAGGTCATGTACTGTCTATTCCCGAACTGCCCCTGCAACCCTTTTGAACTTCTTGAATCTTGATCCGTCATTTCCTATAACATATTCTGTTCTATTTCCTTCGCTCTACCTCCAAAAAGTGAAACGTGTTGCCTCCATGCCCCTAACTCACCCTAACCTTCAGTGCAAGATATCGGAACGGTATAGAAAATAACGTTATGCAATAAGACATGAACAGTGTTGTGTGTCAATCCAGAGAGAAAATAAATACGTTTTTTGATAGCTGATTACACAAGTAATTGAGATTCAACTTATTTAATTACCGAAAGTTTATGAAATGGTTCATGAAAAAATGTTCGAATCTATTGAAAATGATCATAAAATAATAAATGACGAAATAATATAATAATTGATTAAAATAGATAGTACGGTGTGTTACCATCATAAATAAGTCAATAGACGAATTAGCATTGAGTTATTAGAGATAGATGATTGTGTAAATAATATGTGCAGATTTTCCGAGGATTGTTAGAATAATATCCCTCAATGAATTTTAAGCTCTTCCGTGTGTTTTGCTAGGTTGAGCGATTCTGTGCGTCCCTGCTGTTCTCAGCCAGTGTACCTAAACCTAGGAAGACAAGCGCTCTCGTGGTGGAATATTAATTTCCCGTGTCGCAATGCTGTCACTGATATTGGCTAAACAGGCGAGACGTTTGAACAAAGGAGCACACGTCTTTCATTACAAAGTAAATGTAAGCTTATTTTGTGAAGTGCACACACACACACACACCCACAAGTACGACTATATGTATCGTTTCTCATTGTATCTTATCTATTCGGAGAATCTCCCCCAGATCTATAATAAATAAGAATGTCTGATTTGAAGTACAAACGTGATCGTAGGAAATTTCTTGCTGGTAAATACGTAGCACATTGAAGTGAATTCCAAATCATATAATAATGACTTGTATTTTCGGTTACTGTTTATGAAATATTTGGCCGACACATATGTCCAGATCATCATATAAATCTGGGCAATAGAAAAAAACAGTGAGTATTTGATTAAATTGTAGGGCATTATTGCCTATAACATAATATATATATATATATATATATATATATATATATATATATATATATATATAAATATATATATATATATATGTATATATATATATATATATATATATATATATATATATATATATATATATATATATATATATATATATATATATATATATATATATATATATATATGAGCTGATTACAAGCTGAGTCAACTACATAAATTTCATATGATATAATAACGTAGTGAATATTCAGTTTACTTTTCATAAATCAATGAGGAAAATAAATTAGCTGTGTTAAGTGAGCGATTCCAGGTTTCGGTGGAGGTGCCGAGTTTTATACGCGGCGCTTCCACGAATTATTTCTTACTGGTAGGCCTACGACACAGAATTTCTGTTTGATATATCTTCTGTGATAGTAACTATCGAAGGGAATAAAAATAAATTTCACTCAATTTGAATTAGATTTCACATTACCGGCCATTATTTATGGATTAAACGTTGATTATGCTTAAATTATAGAGATTGCCATTCTACCATTAATACCATTATTAGTTTGAAAGTGGAAACGCGTTTCACGGCGTAGCGTGAGAATGTAGTAAGGGAGAAATTACGTAATAAATGGCCTAAAGTGTAGCGAAGTATTTAATTATATGAGTATATATTTGAGTATAGGCCTATATGAGTATATAATTGTATGAGTATAATTATATGGTAGATATTATTATATTTATATGAAAAATAATTATACCTGATAATAACTTGAAATACTTCAACGTTGTCTTGTTGTGTGAACATTTCACTATGTGAAATGTTCATGATAAGGTTATAGCTTTTTACACATCTACATATAGGCCTACTCGATATGTTTATTGAGGTATGCTTAGTTTATGTAGAATCGGACAATCAATAGACCAAGTCTCGATGGTACTATTTTGCGAATTGTTCCCAATGGATTAGAATCTATATATGCTCTCACATGTTGAAATATATACATGCCTACTAACTTCATTAATTTTAATTATTCATCTATTTGAAGAAAAATGAGTAGTTTTCACGAATACAATTTTTGAAACGTATTTGACAATATTTATTCATTTATTTATTTATTTATTGACTCATTTCTTTCCATTTCTTTTTTTTTTTTATTTCCGTTGGCTCTTTTATATGTGATTATTCAGAATTCATTCAGGATTATTTGGGTTTTATTTAGTATGGTTTTGCTTTGAGGTACCAACGATCTAACTTTTTTTTTCAGAAAAGCATACGTGAAGTTCGGTTAAAGTAGGCAGGCCTATACATGCATCAAGACCTTGACATTGAGTCGAGTAAAAATAAATACAAACGTTTCTTCCAAGACTAACGTTAATTCAAATGGGTACATAGGAATAATATATATAATTATCCAAAATTTACGAAATGTATATAGCAGTTCACTTTGGAGAGTAAAACACGCCACCCCCGTGCTCAGTCAACAATTGCTTACTGCGGTAGAAACTGAAGTCAGGTCGAGTGTGGGTTCGAGTCCCAAATAAGGCGTGGGTGTTTGTAAGCGTCTTTTCAACTATCATAATTTCATCGTTTCATTATAGCACACTTATTCGTACCCCAGTCTAACCTAGATATAGATGGGGTCGTTAGGCAGCATTAAAAAAAGTAAAACACACAAAACAATATTTCCAAGATTCGTAGGGCTTGAAGCATAAGTAAAAGTCTACTTATGTCGTTTGATTTCTGTTGTTTCGATTTCTCATGCAATATAACATGGTTGACTCGTTTGACCAGGTATAGCAAAGAGACTATAACTTTTGCTTCACGCAGTACATTTAACCATGCATAATTACGAGTGGGACCTATACTGCGTTTTCCTAGTCAGAAAGTAAGTATTGAGATTTTTCAGTAGGTCCAACTCCATTCAAGAATCACAATAATACGTCAGAACTCAAAACCATGTTTTATTTCGGTGAAAGTTTAGAGCCAGAACTAACTCGAAGACAGTTCTTGTTAGGAAACTCCTTAAAAACGTAGCACCGACTTCTGACTCTGACAAGCATCATTTTTCAATACATTTGACATGATGTTTTATTGGTAAGATGATACGTGTACGTTGCAATACTATTGTGTCTCAGACACACCCAACATACAATAAAACATCTCAATCAGTCATGGCGTAAATATGATTCATATTAGCGCTACCTAAAAGCAATCAGTACGAAATAGATTTCAATAAATGTCCAAATTGGAACGTCATGGAAATATTAAACTTCATTATATAAACGTTTATAAATGAGACAGATAACGATGAGACAGCTATATTCAACTAATTATTTCCATTCCACTTTCTTTCTTTCTAACCATCTATCTTTCTTTCCTTCTTTCTCCCATTCATTCATTCTTCCTTTCTCTCTTATATTGAGTTTTACTATGCACTGTGATGAGTCAGATCTATTCCCGTTATAGTGAATTATGAATGAGGTGATGGGAAGATGAGATGAAAGGTTATTTCATTAGGTGTTTTAAATAGAGTGGAAAAAACAGTTGTGATCTGTTATTGAGATAATATCCCAGTATTCACTTTAACGATTGACGGTTGAGAAAAATCACGAACACTCTCTGTCAGGATTGTCAACCATGAATCGAACCCCGGTAATCTGAGTGACGGTTCAGAGCACTCGCGACTCAGTTCGTTCAATTCCAATTGGTTAAATGATCACAAAGACATTTGAATATCTATATATTCATGCGACAAGTAAATTAATCATAAAAAATGTGTAATTTAAATCTCAGTGATCTGCATATAAATTATAAATTGTTTCAACTTCTCTTATATGGCCTTTGAAACAAATTTTCTTCCGTTTCATTCATTTTCATTCATATGTAAATATATTCGCTGAAATGTACTGAAACAGCATGGGATAACGGGGATGTTATCGTTGCTCTAATTAGTTCTCTTTGATATATAGGCCTACCAATAAAACATCATATACGGATAGACCGTACTTCCCATGGTTTACCCTCTTGGGCAATATTACCACCTCATTTACTATGATATCAGTGTACCTTAGGAGACGGTAGTGAATAGGTTCTTAAATCGTGTACACCACATTGAATATTTTATCAAATTGAACTATTGATCCCTGAAGAGCTGTACGTTTTAATGCCTTCAGCCCACAGTGTAGACCTATATATATATATATATATATATATATATATATATATATATATATATATATATATATATAAAGTCTGTATAATAATTATGAAATATAAGAAAGCTCACATTCTTCATATAGTTCTAACTTGGAAAGTTCCATGCCATAACAATTCAGACTTATGAAATACGAGGTTTTTAACTTCGTTGAATTTTCACATTTGAACTGCCTACTCGACGCTTTAGCGAATCGACCCAATTTAGTTTCAGAGAGGAATCCGTATCTTGATTGTTTGCCAATAACCTGACTGAAAATTCGAATCAATTTTCAATATTTACCATTGCATGTATGATAATAACCATTGATGATGATTGATTCTACGTTCATAATGGAATTGCACCAGGTTTGTTGACATAAATTATGCTTTTACGAGATATCAACCGTGTATTTATAGGTAATTTATCATTGTGCTTAACGATCCCATTTACAGCTCGGTTATATGGGGGTAAGAATGAGCGGGTGGGTGATAATGATTCGATGGAATAATGTGATGTGAAAGTGCTTTTACAAAAAAATCCATACCTTCAGCCTCACTCTATCACTCTCTCTCTCTCTCTCTCTCTCTCTCCATATATGAATATATATATATATATATATATATATATATATATATATATATATATATATATATTTATATTTATATACGTATGAATATATATATATATATATATATATATATATATATATATATATATATAAATATAATATATATATATATATATATATTTATATATATATATCTTTTCTCGTTCTCTCTCTGTCTCTCTCTCTATATATATATCTATCTATCTATCTCTCTTGGGATTCGAGCCCGCATGCCCGTCTGACTTCACATCTCAAAGCACAACGCCTCAACTCCCTGAACCAAGAGTAAGACAAGTAAAAATGTTGAGATTAATATATGGTAAATTTCGATGCGTTCAAAAAATATTTATTTCATGCTGTGATTTTTATCAATAACGACTAGAATCCGTTCATTTCTTTTTCAAAAACTGCTCTTCTATTCCGTCAATCCATCATTCTCTTCGTTCATTTTAAAAGGGCTGGTAGTATTTTCAGACGTAATATTCACGCATATCAAATGCAATTGGATAATTCCAGTATTGAAATGAAATGCTGTGGAAATATGACATCGATTATGAAGCAAAATATACAATTACGATACTGTTTAGGATTATCACATCATTTTATTACATGCAATTATTTGGAAACTTTTGAATAATTTTATTCGCGCCGAAGAAGTGTGGTCGTAGACAGTGTAGTCTGGTGTCAAAGTCTATTGATTGTTATTAATTCAACATTTTGTATACATTATTCATGTTGTTGACAAGACTGCCTTGAAGTCTTAAAACAGCCAACAGATGTTAATCTTGAAACTAGTCTTACTAATCAATCATTTCATCTCAATCGGGAACCAATGATTCCATATCAAATTTTCGATAAAAAAAATGATCATGTGAGTTTTTATATTTTAATGCAAAACGACCTTTGCTTTTATTTTCGGAATTGATTAAATAAAACAATATAGATATGTAAAATCTTATAGATAATATTCCAAGACATTAAACATTCAGCTATGAGTTGAATCGATTGGTGTTTTGTTAAATTAGAAACAAGGTCGCTGTTGAACTATATTACTGTTTGCTGAAATTCGAGGCCGGAGGGGTGGTTGGTGTGTGATAGGGGGGAGGGAGGCGGATGGTGGTCGTGGAAGAGAATGGAGACGATTTCCAGATATCGAAGTAAACAAGAAAGACGGTTATGAAAGATAAAAAGGCGACGCTCTATAACGGTCGTATCTCAGCGTCAGTTTTTTACCCTCCCGGCTGAAATTGAAGATATTCTTCAGAGAATAAGAGATGTAATAGAAGAGATGGAATCGGTCAAATTAAGTTGACAAGTATCAAATTCCATCAAAATGCCAATATATGAAATCTTGTTTCGAGCATTATGGAATCACAATGTGCGAGATATAGGAATACAATAAAAGGGATCGGCGTAGAAATCCATTCAAAACCCGTGGACGTGATATTTTTCACCAAATCTGCAGTCCGTATTTCGCGAAGAAGTAGTTCTAAAGAAGGTCGAATATAGGGGAATAAAGTGATGTAATAGCATCACGTTGTTGAACCTTTTCGATAATATTGTTAAAAGTTGCAAAAGTCTTTTGAAAAATATATAACCGATCGAAAAGTTCGGGAACTGTTAACTCTTTCAGTGGCTATTCGAAAACCAGATGAATGAACGTGAACAAAATTTGATTTCCATTAAGAAATATCAATTACTTTTAATTGATCAAACGAGATATTCATGTAAGTATTATCGAACGTCTTTGTATTGGAAATGACTTACTGAGTTTCTGAGGAGCTTTTCATAAGCTAGATAAGCTGTGGGCAAACCGGGACATTGGGTATAAAACTCACGCACGATAGAAAACTCAAGTAATTACTCAATGAGATTAGACCAAAGCATCAGACTATATCTCATTAAGATTTTCAAGGACCTTATTGGATCATTTATTAGTACTCAAATTGAAAACCATTAAAGAAACTCATGACATTTTTTTAAAGTATGTCATATTAATTTTATACATTTCAAATCGTAATTCAAGTACTGTTTTTTCTTTCAAAATCGTGACCTTTATACTATAACAATGTTGTTTTTACTTATTTTGAGTGTTGTATTAATTCATTCGATTGAATGTTTTATCGAAGTAGAGTATATAGATAAATGTAAACCAAACATAACTTACCAGTCATTTCAGCGATTCGAAATGAACTCGTCGCAAATGTAATTTACTTATTTTTCAATATACACTAATACATTATTGTGTTTATCGTCAGGTGTGTTTATTGGGTTAATTCCTTCAACCATTCCCATAGCACATCACATCATGAAAACCGTATCAGTTGGCCGCAGAACCGCACACATTACACGCACAATGTTAAATCACTGCAATCGCATTAGCGGATAGAGGTTAGTTAACGCGCTTTTCTTGCTGCTCTCGACATTTCACCTGATTTATCAGCGACCAACTTCCGTAGTTAAACACATTAAGCACTGATTAATAAGATTAGAATAAAGAACCCATTTCTCTAAGAAGATTCCACGGAAGACATTGGATCATGAAACTTCTCTGCACGCAACGCGTAATTTATACAATAATTATGTTTTTTCACTTGAATAAGTTTACGCGGGAAAATTTATTTGAATCTCGTCAAATTGACGTATTCATCCAGAACATCAATCAAAGTCAAATTTAAACTCCCGTCAATCCAAAGTTTGCTTCAAAGTATTAGGCAGATGCTCAATTAATCTCAATCATCTATTCAGAATCCTTCCGGGCAACATTCCCTGAATTAAAGTAGAATTTGTACCGGAAGACTTTTATTTTACCAACCCCCCTTTTAAATATAGATTGTGCCTCACATCACCCACATACATTTACACACACACACACATCCACACACGTCAACCGCGATCGTAATCCCATCAGGGGTCGAGGTAGAACCTCCCTCGCACGTCAACCTCATGGGACTCGGGGCCAAAGTGCGACCAGCAGTCGTCGCCCACAAGTCGAGTTGCTAGAGGAGCGCGCACGCAGAAGGGTCGGCGAATCAACAGCACCAGAAACAGTAGCTGTCAGATCGATAGCGCGCACTGCGCAAGATCAAACTAGGAGCTGCACTAACTATATACTCCCTCCCACACCAGCTGCAAGCGAGAATCGAGACGAATTCAGGAGAGAGAAAAAAACGGGAAATCTTTTTTTACATAAAGAAAATTAAGATCATATTTTGTGGCGTTCTGGGAATCTCTCGAGTTTTAGTTTTGACAGAAAATGACTGCGTTCGAAAGATTTGAATTTGAATAGTAATCGGAGGGCCTCGAAAAGAAAGATACTCAAATGATAATCTATTTGCGAACCACAGCAGCACCTTTAAACATTTCACTTCACCCACGAAAGAAATAGAATATAACATATTTCACAAGAATTACTTCGACGGAAATATATTTAGGCCTACAACAAAACGTTTTCAGTAGTGTACTGAACTGACGTTCACAATTTTTTGAATATATTGTGATTGCATTCATCTTCTTCTTCATCGCTATCGTTAGTATTAATAATGTTTCGTCTATACGTAAGATTCAGAACGCCTTCGTTCTCTCTCTCTAATAATATCACCATCAACGCCTTCGTTCTCTATCTAATATTATCACCATCCCACAACCCTCAGCATGTGGCAATACGGTATTGTAATATAATTATAAATGAAGAATCAGCAATAGTATAAGTTACTCATAATTAGTCAAAACACAAATCACATTCGTAATAATCAAAATAATTTGAAATTCGTGTGGAGTCGTTCATACAATAAAATCATCGAAGAGAAAAACATTTGAAACAGTTCAAGTGCAAGAATGGTAACGATCAAGAAAGATGACACATGGTATAAACTTTCTGAGATATTGCTTGGATGAAAAGGGGAATATAATATGAAAGTTACAATTCATTGTGAAACATTTGAATGGTTTGCTTCACATCACGCGTTGCTTATGGCCCCGGGAAACTGTTGAAAACATATGTCATATTTTATATTATAGAGCTCATAGGCCAGATTATGAGAGAGGGAAATATGAGAGAGAATAATGCTGGATTGTTCGGTAGATATATGCCATCCTTAATGGGAATTGGGAACACTGCCAAATTTGATTTTCACTTTTTAACCGATATATACATTTTAAAACAGAAAATAATTGGGTATACAAGTTCGTATAGTTCATCAGTCTAATTGGGTGATGACAGCAGTAATGCGAAATTCTATGCAAATAGAATTAAGTTGAATCCAACCGAGAGCTTGAAGCTATGTTTACATTGGTTGATTAATTATACTGCATTATATAACAGATAAATGTACCACAAAGTGTCCAAGATCACAGTAATTTATGACACGTTGTAATCATTTCGCATTTGAAATAACATTAATTGTGTATTAGGAATTATGTCATAATTTATTATCTGCTGTCATTACCACATGTATTCCAAATTTCACAGAATAGATTTTGTGAATTGTAGGAATATATTTTCACTTCGAATTTTGAAAATCATGGATGACATTTCACTCATGTTAGAAGGGATGATACATTAATAATTGTATGTTTAAGAATAAACATTATCACGCATTTGAGCTCCAGAATTCGAGTGGTGAAGAATGAGAATGTATTGAAGAAGACCAAGGATATTTTATTTTATTGTTATCTTACTGTACAGCTATAAACCCCTTTTATCTCGATTTTCAATTGCAGTGCTTGCGATAGAGTGAAGATATATCAGTATGTAGACCACAGAAGAGTATAGACAGCGATAGGATATATCAAAATGAGTTTTTTTATTCATTGTAATTTATTGACAAACATATAGCTAATCTATTTAGTGAATAGTCCTCTTTATTCTGTCGGAATGATAAGAAGGAAACGGCGATGACCTAATATAAAAAAACACCCCAATATTCACAACGCCACGGAATACCATATAGTCATGCAGGATGGGCGACTACGACGAGAATCGAACCCTGACGGTTCAGCGCTCTAGCGACTGATCCACCCGTCTCAGTGACAAAGCTTTATAGACAAGTGAGAGGGTGAAACAAAAACTTGTTTCCAACATTATTTACGTCAACCCTCATTTCAAACTAGGACGTTCACAATGTCTAACTAGAACACTAGAACGGCAAAGTATATGTCGTTTTATTTTAGAATTGAAGTGTCACTTTTAGGATTTTCCGAGTGATAAATTTATGCAGTTATATTTGAAGTTCGTAGGTAAAAAATTGTTTTCTCCACTTCTTACACAGTTTCTGACATACATTATAGTTTCCTAATAGGCTTTTATTGTATTAAACATATACATATATAATATATATATATATATATATATATATATATATATATATATATATATATATATATATATATATATGTGTGTGTAAGTGTGTGTGTGTGTGTGTATGTATGTGTTTGTACGCTAGTTTCCGATTTTAGTAGCACGAAAGAAGTTTGTATTCTTCAACGCAAATGTTGGGACACAGTTGGCACAATAAGTGGTGGCAATTTATCTTGATTTTCTTCGAATACGAAATGATGCGGATAAATATGAGAATGTAATTTACTCCGAGATATATTAGTTTATAAAATGTAACGTGTATGATCACAAATACGGATTTAAACATTGATTGATATCAATTTCTTCTTGCTGAATAATTTATAACTATTTAAAATGAGCCATAAAATGTATATACCGTGTATATATATATATATATATATATATATATATATATATATATATATATATATATATATATATATATAATAATGATATATTTTTAATAGGAAGATTAAATCATATATATATATATATATATATATATATATATATATATATATATATATATATGTCTATATAAATTATAAACGATGGTCTATATAAATCAGAAAACTTTCTTCATTTCCTTTTTTCTACAATTAATTTTAATTCATAAATAAATAAAGTTACCCTTTGTGGTTAGGCCTATATTTACTTGGTTTATCATAGTGCAATGAACATTCCATATATGCATTATTCAAATCATGGTATCAATAAAGTGCTATATTTAGGAAATCATATTTCAGATTTGCGTTCACAGTATCTGATGCTTCATATAGCCGTCCACTTTGGATAGTTTTGTAATGGCTATACCGACCTGTGGGCATATTTATCTATCATCACGATATGGTAAGTATAGTAATTAGTAACCAATAACGGTATATGGCAAATATTCAGTTATACTGCAATCCAATTGGAATGGTATATTGATCAATCCAGTCCATATATATTAATGGTGGAGGTGCCATGATTGCTTCGGGCAACAAAAATCAGTCACACTACAAATAATTGATGATGTAGAATACATGTTTCACTCAGTATTATTACGTTTTGGTGGTGGTGATGTTGTGTCTACTTCGAGACAAAGGGAATACAGGTCCATAAACCTGCCCCCCCCCCCCAATTTGAATACTAATTTTGAAATGTGGTCAGGATTTAGTGTTCAATTAGTGAGATTTAGTGCTATCGTTTCGCCAAGTTTTAAAATTAGTTCTCTGATAGTTAATAATGACGATTTTAGTGGAGGGATCAAGTTCACGCTGCTCCCCCCACCACTTAAACTTTGCAAGGATTTAGTGCTCTATTAGTGCTACACTTTTGAAAAGCATAAGAATTAGTACTCTGTAAGTTCCCGAAATAACAGCACATTTTTAAGGGGTGGGGGTCAAGTTCACGCTCCACTACCCCCCCCCCCCCCCACAAGTGAGCAGGAATCCAAATCCTGACTAAATTTCATAATTAGTGCTCAAATGGAGGGGGTGGGGGTGGGGGGGAGGGGTCACGGTCCTGGGAATAAAGGGTATAGACCTTGGACCATGGTTTGAAAAGAATCGCACATGATGCGTAAAAAAGTTCTATTTACTCTCTAAATTCTTGATAAATTGACAAAGACAGCATTATACATTACATTATAGAATGACTTTCTTTCATAAGGCCTATATTGAAGGAATGTTTCCGATTTCCATAAAACCTGTCAAATATGTCGTCATTGTTGTTCTCACAAAATCTCATTTTTTTAAATTATTTTCATTTTTTATCATTGTGTGACGGTTCTGCCTTCCGATCTTGTAGAGCTCACAAAACATTAAAGGTACGAAAACCGCGTAATCGATAAAGCAGATCGATGGTTAGATAAGTTGTGTTCACGAACATTTTACTGGTCGAATAAAACAAATTTAAATCATCAGTTTATGGTAATCAAAGTGAAATTTCACCCAGTTTTAAGTTTCAACTAGATCGCTCAGGTCGTTTCATTTCTTTAATATTGTTAACCATGAGTTTCGTCTTCCGAAAGATTGGCATTTCGTTTTACCGTTTTTTCGCGTTTATTTGTTTTTAAAATAGGAATTTCAGTCTACCTTCAGTCACTAATGACCATATATTTTCACATTTCACAATAAAATATGAATAGAATCTTCTTTACATATCCAAGTTCTGAAATACACCATTATACAGAGAATTGTATAACATAAAATAATATCTGAATCCAGAAATATAAATATCTACCTTCAGAGAACACATATCTAATTGAAAATGTTGTGAAATTCATTTTACTGAGCAATGCATGTGATACATCAAAGGAAAATTAATCCAATACTACATACTGACATGAAACAGGAAGGGCAAACGTTCAGAAGCCAACACAATAATATATGTGATAAAACAATCACAATATACGTTAAGGAAAAACGTGAGTCTTTGTGTCATGCATATATTGTGTCGCCGCTCTTAAACACGGCATACACTATCAACATTACCTGTCAACATGTTGATGTCAACATATTGATGAGATAATAGAGCATGTTCAATTCTCGGCAATATGTTGACGGCAGCCATCAACATATTGCCGTCGTGTATAGGCAAGATCAGAAATACGGGTTATCTACTAGTTGTCAATATGTTGATATCAACATGTTGACGGGTAAATGTTGATCGTGTATGCCGTGTTTTAGTTGGTCAAAGAGTAGTCAGTGACAAACCCAAAGAGTATCCGCCAGAAAAAGTTGCAGATACGATATTAGTGTAAAAAAAGTGGAACTAGAGAAAAGTCACAAAATGAAGCGCGCGCATTTTTTCAACAATGACATTGATTGGAATATTACATTATTGATTGAACTTCTGTAAACTTTCGTAAACTATTTTGAGATTTAGAAGCGCATTCTATAGTTACTTTTCGTGACGAATAAAGTTTAAGTGAGAACACTTTCCTAAACTATAGTTTAAAACACCTCGTGGAAGTCTCTTGAAAACCGGCCGTGTCCTCTACAGGCTTCTGTCAAGTGACGTCACCCATTGTTGAAAGAGACAGACAACAATGTCCACCAGTTGGTATTGACCAATCAGAATGTTTGGTAATCCACCAATTCGCTGTGTTGCTAACTTGCTATGGTAACGATTGTTCGCCATTTGTTACATGAGAGAAGCCTATAGGCGGAGATCGAAGAGACCTTGATTCGTGGATGCTGAAAGTAGTGATCGGGGGGGGGGGGGGGGGGAAGGGGGGGTGGCTTTATTGGATCCTATTTCATAACAATGGTCTGACCCAACACGATTTCTAAGATGAGCAAAATATTTGAATGAAATGTAATAGAAATCTACATACTCTGTTTTTTTCACTTTGTTCTTGAATAAAATTTTTAAAAGTTTAATCGTTCATTTCTCAAAATCTACCTGACCGATTGTTACCCAAATCTACACAGGTCCAAGTAAAATATGAGTTGTGCTGAAATCAAATGCACGTTCCGTTGCACTTCAAATGCACTTTGCGTGATAGACATGTGGAGCGCACATGCAAAAAACCTTGTTTGTTTGTACATACTCAGTAAAAAAAAATCTATCTTTCCTTTTAAGGAAAAATTTAATTAATTTCCTATTTCCTTCCCTAACACACACGCAAAATAAAAAACATAGCACGATTGGAGTGGGATACAAGAATAATAACGGATATTCAGAAGTAATCAGAAGTAAGAAGAGTGAATTTACTGAATTATTATGTAAGAGTATGACGGGAAATTATGTTTTATTAACGTCCCTGCTTTCCATTATAGGCCTCATAACTATCAAACCAACTACCCTAACCTGAACTCATATTAATTATAGACACAAATATAAATTATCTTCGACACATTTTGTTACATTTTGTCATATTTTGTTATATTCAGTACAGCTAAGAACTATGTTGAAAAATGATTATAATTAAAGTAGCTATTTAGCATTCAGATGGTGTCTCGAGCATATAGTATGATGGAGATTAGAAGATTGATGGTTTTCTAGACTTCGAAAATCACACAATTTTTATAAAATTTACGCTCGACTCTTCTACCCTCTATTTATTTTATTTTTTATATTGGGTTTAACGACGCACTGTGATGATAACCAATATATATCGGCGTCTAATGAATGATTAATGAAATATGATGGGATGATGGGATGATGAGACGAAGGTTTCTTAGGTAATGGGAAGGATAGTGGAAAGGAAACGGTCGTGACCTAGATTGTAGGAACCATCCCAGCATTAGCTTAGACTATAGAGGGGAACCACGAGAAACCCCTATAAAGGTGGACGGTGGCGGGGATCGAACCAGGTCCAATATTACTCTCACCTATCTGATCACATGAAGTAAGCGCGTTAACTACTGCGCTGCATGTGCAGGTGCCACCGTTTATTTGATGCATATCGTTTGGTTTCTATACAGTTTAATATAAAAAAATCAAACTATTCCTCAAAAACTACATTTTAGTATTAATTAGTTACTATAGTTACTTAGATCATAATAATTTTCAAAGATTGTGCATTACTGTTTACTAAAAGAATACTAGCTATACCAGGTGAGCCTAATCCTGCAGGATAAAGTTCGCAGACTTCAATGTAAATGTTCATGATAATAAGGAATTTCTAGAAATCTTCTTTATATCTAGTTTAAAAAGTAACGAATTGAAAATCCTTTGAGACTTCAGTTCTCATCTCAGCTACCCTCCGGGTTTTATTTCAAGTTCTCCATGATAATCGAGAACTCGAATATATATATATATATATATATATATATATATATATATATATATATATATATATATATATATATATATATATATATATATACATATATATAAATATATATATATATATATATATATATATATATATATATATATACATATATATATATATATATATATATATATATATATATATATATATATATATATATATATATATATATATATATATATACATACAGATAGATAGATATATAGATAGATATATAGAGGCCTACGTGGCTGTTAGCTCTCGGTAACTCGCATGGGAAATTACTAGATTTGTCGTTGTGTGTACCCAATATCCATGTATGGCAAAAAAATGGAGAAAGTATTACATAAACTATATCCAGATGAGGTATATTGATAATTATTGTGATACATTTTTCAAATCATCGAAATTACGAATAACCGAATAACGATTAAAATTTTCATCATAAAATGAAGTATAGATAGCTTTAACTCTGAAAAACCACCACCTATAAAATTCTTAAATTTGATCTGTATAAGATTTGTTGAATAGTAATTCCAATTTTGGTTTGAATCTTCGATGAATTTAATGTTTATTCAAATGAAAATCATATTGAAATTAAAAAGATTATACAGCCAATGTAAATATTTTCAAATTATGCAGAGTCTACAATTTTATTTTATTATTTGATCAAATGTATATTTCAAGTCACGTAATGTATTGGGTCTTTCCAAATTCTACTTTTCAATGATGGCAGAGTTAATCAATTTAACCTGTGTGTTTGATATTACTCTCATCTCTATATAGATACATATACCCTCTCAACTTTCAATTCAACTACCAGGGGTGGTTAGTATAGAAGGGTCAAGTTTGAAATATTACCATCCAATATAGCGAATGAATTGTTAGTAAATACTGGTTCGTAATCCCGTATGGGAGTAAACCTGTATGCATTAACAGAAGTCAGACATACCAGATCTGAATCGAAATGATGTAAATAGTATATATAGGCATTTCACTGTTTTGCTTGCTCTGTGGTTTTCATTCTATTCTCAAGGGATATATGGGTCATGCAACCAACGCCCCCCCAAAGCCCAAACTATAATCCTTTATCGTACAAGAGACCATGTTATCTATGAGATGATAGGCTCTCTCAACTCCTGGGATTGTGAGTTAAAACGGCAGTAAAATACATTAGAGATGCCAAATACGTTATGGATGATAGAGATATAGGTTCCAAGTTGCGAGTAAGACGGAGATAAAAGAAATGCGCCAAACGCACGTGGTCTGTCATCGATGAAAAATACCTGACGTTTTATCATATTGAATATTGAATATTGATGTCATATTATGTTACTCTCGATTTTCGAAATGAAAATGAATAAAACATTCATAACACATTCACTTTCACACCTTTTTTGGGGTGGTGGTTTTATTTTAGTCCTCGTGGTGGATGGTTCAAACCCTCCTACATTTTCATAATTATATCTGCCGCTACTGGAAAACAATTAATTTGTATGTGAGGCTTCCAGCTTACTACAAATAAACTGTTTCATTATTAAATAAAAGCACTTTCAGTATAATCACATTCCTATCTAGCTTATAGTTTGGTTGGCATGAGAAATATTATGAAATAATAAATTAAAATACAAAAATGTGAATGTACATAATGAAATGAAAGAAAAGTGTTACCGGCACAGGTAGCTGAGTGGTTAACGCACTTGCTCCATGTGACCCGGGAGGTAGTGGGCATGTCGGACCCGGTTCGATCCCCGCTACCATCCATCTTTACAGGGTTTTTTCGGGGTTTCCCTCTGTAGTCTAGGCTAATGCCGGGATGATTCCCACAATATAGGCCACGACCGCTTCCTTCCCACTATCCTTCCCATTACCCACAAAAACCTTCATCTCATCATCCCATCATCTCATTAATCATCCATCCGACGCCAATAGATCTTAATCATCATTACAGTGCGTCGTTAAACCCAATATAAAAAAAGAAAGGTGTTAATTGGGGCCAATACATTCGATCCATTACGTAACTCAATTAAAAAGTCAACGGTCTGAAAAAAATAAGTCAAAACTTCATCATATCACATATTTTTATAAACCTGCGCCTACTTCTCACCGGTTCGCTACTCGATTGACTTTTGGCAATGGGGGGGGGGGGGGCTGCAGTAAGTCCGCATTCGAGGATACATTTGTCTTCCTATATTGTGCGGCCAAGCGGTTTCCACCAAGTTCCAACTTTTGGCCACGTGACTAGACCATTTTCTACGCTTCTGTGGACTCGAGCCAACAAATGATTCAAAAGTGAACTAAAAAGATGACGACAATTCATTCATTCACATTGACTGCTTGGCTAGCTCACTACTTTCTTGTTTTGCTATGTCAATTTCGTTTTAAACTTGACGTCTGTTTTCATTCTCAAATCTTATTACTTTGAATTGAGAAACGGTGGAAAAGACGCAATAATGGTATACTAAATAGTTTGAGAAGAAGAAAGTGCAAATACATTTATCTTACAATTTGTTCACACAATTCCCCCTGAATTAAAGTGATACACTTCATCCAGATTCTAAACACTATTCACACAGGTATAAAAGAACAAATTAAATGAAAACGAAAAACAATACCATTTGTAGACTCTGTTTTAATTTTGTTTAGTCTTGCAAGTTACACCACTGAGGATCTATGGTAATTATAGTAAGCCTATACTGTATCGCGGTTCTGTGTCTATTTCCGTTTGGCGTTATTTAGCAAAATAAACTGAAAAAGTATGTTCCATCTCGAATCAAAAAAACATCCTAATGCTTGCCAAATACTTGTAGACCTGCCAAAACTAAATATTTAACTTCTCGATTGATTACATTGACAGTTGGATAATCAAGATTGATTAATCACTGAGTTAAATTGTTGAATGACAAAACTTCTTCATCATTCAAGTAGTCACATTAGAATGTACTTTCCTTTTTTTTTATATCGAGAACTTTTGAAATTTCGTTCTAAATCTATATTGTAGAATCTTGAAAAGGATGGAAAAAAATATTGAACAGATTTGCAGATCCAAACATTCGATCATTTATCCATTTGAGAAAAATACGTATAGAGCTGAATGAAATATTGTTCTGAAAAGAATATATGGGGTACAAAACAAATCGTTATTTTTCTTTTTCATCACATATGTAATCATTTTTCAAGTACTATACAGTATTTACACATCACAATTTACGTGGCAACAACGCATCTCACAGGCTCACATAGTTTGTAACTCTGTGTCACATACGTTGGTACTATGAACCATTGATTGGCCTCCTTGCGTTTGACGGTATAACTAACTATTCGCGATGAAATGTGAGCACTAGATTGAATTGTAACGAGTTTATAGTGCTTTCATGTGGTTTGAGTTGAGGACTTGAAACAAGTACATAGACGTATATTAATATCAAGTCCGCCAACGATAAAGTTCCACAAGAAATACACTTTATAGTTTATAAGATTTCTGGAAATAACTTTAGGGTATGTATCCGTGACATCGTTCTTGTCGAGTAATAAAAAAAAACGAAGTGGTCTATCTGAATTGTCGCCAATAGCACACAGGGGAGTTGAACGAATTTAGAAAAAAATACTGACTTTTTTTATAAATCACAAAAAGCGATTATGTTATCGAAGTTTTCTCGTTACAAGAAATCAAGTTTCATTCAAGTATTTTCTATTTGAAAGTTCGACGTGTCATTTTGTGGTGCACGATTGTGACGGGACGTGTCATGAAAACCAAGCCATCTTGTTTATTTGCAATGTCATTGAATTATCAATCATCCTATCGGCTACATGCTATATACTTCATAGATAAGCATATTATATAGCAATAAATATATATATATATATATATATATATATAAATATATATGTATATGTATATATATATATATATATATATATATATATATATATATATATATATATATATATATATATATATATATATATTTATATATATATATATATATATATATATATAAATATATATGTATATGTATATATATATATATATATATATATATATATATATATATATATATATAAATATATATGTATATGTATATATATATATATATATATATATATATATATATATATATATATATATATATATATATATATATATATATATATATATATATATATATATATATATATATATATATATATATATATATATATATATATATATATATATATATATATATATATATATATATATATATATATATATATATATATATATATATATATATATATATATATATATATATTTATATATATATATATTTATATATTTATATATATATATATATATATATATATATATATATATATATTATATATTTATATATATATATATATATATATATATATATATATATATATATATATATATATATATATTACCGGAGGTCACATGAAGCTCGAAGGTCAGGAGAATATAAATAAAAATGTCAATATGCAATTGTGTTTCGTTCATTCAATATATATTATACATTTTAAAGTGAACACCGGTTTCAAGAAGATATCGGACATTTCTTTGTTCAGCCAATACTCATTTTATCTTCAGGTTCTCAGTTCTCACAACATTTTTCATGGCAACTCATTTGAATTATTTTGTTCACTTACATCGTTCAGCCTAACGTTTTGATTGAAAATACAATCCATAACAAAAGGTCGACAGAATAATCTGCTCATATATAACTATGGTCACAATTTAAAAAAAAAATGTCATGCTGCTTAAGTAAAATATTGCATGCAGAAGCCATTTATAAATTAATTTTATTCAATGTTTGATCATTCAGAAACGTGACAAAGTCAAGTGCACTTTATAATCATCGTATAGTATAGAAAATATATGATGGTGGAAGTGCCGGGTTCTAAGTTGAATGTATTGTTACATTTATTAAATTTCCATAGATGTACACACTTTATCTTCTGATTCATCTTGTTTGAATAAGAATAATATAAAAACTTTTTTTTAATTCAAAGAATTCCATAAACAAGCACACAAACTAACGAGAAAATTCACTTGAAGTGAACACTGGTTTCAAAAAGATATCGGACATTTCTTTGTACAGTCAATACTCATTTTATCAAGTTTTTATCACATTTTTCATGGCAACAAACAAAACCAACAAAAGAACTGTAATGAGAAAAACTCGAACAAGTGAAAAAATAATTATCTTGATTCATTATTTAAAAAAACAAAAAACACAATCATTCGCTTTTTTACGTCACCTGTGTAAACCCCGCAGAACGTCTCTCTCTGTGGTAGACAGCACGTCACCGACGTCGGCGGCTCGGCGCGAGGCGTCGAACCTTACTGCATTGCTTCTTCATTCAACATTAAAACACTACTAACATTCACACACTAAAAATAACTTCGTACACTCTTTCAAGTCACTCTTTCAAAGAAATTTACACATTTCGTCTAATATACTCCAATACTATATATTAGGGTACACAGTGGATATCAACATTCACAATTTCATCTTTTGATACAAAGAAAATGTTTCCCGTTGAGGTGGAGACTAGAAGGTATGTGTGTTTGACTACACAGCACGCTAAATTACCTGCGCCAGTTTTATTGAGCATCTAGTGGGTGCTGTTCTATTAATACACTCACTTGGCACTACATTTCGTGACGATAATGGGATTCAGAAAGTGGAATTATGAAAATATTCGTAGAGGCCTATATTATATATATATACGAACTGGAGGAAGAATGTCTAACACTATTATCTTGTAAGCTTGGAAGTATTTCATTGTATATTATTAAATCGATTACTTGACACAAATTCATTGTTGCCTAATTAATACAGATTATTAACCGGTCAAGTGAATAATGGTTAAGAACATTTTCTTTGCTGATATATTTAATTTTTCTGAACCCTTTTCACAATCTTCCTTTTTTTAAAAGCCATGTCCAGTCGGGTTCTTGTTCTGTTCAGCTCCTTTCAGCGATGTTTACAGTAACCTCTACAAGCTGTATATTATATTATATTTTGAATAGTTGAATTATTTGAGATTGACTGATATGTGGGTTTAGTCGCTTTACCTCATTAGAGAAAAGTTCATGAATTGTTGAAGTGTATTGTATTAATGCACACGATGATGGCCAACCATTTTCTCATGGTATACGTCAAATGCGAAAATGTTGAATGTATTACTTTAAACCATGATGATTATCATGTGACAAAAGGGAAGACTGTTGAATTAATCATTATAACTAGTTTTACGAATGATCAAAAAATCATGCATGTGGATTTTTCATTCAACATTTTTGGAGATTGTATCAAAATTATTCTTGTCATGAACTTGATGAACCTGACACAGAGTGACTGATCTCTAATGAAGGCTAAGGACGACGAGTATCATTTGAACGGGTTGATGATTAAATATAATGTAATTCATTGAATAAAACTGTGAATAGAAAGTGATCACTCCAGTTATAATGATCAATTCAACATCCGTCTTAATGATTGAGGATTTTTTTTCATCTTTTCATTGACATTAATTCTTCTTCTTCTCTTCCAAATCTATATTTCTTCTCATATTTATTATATTCTCTGGTGGAGTCGAAATACACGATATTATTCTTCATTTTTGTAGCTGGTTTTCTATACGAGTTTTGTGGAAAGATTAACCTCCCTCGTCACTGTCGGTCTAAGTAATGACTTACAACTTGCTATCAGCTCGTGCCAGTGGATTCATTTCACTCACCCCCACAGAGAAGTGACGGAAATTTATCTCAAAAGTAAAACATTTTCTCTCTATCCCTATCCAATTTGTGTACCCCCATTCTCTTGGAAATATTGCGCGATTGATTATGCTTTGAAAAGAATAAAAAGACAGTATGGTGAACTGAACTGCGAGTCAGAAAAGTAACGAGGCAAGAAATCTTTCAATTTGAGTAATAACTTACAATTTTGATCCAAGAGCAAAGTTGTACCAAACTGAACCATCGTTATTTTAATAATGTAGTCGAAGTAGAATTTTAGTATTTCAAAAAACTCAGATCCAGTTTCTAAATAAATAAACTACGGAACATAGGCCTATTCCTAGTTATGTTTCGGATGAAAAGAATGGAAATGGAAGTGAGATTATACATATATAAACGATGTTGAATAAATAATATGTTTGAGTAATAATATTATATATTAAAAAACAATTCTTTACATGTATATACAGATGAGTTCATCATGAATATATATATATATATATATATATATATATATATATATATATATATATATATATATTCAATTAAAATTTCAATTCATAACAATTCAATTATATAGTTCAACTGACAGTTCAATTTCGATTAATTAATTAAAACATTGTAGTCTACATTCACATCTCTATTGCACTACAGCATGCCACCTAAAGCTGCCAAATTCAATTAGTAAGTTCATTTGTTCTTTTTCATTCGAACAGCTATATTTATGTATAGCTTATATCATGATAAACTCTGTCAATAATATACAATATTCAATATGGACATAAATATAATTCTTAAAATGTATACAAATATATTATTAAAAATATCAACATGTTCGAAATATACAATAAGAAAGAGTATTTAACAATGTAGAGTAGCAGAAATATATAGCTGCATATAGATTCATGTAGAAGGTTGAAATATTGCACTTCACTTTATTTCCATAATTATATTCAAATAAGTTTCGAAGATTCCAAAAGTTGATAACGAGATCCGATTTGTAAAAGAATTTTCGTTTCACACGAAAATTAATTTAGAGAAGAATTTCTTCTTCAAAATTATTGCTCTTGAGTTTTTGAGGACTAGTATTCATAAAATTTTAGATGAATTAATGATCTCTCCAATCTGTTTCATCTGGGACAGAAACTGAAGTATGAAAAAAGGAAGCAGTGAATCGATAGGAACCTGAAACAATAAAACGTAGTTCTAGTTAGTTATTCACTTTATCCAATTAGAGCTTGAGAAAAAACTTTCCATCCTGTTTTTTTTTATTACCTTGTTGGGTCTATCTTTTTGTCAAAGCCATCAATTTTGACGACGTTCATTTCGTCCTTGCTATAGCGTGAGTAGCTGAATGTTAACTGGAAAACAAACATACAGTATTAGTTTTTGTTCCATCAGGTAGCTACTAATAACTAGTATAATATATCTATCTTTTTAATGAGCTCTCTCGAAATAACGAAACAAGCGTTTTTAATGCCTACCTGTTCGTGGATTGTGTCTTGACGTAGAAACTTCATTGGTTCGAGATGCGAATGGAATTGATCAATTACTGTCAAAGGTTTCCTCAGCAAATGTTCTGTAAAGATAATAAGAGAAATAATTTCATTATTTTCAGCAGTCTTTGTTTGTTTGCAGCTCTCTTTCTCTACATTCACTGATAGCAACATTGTCCACATTGACGCTACCGTTGTTATATAATTATGATTAACGTCCATACCTTCTCCATATTAACCACACGGGGCACTATCATCCCAAAGATCTTAATTAACATCGTTTCTCTCTAACCGAAACCAATCACCACTGAGGTCAACTGATAATCCCCTTTCATGTATACCGAGGAATCAACAGCAAGACTATTCTCATGATGATAATTAACACTAGACTAACTTTCGCATCCAGTTGTAAATTGTATTGTGGGAGTTTGTGTGTGATGAAAAGCTCATTTCTCAACATATATCACACGGTTCATGGTACGATAATATGTTTCATATTTGAACAAGTAACCCGTTAATTTCTCACCTATAATGTAGCCCATTGTGACGTCATCGGGGAGACGAATCTTTTCACCGATGCTAATGAACTTGCCACCACTAAAACAGAACAGAAACAAGTGTGTTGTAATTAAGCATGAACCAGAAGTAGATTTGAAACGCCCATTGCATCCGCTCCGTCTTTTACTATTTTCGTTTTGGACATCATCTAAATGTTATGGTGTCTCTAAATAACCGGTACGATTATTATGCTTATTATAATAATATGTCCTGAAGGTAATTTCTTCAACTATTCTGCATACTTGTTTTGTATAAAAGAACAATTCTGACAT
This sequence comes from Brachyptera risi, assembly GCA_964007535.1. NCBI lineage: Eukaryota > Metazoa > Arthropoda > Insecta > Plecoptera > Taeniopterygidae > Brachyptera > Brachyptera risi. Next base: position 26,315,291 of record OZ023332.1, on the reverse strand, counting down.
CGTGTCATGGTATATATCATTTAATTCATGGTTGTCGTGTGGAGAACCCGAGACTAAGGGACCAATAGATTTTTTTTCTGTTTCATTATATACCAAGGATAGTGACCAGAGCGGTAAAGCGTAGAAGTATAAGCAGAAACAATAAACGTGATTAATTGTTATTTGGGCACATAAAAAACAAACAATGTACACGGTGGTATGGAGTAAGTTTAGCTAGACTCGGAGAGTGAGAACGTTTGTTGGGCGAGGCAAAGGAGTGAGAGAGATGGTGTTATCGAAAGTATATTATAATGTCAGTCCATCCATACACGTACTTATAACTTTTAAAATGATATTTGAAAGGTCTCATTGCTCCTTGTCTCTATTTAACTCACAGAGTATTAATCAAGTTATGTTATTAATTGATCCAAATAGACTTCGACTCGGGTCATTGCTTTGGAGGGCGATCTCTCCGAATAAGTTCTTGGACACAACCTCAGGGCATTTATGTTATATATATTTACTTGTTTTTATGGAGTGTTTGTTGCTTGCTACCGGTTGCCCCCCTCTCTTACCCACCGTACCCCTTCACACCCTTACAAAAAAACGTCCAATTTCATCTCCTGACCGGTTCTTCTGTACTGAGGAGAGAGGAGTGAGGCAAAGATACTCATAAGTCATCTCTGGACCGCACAGCACCTGCTGGGAGCACTCTTGCTACGCCATTCTCATCCTAACGAATTAGTTGGTTAGATCTGCATAAGGACTACTATGGCATTTCTTGTTTCTGTTTATCGTCTAGGTAAGAGACAGCTGCTGTTTTTAGATGCTGTTTTGTCTCCTTTACATTCCTCTAAATCGCCTCTTCAAGTCTTAACTTCATACGGAATGCAACCATGAAGAGAATGAATAAAAAAGATACGATTAATTGACAGGTGATCGGGTGCCTAAAGTCTCGATACGCTCATTAATTATTACTTATTATTAACGTTGAATGACTTGACTGAAATCTTTGTATTGAAAAGATTAAGGAAAATGTTCCGCGATACAAATTAATGAGCTTGAAAACTTGCAAGTTGGCCACGACAGAATCAATCGTCCAATTACGAAGCGTAACAAAGTATTAGTATCAAAGTTGTCCGGACCATACATGGTCAAGAACTAAAAGAACCAAATATTCTTCAACATTTCTGATCGCCTATACTTTCAATCCTCTTCGATATACATGCCACCATCATTAGCAAATACTTGGCGTACCGAAGAATCGCCGTCAAAAGAGGTATACAAGAAAAAAATTGTGTTATCACTAAAATCATTTCAGTTCCATTCCTTTCCAAACAACCCTGTTAACTAGTCCAGCGTAGCAAATTAACGATATAAGAAAAGAGACCCAATTAATTTCTTGCCTCCATTTCATCTAACATGTCTGTTTTTATCAAATGTTGTCGACTTCAGCTCAAGAATGCAGCATTTCTATAATTTTTCCCTCACTAATTGCAATCGTTTTCCTTTTCTCTGTTGATAACCGTGTCTCTATATGTCTTATGGTCATCAGACCGTGATACCTAGGAGAAGTAAGTATATAGATATATAGTAGTCACGGAATTATTACACAGCGGATCGTGTCTTGTCATATTCGTATCATACAGAACAATATGCACTCAGGTATCGGAATCGAGTTAAATTGAACTTCAAAAAGCAGTTCTAATTTGACTTTCGTTATGCTCTTTTCAAAAGCTTCCTGCCGGTTTGACAGGCTTTTTGTAGACCACACACCAAAAGTAACGCGAGCTTTTTACTCTAGGTTTTTTTTTACAATTCATTTATACAACTATACGTAGTAATTGGAACTCGTAACATGCCATTTTCTTCTGTTTCTTGCCGCGTCGAGAGTTCCTATTGCAACCTTTAATCAAACCTAATTAGAGCTTATAGACTAATTACCAGCCAGAGTGATGAACTCACCTCGCAACTGGCATCATCTTCAATGCTAGCGAACGACTAAGACAGAAACCAGCTCCCCCGGTCGCAAACCAGAATGACACCTTTTGCTAAAACAAACAAAACATCAAGAAATAAAAAACCAAGAACAATAATCATTTCATCATTCATCCATAATATTTCAATCTATCTTCTTATATTCAGCCATGAGTTTTGTAATCACACTTGGATTTGTTCAAAATCAAGTATATGTAGGCCTACATATTGAACATTGATTTACATATTACGCATGCTGAATAGCTAGTAGGCCCATAGATTATTGTAATTCAAGAGTCAAGACGATATGCTTAAAAATAAAATCACCATAATGTATGTATCATTAGTTTGCTTTATTATCTTATATTATATTAATTTCCATGATAAAACACTAAACGTAAGTACATTTGCTGAATTATGAATTTCAAAATTGGCATAATACCCAATCCTTATAGGCATTATACTTGATAATTACTGTCGTATTCTTATTATCTATATTACATCTTCTACCCCAAGTATCTTATAACCACTATCTAGTTTGCGATCTCTAGATCGTGATCCGTTGCTAGGTTTAATAGTTTGTTACTTGCTCTAGACCCATAAGCTTATGTTATATGATTTCCTCAGGTCATCCACGTGCAAGTTATTACACAGATGTATGCATGAAGCAAGCCGAAGAATTAGTAAAGCAACTGCTTTACTTGCATCATGCAAAATACTAACTACTGTAATTATATTCGCAAGTACAGTGTGCTGAACCCGTTTGCATGCTCGCGGATATACACCACTCACAACGTCCATTCGCCCCCTTCTGTTAGAAAAGATTAAGAACATCTCTACCCATAGCTGCTGGGTAAGGAGCAAAGTAACGCCTCCAATGATGTTCTGGATATAAAGCATCATCCATGATGTTAATATATCGAGTCCAGTTCAACGCAGCACTAATTAAAGTCGTAGAGTGAACGGCGTTAAATTACAGTGTTTATAGGCTCACTGGTCCGATAGTCGTCGAAGCATACGAGAGAACTGCTTTCTCAATACGATTTTTTCTTCTGCGAGTAATAAGGATGGGCGTGGTGCCCGATCGTTGCTCTGACAGGACTGGTTTTCTTCTGTTTCTATACATGACACGATTCTTCTTATCTTATTTCGAAAATATATGAGGACACTGTGGGGGACCTAAATGGGGATGTGGATATTCATGCCACGGCGAAATCTCTAGCAATCTTAAACTACAGATAATATTGTAGTCCGGCATAGAATATACGATTTATGAACGACTATAGGCTTTATCATAATATGAATTGTATACTAGGAACCCGACGGGGTATCTTGTATAGCTGGATGCTGGACAAGAGAAAAAGAAAGGATATACACGAAGAGGTTGGTTCAGAGGTTTAATAGAATGAAGAGTTAAATTAAACGAATGTTGTAACTGATTTTACCGCGGTGTTAGATTTCACACCGTTAACAATCAATTTGCCTCGACTTGATAGTCCAAACAATTGATGTAGCCATTAGATTTGTTAAGATTCATGGACTTACCGCGGGATTTTCTCTGTTGAGTATTTCGAGTGGTGCTCGAATACTCGGCTTGCCCAGATACCAATCCTCTTGAGGACTGTAATCTCCCAAGACGGTGACTAGCCGTGGTATATTGACATAGTTGTCGTCGTCAAAATGACAGAACCATCTGAAAACAAGGAAACATATCTGAATTAGAACTAATCCTCAGCAGTCCGTAATTGATGTTGCAATTCAGTTTGGAAGAGATCTTCACAAATGAATCACTCACATCTGAATTGAGAATAAATTATTATTACTAATATAATATTACTTTATTACGTCCCAGAAATAATTGATTATTCAAATTTAAGCCATGCAGTTGTCAAGTTTGGACTAAACATGAATGTGTCTCTATACGAAGACACATTCATGTTCAAAATTCACGTCATATTGTAATAAATATTATTTTTAAAGAATAATGTCAGCCATAAAAAAAGTAATGTACATAAAAAAGAGGACATTCACTTTTACCTCCAGAAACCAAATAATACAAGTTATCATTGAAATGGCCACCTTCAAATTATCATATTATCTAAAGAACTGACAAATGAGATGATAGAGGTGCCAGGAAAAGAAAATCGTGTATCGTACGTGTGCGTATTTACATAATAATACGGTTTATATTCTTAGCACAACGAAAAACTAAGAAAAGATTCTATCCAGTTTCAAACACTTTACTCAGTAGGATGCAAAATAAGTCTTCACTTTGAACGTTTACTTTGGAAAGTAATGATTTTTCGTATACTCTACAGTTGTTCTATTTTTTTTTCATCACAGTTTTACAATAGAACAAATCGCTTGTATATCTTTTAGTCTACGTTGGATATAGAAAGTGTAACTATAATGAAACCGTCAAAGGTGACCTTATGATATATATGACATACATATAGAGTTTAGATTGATATATCACAATTATATACCTTTCGTGGCATGAACGTCAATCAGTTATTTAATAAAAAGTGATTCTGACCCTCCGATCTTTGATTCAAATGAAATGTTGAGGAGCCGCACCCAATATGTTCCACTATTGTAAACTACTTATAGTTTTATTTGCACGTGCAAAGAGCAAAGACGTTACAGTCTATAATTAGGTACCGTGCATACAAGGTGTACGTACAACTTTAACAATTACATGATGCAACTCAACTGCGAAACCTTCAGTGTGGTTTCTACACGGTTCACTGAAGGAGCGAATATATATATATATATACATACATGCGATCGATGAGCAACACAAACCCTTGTAGTACATCATTTTAAAATAAAACAGCTTTATATTAAAGACGAGAGCTTTATGTTTTGTTAACGTTAGTGAATCCAATGATATATGTATACTTACATAAAAGTGTATATATATATATATATAATCAATAACAATCACACGGCACAGTGATCACTATTTCGTGCTCGCTCATTCGTGAATTTAAAAATAAATTAATGAGCATTTAATAAAAATATCCATCTCAAATGTAAGGTTGATATGAAGGTATGATGTAAACGCTGATATTTGCATAGTATTCTATATTGGTTCGAGTAGCAATTGAGATTGAACTTCTTCAACCATGGCAGAGTTCAAATGTTTTTAATTATTACGCTAGAACGTGGAATAGCTATTATATAAATTCACATCATGCATAAACCTTGGTTTATACTTGCGAGTTGCAAGTGCCCTGAAATATACCTGATAACATCACAATCCATTTCGGATTGAATACGGTACTTTTACAATTACCTTCATATAACGTCTAACGTCTACCTTCGCCAATTGCTAAGGCAAGCTAACGATTACAAGACGTATGTGCATTATAAACAAGATCGAGAGGCAGTTTTATGTTTATGAACAAGTTAGTAACAAGACTATAACATCATGCACTTCTGTAATTCATTTGAAACCGGGTTGGGTGTCGACCAACTGAAGTAAAATTAAAAGTTGAATTCCAGTTAATTACCATGCCAAGTATGCCGTTTAAACTCAGACGTTGCATTACTTCTAGTACAACGGGTACAACTTCGAATATTTTTCTCAATTCAATTAGAAAGCGATCTGTGATCTCATTCAATGAAAAATTATACCATGTAACATATAAAGTTTCAATTTGTATATATGTGTTGGTAAATGGAAACTGTATGTATAGAGCCTCTTTCCCACTATCCTTCCAACTATACGATACCCAAGAAAACTTCTTTTCACCATCCCATCATCTCATTTATCATTCATCCGATGTCAATTCAACTCAGTTATCATTACAGTCAGTACGTCATTCGGTACAAACCAATATGACCAAAAATATGTAACTGTATTTTGCCTTTACTATATTATCCAAAGAGGCGTAACACGTTGAGAAACTGTGATGAAATTCAACTAACGTGTGCAAACACAAGAACTAATAATTTCCCAGATATTTCGTAAACTTTGTATATATTTTGGTTGAGTACATACACTTGACAGCTTGTAGGTTTACATTACTCGATGAAAGATGAGATCCCGAGTTTTCCGTCTAAAACACCCGTGGCTAATACTAGTGTGTGTATGTTCGTATATTTTATTTTTAAAAAGAACATAAAAACATAAAAAGAAGCTACTTCGAAGTTAATGTTTTCTCAAACATTCTTGTTTTAAAATAAATACACAAACACCCTAATATTGAGCTAAATTTATCAACTTGATGATTAACCAATTGAGTAGAAAGTGTTAAATTTGAATTAATAAAATAAGGTTAAAAACAGGGCTACTGACTTCATTGAAGTTTGAAATTACTTATTGGTTGATATATTTTAATACGACCAGATATGAATTACTATAACGAATAACATAACGAAGTGAATATTATATAACAACTTTCTCATCGCATATAGACATGTCCAACAACAGCTTGGATGAACATTTCAATATTTACACACCCTATTAGTGAAGGACTTCCTTATTTCACTGAATTCAGGTGCACCCGCTTGTCGCACATGTCAGTTTTGTTGCCTAACCAACAAGGGTGTTCGGATTCAAGCCAACCCCAAGTTGTGTCAAATGTTTATGATCAAAGCCCGAGGGACTACGCTATGTTTGCAAAATGGTCGATCTAATCTCGAAGTGAATCTCAATCTAGCCGTAGTCCAAGCTTACCGCTGAGGTTATACAGCACAGTAATAAAGAAGATCTAATCTATAGTCGATGCTCGCGATAGGCGATATATTGCCAATTCAATAAGAACAATAGGTGACCGAAAGGATTAAGGACTCTCAATTCTGAATTGAGGTCAATTTAAAAACAACAATTTCTTCACGCTATTCTATGTAAACAACGAAAGAAAATGACTCCTACACTTCTTTAATATTATTTTGCATTGCAGTCATGCCCAGGTTACAGATAGATTCGTCACGATAATTAAAATGACAAATTATGTTTGTATATGAAAAAACATTCATAAGAGTCATTACTGAAGAAATTACATGAATTAGGAACGGTTAAGAGTTATAATAGTGCAATAGAAATAATTTTGTTTAGTGCAATCTCATCACATAATGATAGAAATGTGGGTTACCTATTCTAGTTTGCACGTGTTTTATATTCTCAATTATTTTAAGTTACATTTGGAAATTTCATCATCAAAGAAATCGCCCTTCGTATAGACATGAACAAAACGCGTTTTTCAGGAGGTTGTCCGGACTACTACTTTATTACTCTTCAAACGAGAAGGTTCAACAATAGCACCTCACTTTATCCTCATTTCTTTTCATCTTTTATCCAATATCATCTTTCAGCAGGCAGAGAAGCAGGTAAAATAAATACATTGGGCTAATTTACTTGAGCGCGGACTTGGAAGTGGAGCTACCGGCTACCTGGTGAGCTACTTTTTGTTAAAATATTAATTATATTTTTACTTACTTCATGTTTACTTCATATTTTATGTTGGTCTATCCAAAGAATGTATACTTCATAAAAATATATTGAAACATCGCAAATTATTATACAAATCACATTTTTTTATTTTTCTTGGAACATGTTTTATTAACTAATGATCAGTGAATTAAGCAATGATGAGCGAATTAACTTATCATCACTACTGATCGCATATGTTCTTTTCGTATCCTGATCAACAACTGACCAATTAATTCTTAATTACCATTTGGTTGAACCTTTATTCATTTATTTATTTATTCGTAGTTTTCTTATTTTAATTATGAGTTTTTTCTAGTTATTTTTAGAATGAAAATGGCAACCCGTGTTACATTAAGTAACGGGCGGGAAAACATCACCAAAGTTTTTTTTTAATTGCACTTGATGAAAAAAAACATGGTTAGAAAAAGTAACAAAAAAACTACAACAGTTTTATTATTTAAACAAGCTCCGCGTCCAATGACCTAAAAGACACTTGTTGGTCGTTTGCGTGATGGTTGGTTTATTTAATCGTTTATTTTTATTTTTATTATTACGTTATTATTATTATGTACTAGATTTCTAGTTGGACGACACTGGTACTTCAAACTTCTTCTTAAGATTCATACAAAACCGCTCAAGGATTTCTAGTTTTTCCACAGCATAGAGAACTAGAAAATAAATGAGCCATTGCGACTGAGGTGCAATCTTCTTTCGAATAGACACTTCAATCCCTATGAAACACCTTGTACATTTTTCAAGTATACCAATGTCACGGTGACACTGCACATTGCCCCCATACTAAATTGACATCATCTAGGTAGCAATGAAAAACATCGAGGGTTTCGAGTTAATTTCTTGTAGCTATTGTTGAATGGGGACAGTCTCTTTGACCACTTCTGACTGCCTCCAAACAGTTTATAAACCATGACTCTCGATATTTAGGATGAGCACAATGAGTAGCGAGATTAAATGAGCGCTCACCGCTCAGGGTGGCAGCAGAGGCGGGTAAATGGAGGCTGTAATGCCGAGGAAAGACCATCGTCAGCCTAATGATCACATTCAGGTGACTCGAATATTACATGATTTGGTTATCTACGAAAACACATTAAAGCTGGATGTACTAATGTTTCGTAGATATGTTATTGAAGGTGTGTAGGTAAAATTGAATTGAATATTGAATTAGATAAGATTGATTGTGTTGACATGCTGAGTAAAGCATTTTATTGGAATGACGTTTTTTATTCTCCTTCCTTTCCTGTCTCTCGAAAACTACACTTCCCTCTTGAACCCTTTACACAGTGTAGAGGAATACCTCCAAATCTGACTATATAAAAGATTTTTATTTCTAAAATGTTATCTGTGTAAACTTGTACCTGCTTCATTCTAACTTTGTTATGCTTCGATTTTTCTATTTTATCTTCATCAACTATCTAGTATATGGTTTAATTTAGTTTGAATTCAAGCTGATGACTCTTATATCTACGCTCAACGTAAATTTAGAAATACAAATAATATAATAATATAACAATATTGCACTGTATCGTTTTTAGAGTTAGACGGGTTCTAATGCAAAGTACGGTAACAAGTTTAAATTAATTTATATAACTAAAAACTGTGAGACTTAGAGAGTCTGATATCATCGTGGTTAAATCTTATACCATGTTCTGACCAAGAAATCAAAGCCAACCCAAAAAAAAAAAACAATAAACAGGAACCACATAATCTATCTTATCTTACTATTATATCAATTGTATCGCTTGCAAGCTGCTGTGTTGCTGTGGCTTGCGTGCTAGAGTTTCACTCTACCGTTCTTATTTTCTTATATTATTATTATTTATTAAAGCCGTGATTACTTGGCCTTTGCCCCGCGAACCACACTCACGTTTTCAGCGACGGACGGACATAGAGTTATAACCCCTTCCACATTGTGGTTAACATCTTCCACTAAAGTGTGGTCTACATTTCACACCACTATTTCCCACCTCACTGTTGTCCACCACCACCACCATGCACCACGCCTACACAACCCTTCCATATACCCCCGGTTTTAACGAGTACATCAATTACTTTCTCATCCGCGGAAGACGTATGAGACGGGCCTAAGCTTGGTAGGTCCCAAGGAAGATGTATTGCTTCTGTTAGCACTTTACGAAGATCGGGAGGATTCGACCTGTCTAAAACTATAGCACGCTACTTTAGGCTCGACATGGATGATATCCGTTTAATGTAACCCGAGTATATTCGCGTTAATTTTCACACCGATAATATTGCGATGATATTTAGCTATGAAACAAGCTTGACTCAGAGTTATGTATCTTCAAAAACGGAATGTATATAAAGATTATATAAATATTTATTTTCTAATAAAATCGCAAATTGTTCCGTTGTTTATAGTTTAAAAATGATATAAGTCAATTTGATAACGTCTGTGATTTCGCCTTTGGATTTTATCCATATGTGTATTATTATTACTATGTTTTAATATTATTATTATCATTATTATGTATTATTATTATATTCCCCACTTAAACGGAGAAGTAGGATCGTTTGGACGGGGCACCACAAGGGCGATCTTACCTTACCATTTTAATTATTTTAAACCATTTAGCTTCAACACCAGGACTGCATGCGCTTGCTTTCTGTGGCCATAATTTTCCGCCGCACATACAAGTTTTTCAGTTTCCGAAAGTCCGGAACACATTTCAAGTAAAAACCGTATTATAACAAGCATCACGCAAATTGGGCACATATAGATGAAAAAGTTGAATGTGTCTGATACAAGCACAAGGTCTTACAATTCAGCATCAAACGTCGACTTTACTGATTTATTGATTTTGCACATTAAAACTTGATAAGCGTAGACTGCCAAGTTTCTCATTAATTAACCTACACACTGAGCCATTAAAAATAATCACAAAACGTTGATGTTATGGCCTTCTGATTTTCAGTAAAATCCGTTCTGCAAGCCTGAAGTTGTATAATACTATAAGCTCGATTATTCAAGTCTCAAAGGCAAAATAATCACAATGAAAACTAGGTTTTCGGCCATTGTTAACTCTGTTAAATATTAACGTTTTCCCGCAAATTATCCGCTATAATAGGCTTATACTCAAAGGAAGTGTTCAGACAGAATGATTACAGTAGATGTTCGCGGTGATTAAAACAGTAACACAGCTTGGTATAAGAGCACGAATTTAATTATTCAACAAACAAATCATCAACGAGGTTGAATTGGGTGCAATTTCTTTTGTTTAAGTCTAACAGTTTGCCCTTCTCGAAACAATTAAGTGAGAGCAGTTTTTTTTTATTATAACTGAATGCATAAAAAATTGAACGAAATTAATTACATTGTGTGAATTCATCACCTAGGGTAATTTGAAACATAAATGAAGCACTTGAAACAATTCAACAAGTCAACTCAGGAGGAAAATTGTTTTCATATTAAAATTGTTGAGGTATTTCTAAATAAGGGTTGGAATGGAACAATTTCTTGTCTTACTCATGCTACATCTTGGCGATTGCATTGCTTTGTATTGAATATAATGAAACTTTACAACATCTCGAATTTAAAATTAATTAAACAGCTTGGACTTCCAGTGTTTGCATTTTCATATAATATTACGAATAGAGGGCTTTGCGGACCATCTCTTAAAAAGGATCGAAATAGAATACATTATAAAAATGTATAACTACAGTGATGATAAACTTGATCGTTTGTTATAGCCAGATATTTTGTATTCACACTTCACAGTTAATTCAGTTTCCTAATAAAGTGGCCGTAGAGATGACTTCATCGCATGCAGTCGGTTTCTAGAACTAATCTTCATTGATTATAATAAAATATGAATTCTGTCGGTTTTGGGAGTTCAAATACTGAGAAATACGTATGATAATGTTTACAAAAATCATTGTTAACAACTTTTAAATGAAGTGAAATGTTAATAACATATTTTATAAGCTGAAAAAGTATTCAGTAATTTGGATTTTCAAATTGACACCTACTGGAAAATCTATAATACATAAATAACTTGAATATGATCTATATTGTATATCTATTATATTATCTATTAATAACCATTATATTGAATCTATATGACGGTGTGCGTTATTACGATTACGATTTATGTATTCAGGCATTGATTACGATCATGGAACTTATAAATCACATGCGTAAAAATGGAAATAACGTTGAATGAGTATTCTGTGATAAATGAATATATATATATATATATATATATATATATATATATAATGTGAATTCATGATTTCTTTATGGTAGGCCTACTTTAATTCCTGTATCAACTTCAATACTACGAATGAGATGTAAAATATGTTCATTTTCTCACTCGACAGGTTTGGACAGTCTTGTCGTTGTCTTTTCCAAGAGCTTATGGAAATATTTACATTTCTGTAACTAGAAAAGAGAACAATATTTTTGGAGAACAATACTTTATAGTAAATAGCTTGAATGAATCACAATACCAAGACGAATTGTAATGAAATCAAATTGTCATGGTTTGTTTCATTACACTCTGGAACTCGAACCCGGCTCTTCCACCATTACATGATTACAGGACTTATCAAACTGTACCAAATCTTTGTCTGGATTTTGTTGGTGATATTCTACTATTATTGATGTGATATTTTGGTTCATACTACAGCCGGCTTAGAATAGTTCTGCTAGCGTCGCCTATCAATTATCTATTTTCACCGCTGTTGAAATTGTTCATATATGTTTTTATATTTGTATTGATCAAAGAATATTTACAGCAATTACAAAAATAATTACAAAAATACTCACGAAAGGGTTTTCAAACATTCCTAAAGAAATAATGGATTCATCCAAAATCATTCGTGAAAAAGTAATGAATATATATATATATATATATATATATATATATATATATATATATATATATATATATATATATATATATACACAATTATTTAAACCCATGATAAACTTATAGTAGAATGAAATTAGATGCACATGGACATGGGCGTCGACAGGAAAATACTCGGGAGGGGGGTGGACAAAACATCCAGGCTACGAGAATAGAGCAATTACGGACGTTGTTATTTGACTAATAAAGGTGAAGAATCCAATAATGTGTAGAACAATAAGTATACCCCAGCGTGAGGTTTGTCACCTCAGTACCACAGATCTAGAATTTGCATCATTATTTTATGCTGTTTTTGTTTACATAAGACGTCCTCAATTATCCTAAACAAAGACAGTTATTTGATTTCAATTAGATCTAGACCTATTAAAGACATGATTCGAAAATGAGACTATTTATGCTCCCTTGTCCCGTCACCCTCTGCCAACCCCCGTGTATAGGTAGGTACACCTTGATCCAAGAGTAAACTACCTTCTTCTACCTATCTGAACCAGTCAACCTAGTTCTAACACATAGATTTGAAAAATATCAGAGGAACATAAAACAGATTTCCACCTTTGATTCAAGCTGTTCTCATGATACTGAAATGATGAAATAAAAAATATCAGTGCCATTCAAGATGAAAAGATTTTTGTGTGTATACTCTTCAGGTTTCACTCTAATATACCATCACTCAAGTGTGCGGTTACAAGAACGTACACATGTTACACACCGTAAAACCGGAGATGTATTTTACTTGAGAACTTGAGTAAGTATTTGTTTCAAGGGGTTGATTCTTAATGCACTCTGAATTGCTCCACTTGATCCGGTAATGTTTTCTGAGCACATGAAGTAAAACCATTTGCTCTATGGCTAGCTTCTGTTCCTGGATGGTTAGTGGCTTGAAATGGCATCTTCCCACAGGAGTGAATTTCTCCTCGTTTTGTCGCTTACCTTGAACCCTTAGGCACTAAGCGTCTTAAGCAAAGGACTTTGAAACACGTTTACAGCACTTAATGCATATATAAACGCAGATCTACATGAAATGTACTATAATCAATTGCAACCACTATGTATATACATATATATATATATATATATATATATATATATATATATATATATATATATATATATATATATATATATAGAGAGAGAGAGAGAGAGAGAGAGAGAGAGAGAGAGAGAGAGAGAGAGAGAGAGAGAGAGAGAGAGAGAGAGAGAGAGAGAGAGAGAGAGAGAAAGAGAGAGAGAGAGAGAGAGAGAAAGAGAGAGAGATAGAGAGAGAGAGAGAGAGAGAGAGAGAGAGAGAGAGAAAGAGAGAGAGAGAAAGAGAGAGAGATGCAATAAAATGCAATTAGTGGGTATGGTTCTTGGATATGACCGATTAAAAGTGCTTTGCTTGACTTGAGCTTTGATCACAAAAACCTTGCTCTCGATTTCATGAATTTTATTTTTATCTTTCGATCTCATTTTTAAGATAGAAGATAAAAAAATCAAAGTTGAATCTGACATAGTTATAATTCATGTCAAACGATTCGGGTAAAAAGCATACAGATTTGTTCTTAAAACATGTTCAAGTGATTGTGTTTAAATGTCTCTAAAATGTGCGATTTCATTTTTCTACGCTATTAAAAGCTTCCTATGCTCCAATGTCACTATGCTATTTTATGCTATTCAATGTCGCAACAACAGTGTGAAAATAACAAATCCAGAGTATTTTTGAAATACTAGAAATGAAATATTTCCCTTGAAAGCCTGCATACGAGGCTCATGCATAACTATGTTATAACTCATTGCAATTTAATATATAATATTCATGATGCATTATATTTGAATTTAATAATTATCCTACTATTTTATCATATTTTACACACATGAGCAACCCGTGTAATATTTCGTTGTTGGCAACGAACATCTTTTGGCAGAATATTTACATGTGGATATATAGGGGTATATTATATTTTATTGTATCAATCATTGCAGCAAACTACATGTACGTTGACGTTACGGTTTATTATTCAAACAGAAAGAGAAAAAAAAGGAAAAGTTTCATTTGTTGGCAAGGCAGGAAATGTGAATATATGGCAACGTCGTATAGAAGCATGCATTGAACAAATTGTCAATTGGTTTCGATTGTGCTGATGACTTCAATTAATGCCCAGTTTATGACGTTTGAAAACGACCGTTGTATAATGGTGGCACGTCCGGGTATATTTAGGCCCATATGTATATATATATATATATATATATATATATATATATATATATATATATATATATATATATATATATATATATTTACACATGTATAGTTAATATACATAACATATGTAAGTTAATATATGTAAGTTATGTATATTAATTATGTATTTGTATATTTTGACTCACTTAATCTGTATTATGTGTATTGGTTTTTCATATTTTGACTTATCTTATAACATTTACACGTTCAATGAAGACAATTAAAAATTGTAAATTAAATGAAAATGAAATACGTATATACATTGTGAATGGGTGTTCCCTTATAGAATAATGTACTAAACTCATGCAAATATATCAAGTTTTGCTAAGAGTCCATGGGAGTCGATTTAGCGAAAAAACAATTTTAGATGATAGCTATATCCGAACGGTATGAGATAGTAGAATTCCAAAAGGAGCAAATACGTATATTTTTAATACCATCAAGATGAAAATTCAGAATTTGTATATGCAAATATAGTGTTTTCTTTCTTCGTTATTATTATTCTCTGTCTAATCCACAGATAAGCCTTGTGCTAGGCTTTGTGGAAAAAGTGAACCTAATGTTTTATGTAAATGAATGATAAATAAACAACCTTTACTACTATTATGATATAAGATATAATTATTTAGCTCATATCGTCTAATCGTCAATATCGTATATGGTTTTAAGAAAATCAGCTGTATACGCATGACACTTACAGTACCGTATGCGGTACTAGTTCATTATAACTTGTATCATTGTAGAGGTATTAAGATATCTATGTTTGCTTTATATTAGAATTCTGATATTGCATACCGTTCCGAAGCTATCATCAAAAAACTGATTATTTAAATCGACTCTCACGTACTCAATTTCTCCATATTGTTTTGTTTTCATTCGTTTGTTTCCATTCATTGTATGTTTGACAAAAATAATAATTTAAAAACTGTTTCAAATATCAAATCAACCTCAGTTATACCACTAGGCTTATACCATGACTTCAATTGTGAAGAATTCTCACAGTAATCTTTTAGACTGAATTTTCAAAAAGCCTGTTGTGTAAGTACTTATTTTTTAAATTAATCTTATTGCGTGGCTCTTCATGCGTGTCCTGTTTCAATAATACAATCTAATTAAATTATGATATATTTCAGGTAGGGTACATGTTATTATTATATCAAGATTAATGGAATACAATACAATGCGTAATAAAAAGACATACAAAATGTATAATTTCCGGTAGTTCCATTTCATTATCTTTCCAACTACATCGTACGATGGCTACACCAGATTTTTTAATTAAATTTCTTTGTCTTTGGCACTGATGAAAAAAAGCTGAATTTAATACAAATGAGTAAATACCATGGAAAGTTGAAAACACCTGTTATTCTATCTACGTACAAGGCTGTGAAGAGAGCAACAGGAGGTCAACTGACTGTCATAATCATATACGAGTCGAAATCAGCCTATATACAAATAAAAAGATATATCTTAATACTTTTCTATTGTCCAAAGAGGCTAGATCAGATCAACTATTCTGTTAGCTTCTCATGGTACCCGTCAGCACGTATACTGTACGTGATTTGTTTGCTCTATAGCTATTAATTTGCCCAAAATATGTCTATTATTTCAAAATACATAGAAATGAAACCACTTGTATATAATTAAGTGGTTCTTATATAATGAGGTTTAAAAATAAATTGTATAGTAGAGCTACTCTAACTTTATATAGGTTTCATATTTGAACCAACTTTAAACTATAAGGCTTGACAAAAAAAAAGGGATTTTCGGAATCTTTTCTAATTTCAAAACAATTTTAAAACGTCCTGAACTTGTACGAAGTAGAACAAAGCCATAATAAAACAACTCCATTATCAAATTTAGTTGAATACATTTATTTCTCTATATGCACGTTGATAATATCTTGCAATTCAACTCTGTCGATGAATTTAAATGTGCACGTCGATTGAAACCACAAAATATTACGAATTGGCAATAATCCCATTATAAATAAAAATACTTTATAAGCCGCCACGTTCACATATATTATTACGGTGTTTCACCTGTAATATAAAAACCACGCTAGTTCTGCGGTTATACATGCATCCACTCAAAGTGATGCTGTATTATTCCTGCCTGAATACCATTGTTGTAATGACATACTACAGTTGTGATAAAAAAATATTATTGTGGCGTTTCAATTTTTGTTTCATTTGTAATCTACGAAGCGAGAAGAGGAACAAGAGCTGGTGATTGTTTTGTTACAACTGATCCTGAAATATGTATCCTACTATATACTGCCATCATAAAGTACAATATAAGGTTAATAAAATATTACCACTCGCTTAAAGGTTAATTAAATTCTCCTCTAACGTGGACGTATTTAATACGAAGAGATGGAGGTAAGAGAAGATGTCTTCATCTATGATTATTATAGACTATAAGTATAATAGAGGTACTGTAATTACGTTTCCATTGAACCGATAATGAGATATGTTGACGTCAATGCGATATAATGAAGCAAGTTCAAATATTGGACATTACCATACCAGCAGGCGGTAGCTATGGGAAGACCGGGGAAGACTCCACTTCTTACTTCTTATCTAACGTACATCACCTTTGTCCGCAATAGGGGAACTTTGTAACCACTAAAATTCAATTATAGAGTCCAATATAATTTCTTGGAAAAGATTATTCGAAGTATACGTTATATACTTGTACTCACGAAAGTTGAAGGTCTTCTACCAAAAGAACAAACACAAATATCACAGTTATATTTGTGTAGCTGTGCTATTTTTCCAAGTTATTATGACTTTTTACGATCAGGTTTACGCCAAGAAATACAACTGCACCTTTCAAAGAGCTTCAAACTAATAAATTATGCAGCAAGATTATGTGATTCCAGAAGTTTTTACAATTACTTTATTGGTAGGGGACCTTCTTCTTTGGTGGATACAAGTACACTCAAATACTGATTATACATTGACGATAATTCAGTTTATTATTGCAATAAGAGATCCGTCATTATTTGCTTATAGACCCTACAATTCCATCATACATGCTTATTTTCAATTTATGTCTTTTTGTCATCAACTATTCACGCGAAATCATAATCATCATGAAATCATCATCAAAATCATTTGATCATCATAATCACGGCGAATCATTGTAAAGTATCAATATTTTCTGTACACCCATTGGCAACACAACGTGAAAATGCACTAATGAGGATAGGTCGACACGTGGACTAAGGTAGCTTGGCAGGATTATTTCCTCAGTCATGGAACCCATGAGAGAAATGTCGTCTTTTCAGTCCAGAGGACTGGGAGGATTACGATTTTACGTCACTATATAGCCAGTGATCGTATTCAGGTCGATCTGCAAAGCAGCATCAACCCAAACAAATCGTATTTCTTTTCAAATGACATGTTTACTTATGATAAATTTTGGAGACGTTGTCCAATGTGAGTCCAACATGAGTTGGTTCGTAAGTACACTTACTCTCTCACCGAAAGATCAAAGTCAAATTCTAGATTAAATTCTTAAATCGTATGAAGGATTTTGAATGAATTTATAATTACATTGAGATTAAAAACAAAAAGTATGAAGCGTGTACTTAGAAAGTGCAACAAATATCTAGATGTCAGTGAATCGTAAACTTTGAGTGATTAAACGTATATTGAACCTAAGATTTGTAATAAGCAATATACCAGAATGCTTATTTTGAGCTATGCGGCTCCTAATAGTGTGTAATACAGTATACCTGATTAATATTTTGAAAAATCACATGTTTATAATAGCATTTTATAAAATAACTTCATCAAAGAAAATATATCAGCGCATTTTAAGAAGTATCTGTATTGGGCTCACTAACATCGGCAATGATCTTCACGGACTCAACTAAATCAACTTAGTGGCGATGGCTACATTGTTTCCGTTTTAGTTGGGTAGGGTGCACCATGCATACAATAGAGGAGCAGGTTCATTAAACGAAGGGGCCCTTTACACAGTACACATATAGATGGTTGAAGAATTCAATTGAATAAATTGCTAACAATAACAGAAGCTACTAGAAAAAGACTATACGAATTTTCGGGTGAATTGCGAAAATTTTAAATTTACAATTTTATAATAAAAATACTTGAGAACAAATATGTATTATGCCTTATGAGAGTAATTGAGAATAAAATGATGATATGGTTCAAGTTTTTAACTTTCTATAATAATTTTTCAATTTCAATGTAGAGAACGAACTTTGGAAGAAAAATAGGATTGAAATCATTGTTTTTTTTTTCAAAAATTAAACTACATCAAGTTTAGTGCGATTTTAATTGGATTTTCATTTATAAATATTACGAAACTGCCTTCTCTCACACCCATTCATCTCTACGGTAAATAATTTCAATAATTGCATTTCATCTTATCGAGTATGATTGGTGTATTCGTGAATATAAACGCCTACATAGTCTGTAATAACTATATTTAAAACTTCAAACCGATATGCGTTTGGTAAAACCGTGATCATTCTAACCTTAATAAGAATTAATTATAGATGATTGTCGATTTGAAGAGTCTTGTCCGTCTCGATCTGGTACTACACTTATTCTATGGTCTGTTGGCTTCCGTCGCTTGCCACCTGTCATTGCCGACCAGAAGGACCTATTCTAGCTTTCTTCCCCCCGTCTCGTTGTTAGGAACACTCGCTTTGGCCACGTGCAATTTCACACTTCACCGGGTCAGGTAGAACCAAACCGCCCTCACAAGGTAAACCCTCCTGGCTAAACCACTTCTTATCAAATCGACGAATTATAAAAAAAAAACTAGCTTCACCTCAGGGAATAACAACGGACTAAGTTTTAGGTTGGTATATTTATAATAAATGTTTAATTAAGAAATATGGACACTTACTTTTTATTGCTCTCAAGGAAAACGTCAAACTCCACCGACATTTTACAACAGAGTGCTTTTCTGTAAATAAAAACAAGTTACCATAATTAGTGAAAGTAAATTTATATGACATTCTATAAGATGTCATTCATAAGAGTAATTAACGTTTTATAAAACAAAATTATAATAAACTGAAAGAGAGTACCATACTGTAAGTAAATGATAATAAAATCGAACACTCAAATTATATGTGTCTACATACCTATTATGCGAAGAAGAACAGTTTGTGTTGATCATATGGCCATCTGGAAGAGAAAGAAAACATCGTAAAGTACATATTATATAAATATCATAGCAATGAATTTTCCCACGAAATGATCAAGTTAATTGCCTTATTTGCTTAATTCACATTTTTTAAATTGTAATTATATCATAACGTATATATACATACCCGGTAAGAGAAGCCAACACCTGCTACGTTATATCCGGTCATAACCTATACATTTGATGTTTTGTTTTCCTGTGACTATACATTTCCTTTTTATCTTTGTCTCCCGGCTATTAACTCTATCAAATATAATATACACCCTACCGACTTTTCGTTTTCTTCACTTCCTTGGTCTAGGTCTTCATTTGCATGCAGACAGAGTTAGCACTGTTACACACCTCTAGCAAGGTTGGACAGTCATATGCATGACAATTATTTCTAACGCAATTGCATTCTTGCAATAGGCTCGTTCTATTGATGCGGGTGAGTATAAATTCTACTATTTATTTATCACTCTTAACATACACAAATGTAATTGTAATTTCATCCACCAGACTATTTACAATTTTAATAATATTATTTATATATTACATGTCCTATAGTGCATTTATAGAATGAGTGTTATAAATGCCAAGGTCCGGTATGTAAACCGCATGCTGCTACAAAGTCAAATAATTAAAAATGACACAATTTACATACGTGTACATTTTTGAATCATTTCAAAATTTCTTTAAAACGATGAAAAAGAAAATTTAACTCAAAACTTGCACACTTGGACTGCTTTCGACTGTGAATATAAAAACATATATACAAGTATATATATATATATATATATATATATATATATATATATATATATATATATATATATATATATATATGTGTATATATACATATATATATATATATATATATATATATATATATATATATATATATATAAATACATATATACATATATACAAATATATATATATATATATATATATATATATATATATATATATATATACATTTATATATGTGTGCATATATATAATTATTCATCCATATATATTATATCTACCTATATTTTTTAATCTTCGTAATAATTTTTGTAGCATTGAACAAACGACCAAAATGACATTTTTCATTTTTCAAAAATGACGTTTTTCTTTGCTCACCCCTCAGTGTATCGGTGTGCGTATATGACCATTTACAATTTTACATCATACACACATTTGTTTTATTGTTCAGTGTTTTCAACATTTTTTGATTTCAAGATGGTGAAATTATCATCGAATATGATCATTAGACATGATTATGAAATTGATTCAATACATTGTATGTGCGCAAAATGACCACTGTGTCGACGGGCCTCAAAACCCAATATTCAATCATTCCCATATTTTGAAAACGCCTATACAAGTATTTATATATATATATATATATATATATATATATATATATATATATATATATATATATTTATATATATATATATATATATATATATATATATATATATATATATATATATATTTGAAACCTGTATATAAAAATATTGAAATAATGACCCAGAATAGTACACGGTGAAACTATATTACTTTGAGAAATTAACTTTGAGACAGATGATATATAGAAAACGTATTGTTGATTTCATTAACACCGACACATAAATAAGTCTATATTTATTATTTGTACTGCTGGTATTATTCAAGACAGCACTTCCTTTGCAACAGTGCAATTAGTTCAAGAACTTGTCTTATGTTTTCAGTATACATTCACTACAAGCATTGTAAGTAAGTATCGAAGGAAACCAAGTGATTATAATAATTAGAACATATAAAAGTACATCCCACGGATACTGAATCAGCCAACTTACATGACCAGTTTTTACCTTCAGCTTCTTTATAATATAATATAAAAGTTTATGTATAGCTTTACTTGTATCAACGAAAGAAGGTTTCGAGCGACCGTCTTTCCTATTTCACATCACTATCGCGCGTTTGGTTGGCGCTTTCTTCTTTCGTGGATAGCTTTTCATCTTGGAATATATATATAATAGTCCCGTATAATGCATTTGCTTAGGTATGAATTACCTTTTATGCTTCATTCGTAATTGATAGAAATATCACTACTCGTTTTATAGTTCATGAATACTTTTGAAGGTTCCGATTTTCGTCTCGTACACTCACCAACAACTAATAACCGGGGGTTTCGACTTTCGAGTAGCTCTTTGCTAGTATGAATTTTTCTATGGTAAATACAAATTACATACAGGTATTATTATAATTAACCCATCCTTTTCTTTTTACCCACTTGGTAAATAAGAAAACTTTAATTCGTTAGCGAAGCATTATTCTCGCGTGTATACTGCAATAATATATTACTATGAGGGACATCATATATTATACAGGGACATAATTTCATAATTTGTTCAACTTACGAGTTTTTTCTTGATACTCCGCATCATCCGAGTCGGTAAAGAACCAAGTCTGAAAGAAGAAGAAAACGTTCATCACTACGACGACAATGACTAAAAGTTGGGAAAAAACGAGGAAGGTACACTTGCGGTCACATAAAATGTTTTTTTATGAAATTAAATATAAATTTAAAATATAATTAAAACTCCTATTAACCGCTAATTTTTTCACAAAATATATGTTGAGTGCGTTCGCATATTGTGTGCTAGTTTAATGTGTATTATGTCAGTAAATTTACTTAATTAGGATGCATTTTGATATTAATTGGTGGACCACTTTATGTTGGCGCAAGTGTACATACATAAAAAAACACTCGAGCGAAATTATAATATATCATTCTTGCTTTTTCTTAGTTCTAGCTCGTAAAGAGTACCGTTTACGATAATACTTGTCACGGGTTCGAATCCCATCATGATCGAGGTTTTTCGTGGTTTGCCTTTGCCGTCCAGGTTGATACAGTGATGGTTCCTTAACAACAGGCCACGATCGACTTCTTCCCGGTGGCCATTACACCTAATAAAATAACCGTTCATTTCATCATCTCGCCATCTCATTATTCATTTATCCGACGTCAATAGATCTTACGGCACGTCATCAGCACAGTGCGTCGTTAAAGTCAAACCCAAATGGATTTTTAAAAAAGTAAAGAGAAATGTCGACTACCAGAATGAAACACACAAATATCTCCGCCATATCTGTATTATTATACTGTAGTATTTTCAGGGTATTACGATTTTCCAAGACTAATTTTATACGGTAAGAAACGCAACTTTGTCTTTTAAAACCGCTAGATCCTCAAAGTTGCATGTAGCGATATTATGTTATGAACAAAGTTTTTACAATTATTCAGTTGGTAGAAAACCATCTCATTTCGTGGAAAAAGTAGACCTATGACATTACTTATTTGCGATCATTATCAGAGGAAAATAGGCCAGACTGATTTTTTTTAATCATTATTTTTCATCCTATAATGTACATTATTAATTACAAAATACATTTTTCACTCTTGAGTGTCCACAAAACCCATTAAGGGTTTACCTGTGGAATAAAGTAATAAATACTCTCTACAAAGACATTGCTCATCTTCTACATGAATGAATAATATCTAAAAGTCTCGTTTAACTAGAAAACTCACATCAAATGGCTACAATTGAAATAAATGTAAATGTAACAACAATGAATAATTACCTAAACGAAATACACGCAAGCTTTACCTAAAACTTCCACATAATAATTTTTAAATATCATAATATTAATATTAAAACTTCCCCATCCAACTAGACACTTCAACATGTCTTATTAAAGCACGCATCAACGAGCTTAAAAATTATAACCCGACTTTCTGCTGGCATTTTTTGTACGACAGTAGACGGGAACATCGCATGTTTACGGTTGTGATATTGAAGATAGGGTTGCAATTTGCATGAAAGATGCAACTGCAATGTCGGTATGACACACACACAAGGTGAAACAAGCCGTGAGAAAAGAATATGACTTATATAATTTATAAACTAGAGTTAATTAACGACATCCGAAAGACCACGCTTATTATTCATGTTATACGTTTATCCACGAGAGGAGAATGTTCCGAGCGACCGTCCCTCCTAACCCACACCACCAGCGCGCGGGCGGTTTGCGTCTTTTTCTTTCGTGGATACAAGTATATATTGGAATGTGTCTGTATGATCCAGCAATATCACATATGAGAGGAGAATGACATCTAAGAACACGTGTGTGTTATAGTTAATCTCATAGACTTGTCATCTTGAGGAAAGAGTTAAGAGTAAAGGGAGATAAAAAGTTGTCAGTATAAAACCAGAACTCAAATGAGCTGACATCTTTCCCACGACTATGCGCCATCATGTACCAGATGGAAACATTGTATACGCACTTGCTGCATCTATTAACTGATGTAGTTGACAACGTAAGAAAGAGGGTGGCGGAGGGCTAAAAGGGCTGATATAGTCAAAACATCCAGGGATACAAATTCTAACGTATATTTTTTATCCGTCTCGAACAGCTTTTTCTGAGCGATAGTTTCGATTTATCAACAATAAATGACATAACGATCTTGAAACTTGATTTTACCGAATATTACGATATCTATTTCCTTAATTTTAGAGAAAACTAGAAATCATCATCTTAATTTCAGAAATTATAATCGATATTTTTGTCCTCCAGAGACCATAACTCATGACGTAGACATTACCGATTCTGTATAAAATCAGAAAACATAAAGAAAATAAACAGAATCGAGAATAATATCTACGTGACGGTCAAGAATATAAAACGAGTCCTGGAAGTCGAATTAATTACAATTTTTGAAATTGAAATTAGATTTTCTCTAAAATTGAGAAAATAAATACCGTCATCAATCGTTTAAAATCTAGTTTCAGGCTTGTGATGTCCTTTAAAACGTTAATGTATGCAGTAACGTTTACACTGTAGGCCTACTTGATGACGGTTACGATCAACTTCGCTTATTCAAAAGAGAATACGTTAAGCGTGATACCATCTTCCAGACAGTTTCGTACATAATATATAAGCCTTAATTACTTCCTTTTTAACTATCTGATGAAGTACTCGACTCCCCATCTATGGCATATAAAGTGAGGAGTGGAGAATATATTTGCATTAATCTATGAGACAAGAGTTTAATATTTACGATTCGCGAGTCTTACGTTATTCCAACTATTTTTTAGTATCTTCTCATTCTTCAGAATAAACCATGTTATATGCAAAGTAAGGAGTAATTACGAAAATACATTGACTTCGATGAGAGGGTAGGTCTATAATATGAATGGTAGAAAAGAAACATTCGTAGATTCTAGTATTTTTTGGAAACACAATTCTATCTTACTTCTATAAAGATAATCGTATCGATCGTGATCCAATTAGGAATCAAATAACTTTATATTGATTAATTAACTAGAATGCAAAGTGTGAAGAAATGAAATAATATCGCCCTTATTCTCATATCAAAATATTGGTACCAATGTTTCTCGCATTATTGTAATTTCAATCGAAAAACTAAAAACTTATGGTATCGCCTATACAAGGTTTCAGTTTCACTCTATTACGGATCAATTGAATTTCGAGTCTCTTATATATAGCATATCCTCAGCTCTCGCCGTTTGCAATTACTCGACTAAATTGGTAGCTCAAGTAGACACTCTCACGTATAATTGCTTCTAAGTGGCAATTGCTTGTGCGAGAAGTAACTTATATAGTACATAATGCTACAGCAATGCTCAGCATCCTTTGGAAAGTTTGCTGCACTCTCTTTCACATCTTCAGTTAAAGCAGTTCTTGCACAAGCAAACAAGCAAGCAAACAATGCAATTGTTTTTTGATAATACAATTCAAAGTAAAATAATACTAATGGAGTAGTTTGCTTTGTTTGAACAATCAGGATAAGATTTGGTTGTTCAAAGAGCCAATCGAAAATCTGAACTATATAAAACACATTTTATTATATATCTTGAGATTGTGTCCATTCATCAGATGAACACAAAAATCGCATTGTCGCTAAAATCGCTGCATAATGTAGTTTATAGTTTGATATGAAAATGTATAGACAATTTCTCAATAATAACTGTAACATGGGAAAAAATGGTTTCAACATTTTTTTTATCAATTTCCAGTCATCTTTAAATACTAGATTGGCACAAAAAAGAAGTAGGGCGTGGGTTTGAAACCCGCATATATGGCATGAGTTTTTGTAGACATCGTTCATTTATCACCCGCTGATTCGTAACCCCATAGAAACCTAGCTGTAAAACAATAATCGCATCCATTTTCAAAACATAACTTCAACTTTTATATTTTTTAATTGCATCTTCACATGATAAATTGAGTGACAATCAACATTTAACAATCCAATCAAAAGTTGTAGTCACTGACATTTACTTTCCGGTTCCACCGCTAACAGAAATAGACAGCTGTCAGATGACAAAGTACAGGAACGTCTATTGGCAGGCAACTTATTACATACCACGAACAGTTAGTTCCTTGTTTCATCAGTACAGTACAGACTACAGTGAAGCCTAAATATTTACACAGTGTTCTGCAGAAATGTATACACCAAGATAGATAACATAATGCGAAACTGTATTCGAAGCTAAGATTCGAAGCGTGTGAACGTATTACAATTTAGCACACAGACACTCAAATGTAATATGCTGAATTGAATTAACAAGAAGAATTTGATGAAACGATCTCTTCTTGCAAAAACAGCAGTGTAGACATGAGAAAGAAGTATTTTGTTCCATGTTGCCATATTGATGTGTAGACACTAGTCTGTAATTTTTGTATGTAGCTCATTTTATGTGAATTTACGAACAGGCAATGTGCATGAAATATTATTTCTTTTATATAATAACTACCAATTAAAAATAATACATACGTACATTTTTTGGAATTCTCAATGGAAACTAATTGTTCAAGAAATTATTTGTATACGAAATACGTCTATATCATGGACATGTCTCAGTTTTGCATAAAATCGCAAACTACGTCTTGATATAAGGCAGGAGAAACCGTGGTTGGGTAGTGACAGTTGGTATCTTTTCAAATAGAGCATCTCAAAAGCAAATGTTTTAATCGAATCAACCGGTTTTAAATGATTACGTGCTTTCAATGGCATTTCAAGCCCACGGGTAATTTTTTTGAACTATTTGACAGACAAATTATTGAATCTATTTAAAATATAGTTCTTTTTATGCAGATTAAAAGTAAATGTAAAATTCGTGCATGTTGCCCACTAAAACAATATGTATTTCAAAATTCGTTTGATTCAGCTCTACTTATTACCAGATGAGGGAGTATCCATTTCAGTCGCATGGCACTGAGAGCATGGCCACAGGATCCAGCGTGATACACAATAAACTGTATTATAATAACTTTCAAAAGAATTTAGAGAGATACAAAGAATTCAACAATTGATGATGAATAGAATTTGAATTATTGACTTTAAAAAAATCATGTTAAATTATGTTTTATTATAGAGATAATTATGAAGAATATTTTATGAATATTTCAAAATTGAAGTAATAATAACATCGTTATCATTATTGTATAGGCCTACGCACGTTTACAAAATTTGAGAAATATAGACTCACTTATTAGTTACTAGCAATATGTATAGAGCTGTAATGTAACCCATTTGGTGTGCATTGAAAAAAATATATATTTGTATCTATTCGTGACTGTAATTAAAACAATATACATAAGCGCAATAAAGGAGTATATAGGCATACAGTAATACTATCTGGACTGCTGAAAAGTTATACAAGAAGTTTTCTATTAGTTACTCGTAATATGTATAGAAGTGTAACCCATTTAGTGTGCATTTTAAAAAAATGTGTCCATTCGTGACTTTAATAAAAACAATATAAATCAGCGCGATACAGGAGTATCGAAATATACACGAATATACAGTAATACTATCTCGATTGCTGAAAAGTTATACAATAAGTTTTCTGACTCTCACGGAGGGCAATCGCTTACGAAACTTGAGACTATAATGAACTTTTGTTTTCGTAATAATTTCATTAATATCGTTCAAGTTTGAACTTTGAATCCTACGTTTAATAGTCATAGGAAATGAATCCATATTGGCCTATGGGAGTCGATTTGGCGAAATATCACTTCTTTGTAATAATAACTTTTGAACGTAAGATATCAAAATTATAATACTAGAGGAACACAGATATTTTTAATATCTTCAAGAAGATATTAGTGAGAATCAATTATATTATATCGCAGAATTTTCACAGGTGTACCGTATAGGCAGGCGTACTGGAAAAAAGTTTACCCGTATATCCGTGAATGCGCTAGAATATGACCATGAGGTAAATTACTTCATTTTGCATCATTTTTAACATATTAAAGAGGTCTGTGTTTCAATCATCATCAGTTTTTTGATGCTCCTACCATTGAGTTTATAGTCTTCTACTGTTCAAAAGTATTCGCCAAATAAATGATATTCCGCTAAATCGACTCGCTCTCAAGGAAATAGTTGATATAAAATGCGTACGGTGTACCACACATGTTAAACACATTACTTATAATATATTTCAATATTCTTGAATGAAAAAAAATAGTTACAAAATTCTTGTATAAAATGTTTAAAATCTTGTCATATTATGAATCCCATCAAAATCACATTCATTTATTTACAGCCTAATTCTGAAACTTCTTGTAAACATGATTTGAATTCAGAAGTGATTATCAACTCTACGGTATATATTTTTTAGTAGTATTAGTACTTTTTACTTCTTGACTCGGCAAACGTAATTTTCATCACGATCATAAACGTGATGTCAAATACAAACTTTTGTTAATAATTTGTTCTTTTCGTTTAGAAAACATGTTTTCATTTGGAATATTTTGTTTGGATTATATTATTTCAGGTCTTTCGAAATTCTCAAACTATAGTACCGGTATCACAAAACCACTGATAAGTCGCTTTGAACTGCGATCGTCATATTTGTCAATAATATAATCCATGAATCTAATCTGCATCGAAAAAACGTAAGTCAAACCAATTTCAAGTCGAACATATC